>CM038673.1:47381500-47879000 GCA_021605145.1 Aegilops bicornis
GTTAAATAGGGCACCGTCTAAAAATCTGTTGAGACGACACCGTTGTGTTTTAGCAAGAAACCTAAGTTGTCGTTTCTTAAAGTTTGGGGTTGCGATGCTTATGTGAAAAAGTTTCACCCTGATAAGCTCAAATCCAAATCGGAGAAGTGCGTCTTCATAGGATACCCAAAAGAAATTGTTGCGTACACCTTCTATCACAGATCCGAATGCAAGATCTTTGTTGCTAAGAGTGGATCCTTTCTAGAGAAGGAGTTTCTCTCGAAAGAAGTGAGTGGGAGGAAACTAGAACTTGATGAAGTAATTGTACCTTCTCTCGAATTGGAAAGTATCTCATAACTGAAATCAGTTCCAGTGATGCCTACACCAATTAGTGAGGAAGTTAATGATGACAATCATGAAACTTCAGATCAAGTTACTACCGAACCTCGTAGGTCAACCATAGTACGATCCGCACCAGAGTGGTACGGTAATTCCGTTTTGGAAGTCATGTTGCTAGACCATGATGAACCTACGAACTATCAGGAAGCGAGATTCCGACAGATGGCTTGAGACCATGAAATCTGAGATAGAATCCATGTATGAGAACAAAGTGTGGACTTTGGTGGACTTGCCCGATGATCGGCAAGCCATTGAGAATAAATGGATCTTCAAGAGGAAGACGGACGCTGATAGTAGTGTTACTATCTACAAAGCTCGACTTGTCGAAAAGGTTTTTTGACAAATTCAAGGTGTTGACTATGATGAGATTTTCTCACTGGTATCGATGCTTAAAGTCTGTCCAAATCATGTTAGCAATTGCCACATTTTATGAAATTTGACAAATGGATGTCAAAACTGCATTCCTTAATAGATTTATTAAAGAAGAGTTGTATATGATACAACCAGAAGGTTTTGTCAATCCTAAAGGTGCTAACAAAATGTGCAAGCTCCAGCGATCCATCTATGGACTGGTGCAAGCATCCCGGAGTTGGAATATATGCTTTGATGAGTTTATCAAAGCATGTAGTTTTATACAGACTTGCGGTGAAGCCTGTATTTACAAGAAAGTGAGTGGGAGCACTACAGCCTTTCTGATAAGTATATGTGAATGACATATTGTTGATCGGAAATGATGTAGAATTTTCTGGAAAGCATAAAGGAGTGTTTGAAAGGATTTTTTCAAAGAAATACCTCGGTGAAGCTGCTTACATATTGGGCATCAAGATCTATAGAGATAGATCAAGACACTTGATTAGATTTTTCAATGAGTACATACCTTGACAGGATTTTGAAGTAGTTCAAAATGGAACAGTCAAAGAAGGAGTTCTTGTCTGTATTGCAAGGTGTAAAGTTGAGTAAGACTCAAAACACGACCACGGTAGAAAATAGAAAGAGAATGAAAAGTAATTCCCTATGCCTCAGTCATAGGTTCTATAAAGTATGCTATGTTGTGTACCAGACCTATTTTGTAACTCACTATGAGTTTGACAAGAGGGTACAATAGTGATCCAGGAGTGGATCACGGGACAGCGGTCAAAATTATCCTTAGTGGAATAAGGACATGTTTCTCGGTTATGGAGGTGACAAAAAGTTTGTCACAAAGGGTTACGTCGATGCAAGTTTTGACACTGATCCGGATGACTCTAAGTCTCAATCTGGATACATATTAAAAGTGGGAGCGATTAGCTAGAGTAGCTCCATGCAGAGCATTGTAGACATAGAAAATTTGCAAAATACATACGATTCTGAATGTGGCAGACCCGTTGACTAAACTTCTCTCGCAAAGCAAAACATGATCACTCTTTGGGTGTTACTCACATAGCAATCTGAACTAGATTATTGACTCTAGTAAACCCTTTGGGTATTAGTCACATGGAGATGTGAACTAATCACATAAAGATCTGAACTATTGGTGTTAAATCACATGACGATGTGAACTAGATTATTGACTCTAGTGCAAGTGGGAGACTAAAGGAAATATGCCCTAGAGGCAATAATAAAGTTGTTATTTATATTTCCTTATATCATGATAAATGTCCATTATTCATGCTAGAATTGTATTAACCGGAAACTTAGTACATGTGTGAATAGATAGACAAAACAGAGTGTCCCTAGTATGCCTCTACTTGACTAGCTCGTTAATCAAAGATGGTTAAGTTTCCTAACCATAGACATGTGTTGTCATTTGATAAACGAGATCACATAATTAGAGAATGATGTGATGGACAAGACCCATCCTTAGCTTAGCATAATGATCGTTTAGTTTTATTGCTATTTCTTTCTTCATGACTTATACATGTTCCTCTGATTATGAGATTATGCAACTCCCGAATACCAAAGGAATGATAACCCACAAGTATAGGGGATCGCAATAGTTTTCGAGGGTAGAGTATTCAACCCAAATTTATTGATTCGACACAAGGGGAGCCAAAGAATATTCTCAAGTATTAGCAGTTGAGTTGTCAATTCAACCACACCTAGATAACTTAATATTTGCAGCAAAGTATTTAGTAGCAAAGTATGATAGTAGTGGTGACGGTAACAAAGGTAACAGTAGCAAAAGTAATATTTTTGGTATTTTGTAGTGGTTGTAACAGTAGCAACGGGAAAGTAAATAAGCGAAGACAATATGTGGAAAGCTCGTAGGCATTGGATCGGTGATGGAGAATTATGCCGGATGCGGTTCATCATGTAACAGTCATAACATAGGGTGACATGTAACTAGCTCCAATTCATCAATGTAATGTAGGCATGTATTCGAATATAGTCATACGTGCTTATGGAAAAGAACTTGCATGACATCTTTTGTCCTACCCTCCCGTGGCAGCGGGTCCTAATGGAAACTAAGGGATATTAAGGCCTCCTTTTAATAGAGTACGGAACAAAGCATTAGCACATAGTGAATACATGAACTCCTCAAACTATGGTCATCACCGGAGTGGTCCCGATTATTGTCGCCGGGGTTGCGGATCATAACACATAGTAGGTGACTATAGACTTGCAAGATAGGATCAAGAACTCGCATATATTCATGGAAACATAATAGGTTCAGATCTGAAATCATGGCACTCGGGCCCTAGTGACAAGCATTAAGCATAGCAAAGTCATAGCAACATCAATCTCCTAACATAGTGGATACTAGGGATCAAACCCTAACAAAACTAACTCGATTACATAATAGATCTCATCCAACCCATCACCGTCCAGCAAGCCTACGATGGAATTACTCACGCACGACGGTGAGCATCATGAAATTGGTGATGGAGGATGGTTGATGATGACGATGGCGACGAATCCCCCTCTCCGGAGCCCCGAACGGACTCCAGATCAGCCCTCCCGAGAGGTTTTAGGGCTTGGCGGTGGCTCCGTATCGTAAAACATGATGAATTCTTCTCCTTTATTTTTTTTCTCCCTGAAAGCAAATATATAGAGTTGGAGTTGGCGTCGGAGGAGCTCCAGGGGGCCCACGAGGTAGGGGTCGTGCCCTAGGGGGGCAGGCGCGCCCCCCACCCTCGTGGACAGGGTGTGGGCCCCCTGGTCTTCATCTTTTGCAATGATTTTATTATTATTTCCAAATAGACATTCCGTGGAGTTTCGGGTCATTCCGAGAACTTTTGATTCTGCACATAAATAACACCATGGCAATTCTGCTGAAAACAGCGTCAGTCTGGGTTAGTTCCATTCAAATCATGCAAGTTAGAGTCCAAAACAAGGGCAAAAGTGTTTGGAAAAGTAGATACGATGGAGACGTATCAAGGAACACCTTGTGTGTTATCAAACATCACAACGTAACTGGGTGATTATAAAGATGCTCTACAGGTGTCTCAGATGGTGTTTGTTGAGTTGGCATAGATCGAGATTAGGATTTGTCACTCCGTGTATCGGAGAGGTATCTCTGGGCCCTCTCGGTAATGCTCATCACTATAAGCCTTGCAAGCAATGTGACTAATGAGTTAGTTGCGGGATGATGCATTACGGAACGAGTAAAGAGACTTGTCGATAACGAGATTGAACAAGGTATGATGTTACCGACGATCGAATCTCGGGCAAGTAACATACCGATGACAAAGGGAACAACGTATGTTGTTATGCGGTTTGACCGACAAAGATCTTCGTAGAATATGTAGGAGCCAATATGACCATCCAGGTTCCGCTATTTGTTATTGACCGGAGATGTGTCTCGGTCATGTCTACATAGTTCTTGAACCCGTAGGGTCTGCACGCTTAACGTTCGATGACGATTTGTATTATGAGTTATGTGATTTGATGACCGAAGTTTGTTCGGAGTCCCGGATGAGATCACGGACATGACGAGGAATCTCAAAATGGTCGAGAGGTAAATATTGATATATTGGAAGGTAGTTCAGACACTGGAAGGGTTCTGGATTGTATCAGGTACATACCGGAGTACCGGAGGGGTTACCGGAACCCCCTGGGGAAAGATATGGGCCTTATGGGCCATAGGAGGGAGGCTAACCAGCCCACAAGGGGCTGGTGCGCCCTCCACAAGGGAGGAGGCCGAATTGGACTTGGGAAGGGGGCGCCACCCCCTTTCCTTCTCCTACTCCCTCTCCTTCCCCTTTTCCCCCTTCCGTAGAAGGAAAAAAAGGGTGGGGCCGAATCCTACTAGGACTGGAGTCCTAGTAGGACTCCCCTCTCCCTGGCGCGCCCCTTGTTGGCCGGCCTCCTCCTCCCCTCCTTTATATACGGGGGCAGGGGGCACCCCAAAGGCACAATAGACAATCTCTTAGCCATGTGCAGTGCCCCCCTCCATACTTACACACCTCGATCATATCGTCGTAGTGCTTAGGCGAAGCCCTACGTCGGTGAACTTCTTCATCACCGTCACCACGCCTTCATGCTGACGAAACTCTCCCTCAGCCTCAACTGGATCAAGAGTTCGAGGGACGTCATCGAGCTGAACGTGTGCTGATCGCAGAGGTGTCGTGCGTTCGGTACTTGGATCGGTTGGATCGCGAAGACGTTCGACTACATCAACCGCGTTACTAAACGCTTCCGCTTTCGGTCTACGAGGGTACGTGGACACACTCTCCCCGCTCATTGCTATGCTTCTCCTAGATAGATCTTGCGTGATTGTAGGAAATTTTTTGAAATACTATGTTCCCCAACAACAAACACCATCGGAGACAGCTGTAGAGCATTTTTACAATCACTCAATTACGTTGTGACGTTTGATAGCACACTAAGTGTTCCTCCGGTATTCTGGAGTTGCATAATCTCATAGTCATAGGAACATGTATAAGTCATGACGAAAGAAATAGCAATAAACTAAACGATCATAGTGCTAAGCTAACGGATGGGTCTTGTCCATCACACCATTCTCTAATGATGTGATCCCATTCATCAAATGACAACACATGTCTATGGCTAGGAAACTTAACCATCTTTGATTAATGAGCTAGTCAATGTAGAGGCATACTAGGGACACTCTGTTTGTCTATGTATCCACACATGTACTAAGTTTCCGGTTAATACAATTCTAGCATGGATAATAAACATATATCATGATATAAGGAAATATAAATAACAACTTTATTATTTCTTCTAGGGCATATTTCCTTCAGATAAATCATCCATTATGTTTAGTAAGAATGCCATGCAATGTGATAAAACTCATATGATGCGGCAATTTGGGCGATTGAGTGAGGCAAGCAATGAGAAATATCTTAGGCTTGTAGTGTACATTAGAAAGTCATGAGCCAATGTCTTTGCATACCTTAAGAATCACATTTGGGAGGACATCCAAGGTTGGATGGAGAAAGCATTGACGAATATTGGAAAGTAAAGTTTGATAAAGGCATGTGCTCAAGATATTCCCATCTTTACAGTGTATTGTTTTGACCTAACAAAAGGCCATTGTGTTGCATTGGAAGTTGGGAGAAGCATACTCTAGCAATGGAGGGGGGATGCATTGGTGGTAAGGATTCTTTATTCGTTTAACAGGCACATGCTCACTAAGTAGGGATGGCGGCTACTAACGAACCTTTCCTTGTTATGTGCAAGCATGTTGCAACAAAGTACTACCTTGATGGAAATTTGTTAGAAGGACAACCAAAAGAGGGCATCTCATACACTTGGATAAGCATTGTTAAAGGAGGGGAGTTGTTAAAAGAAGCAATAAAAATAGTAGGAGATTGGGTGTCAATTTAGATTTGGACTAATCCATGGGTGCCATGGTAATGGCCTAGTCCCATCGTCCTGAGAGGTCCTGAGAGGTCAGTTGATCCTACGAACATTACATGAGCTCTTTGATCCGTACATAGGTGTGTGGGCTTTGATCCTACGAACAATAGATGAGCTCTTTGATTTGTTCATAGGTACTTGGCCACAAGATGCAATATGAACCTTCTTAACCTAGTGTGGGCATATGGAAGATGACTAGGCATGGTATTATAATCCAAAGAGCATTTTCTATGTTAAAATGCCATACAAATTGCATCATGAGAGGCTAAGTAGGAATACTGCAGGAATTTATGGTCAAACAGTGACCGATGATGGATTCAAATGGACAGAAATCTGGAAGAGGGGCATTGTGCAGATCAGCCTACAGATGAGGCTCGGCATCAAGAGACGAGGATTAGAGATTGATGACCTATTTGCGAGAGATTTGATGAGGATGGAGCCCACCTGTTGGTAAAATCTAAAGAGGTATGTAAGATATGGGGAATCCTCAACATGCAATATGAAAGGGAAAGGCTAGCTGAATGCACTTGACCGAAGGAGTTCCTTCATTGCTTGCTCAGCTTGGATGTCTCAAAGAAAATGTTTTGTATCTTGCTATTGTTGTCATGGTGGCTGACCCAAAATATATAAGGTTAATGTTGGGGAGAAGAACCTCAATGTGAATGACACACTTTACTAGATCAGGAGGAATGCCATGGATTATGAATTGCTTTACCTAAACAAGCCAAAGCAAACTTTGGGTGGTGACCCACACATCTCATGGCAACATGCTGAGATCAACAATGATGGTAGTTTATTGCCGGATATGAAGAAGGAGGGGTTTGAGATAACACGGGTGACGTAGTGGGCTCAAGAGCAAGAAAATTGCGATGTGTTCATGATGCTATGCATGCAGAGGCTGAGGTGTTCCAACAAGCTATCCAAGCAGCTCGGTACTGCGGCATGACGCGAATTATCAAAACATATGCACATGAGCTTATGAAGGCCATCACATATCAATACCTAGCACCTGGTGGAGTTCTCTTCCGGGATAGTAAAGTTTGTCATGCGTTAAATTTTTGTGCTTAAATAATGTATTGTCCTAGATTTGGAATAAGATTGTGGATGCCCTAGCGGCGTTTGGTGCGAAGATGGACGTCGTAAGCCATATGGGTGGGTGGCGCTCCTACATTTGTCCGGGCTTGGTGGCTAGTGGCATTGTTGTTCTCTCTAGTTAATGGAATAAAGGACTTTCATATCAAAATAAGGGAAAGAAGGACAATGGAGAAAACTATAATTCCCTTGATTTGCATTTTATGTCTAACTAGAATGGTAGTGCATATAAAGTTTGATATCAACTGTAGATAGTGACGGGTCAATGCTACTTGTCAAGAGGTGACACCAAATATAAAAAAGATTGCACATTGTTTTTAAAAATTAAGTTCATCGATAGTGGTGCTAGTGTAGTCTCGGAGTATTCCACGATGGCGAGTGGTGTTTCTCTCGCCGTCCATATTGGTGGCATACAACCATGTTCCTCTCCACCCTCGACTTTGCTCGCTGCACCCATGCGACATGTTGGAGCACATCATATCTTCCCATCGCCTCATCACTTCAATGACGGTGGGATGGCCCATCGCCGATGCCATCGGCATTGTTTCTATGACAAGTGGGTGCCTCTGGATCCTCCAACGTGATTTAATGTGTTGGGAATCCTTGGGATGGGGTTATGAGCGATCGGGGGGGTTGGGCCAGATGTGCAACATGTGACGAGAGAAAGCACCCTCTCACCATGGTCCACTTGCTACAACACTTAGGGCCCAAGCACAAGGTTAAAACCCTATATCCTCTCACCCATCTGCTTCCATTTCTTGATCTTGACGAGCTCCTCCACCACTTCTAGGAGGCGCCCAAATCTGCACCATATAGGGTTTCCCCTTCCTTCATATGGTGGGCAGGGAAGGTTGGGATGATTCGCGCTCTTTTGCGCAAATTGCGGCCACTCCTCTATGTTCTCCAGATTCTTCACCAACAGACCTGGTGGGAGATCAATGGAGCGAGGTGGAGCAAAGGAAAATATAAATCCTAAGGAATGTTGAGAGCAAGTGAGTGTTATCTACTCCCTGCAACTAGAATGTTCCATGTGATAATATGGCAGCTAATATTTCTTATGACAATGCTCCTACTAATAAATCAATGTAGGTGATTCATGTCATTCCTACTATTCATTTTAATAGAACTTATGCAGATGTGGTGACTAATACTCCTCATTTTATAGATATTGAAGGCGATGAGGACTTGGACTTGCATATCTCCAGTAACTATGTAGTATAATCTCATACAAACTCTCCTGGTCCTATTGATGATGTTATTCCCAATTCTCCCCTAGCAGCTGAAGTGAAAGTGCATCCTGATCATATTGGTATAATTTGGTAATTAATGTCAAGATATATCAAGGGACTAATGTTTTTCAAACATGTTTCACATTAAGTCCCAAAAAATGCAACAAGAAACAATTAATGACTCCCCCCACCCCCAGCCCCCCTCCAATTTCAACAATGAAAATTGCTAGGCAAGCAACTGACTTAGAGTTTTCGTTTTAGTTATATAAGATCACTTAAATCCATAGGTATGCCAATACTATCGAAAGGGGATTGAGGTTGTTAACCGGAGTTCCTTTTCCATGTGCTTAATGACCAAAAGTCCTCAAGAACTATTTCATTTTTACCACTCTCTCTCTCTCTCTCTCTACATTTACACTATATGAAGCCTCTAAACCTTATCACAATGGATTCTCTAAACACCGCCCATTCAAAATCTCCACTTATTGAACCGCCCAGACACTCAGAACGTTTTTGGTCAGAAGTTTCAAACGACTTTCAGAAGCATGCATAGGTGAACCATTGGTCAGTCAGAGCTTTTGAACGACTTTTGGTTCGACCTTCCAAGATATTTGAGAGTCGTCACCTTTATCTTTGTATGGAGATTTCGAGCTAAACCCTTTGTGCCTTCGAGCCATGCTAAAATTTCTATAACGGTCAGGTTTCTGGTTCTGCTGATATATAGACACACCTATCCCATATGTTCAATCAAAGGAAAACATTCAAATCATATTTTGTGAGAAAGGAATTCACCTTCTTGTGATGAGTTCAAAGTTCTGTCTTCATCAAGAATCAAGATGCTCTTTTTAGCCCTAGCCTCCCTCCTTATTTTCCACTCCTACCTCTCAATCGAAATCCATACCTAAATAGAGTTTTGAGTGTGGAGGAGTGAAGCACAAGAGCAAGGGATTCTTCACCAAACAACCTCAATCTTGTTACTTTTGGAGGGTGTGTGCCTCCTAGATTGGCTAGTAGTATTTGTTTGGGAGCCTTCAAGGTGTGAAGAAACCAAAAAGTTTGTATGAGCTTGTAGATCTCCTACTTCGTGAAGATTTACCCTCGAGTGAGGTTATACATGTATGATCGTGTGCCATGATGAAATAGGTTGATTGCTCCTTCATGGATGTAGTCCTCCATAGACTTGTTGCTTTATGGAACCCGCAACTGGGATCTCCGTGATCCTAGAACCTTCGTGGTTTGGAGCCACCAGCAACGTGGAGTGCTAACTATCCAAACCATGGGAAAAATCTTCGTTGAGTCTCCTAGTGTATGCATTCCTCTAACGTTTAACTTTACTTATGCAAGTGTTGTCTTCGCTTTCTATACTCGTGTAGACTTGCATGTGTAGGGTGTTATTAGGCTATCACTGGAAAATCTTAGAACTGTAAAGATCTTTAAAATTGGGGAGAGAGTCCTCTAGGCTTGCTTGTAGTTTATTTACCCTACTCTAGACATACTAAACAATCCTACATGAAGAAACTCTAAGGTCCGGCAAGGTGATCCCCTATCTCCTCTTTTTTTGCTAGGAGCAAACTTTCTCCACTCAATCCTCAATGAAGCCATGCAGAGTCAACGTATTCTGGCTCCTCTGCCAGTTGAGTCATGCCTTGACTTCCCAGTTTTACAATATGTTGATGATACAAGTTGTGTGCTTCCTACTTGTGAGGTGCATCTACTGCAAATTAAGAACCTACTCTCGCACTTGCTGCTTAGACTAATTTGAAGGTGACCCCTTAGCGAAGTTGGGGTTAGATGAATGGGTTGGCCGATGGTCCAGTTTACCAGAGGCCTTCGTTTCGACCTCTGTAGCAGCAACCCATAAGATAGTTGGGCCAGATGCGGGAGAGATGTCTATACACATGAGATCTGACGGCGAGAAACATCCAGATCACGAAAACGAATAGTCGGAATTACGGTCAGATGCAAATCGCCGAGAGGGGCTCGCTTTAGGCTCAGTTTTACTGTCCTAAATTCATGGTGTATATCAATGTGCTAGATTAGATGCTAAGATGCAAGCTCTCACTACCATCCTAGCTTGCTAGGGGTTCCTACCCTTTCACCTAATTGGAGCAACTTACTATCAACATGCCAAGAATTGATGATTTTACACCCCTTCCCAAAAGAATTGAAAGAATATTATCTACCTTATGAAGAAAAAAAATTGGAACAGAGGATAAGGGTTCTCATTTCGTGGAACAAAGTCTGTAGGACTACAACTCGGGGATGTTTGTGAGTTTTGGATATACACATAACAAAGCTTTATTAATCAAGAATCAATATAAGGTTTATACCAAGGCTAGTCTTCCTTTGTTGAAGCTCATTTGGGAAAGTTACTATTCTAATACCCCTCCTGGGGGCGTAATGTATGGTCTTTCTATTGACAATTTCTCTTGAAGCACATCCCAAATTGTAAAGATGTGGCCACATGTATTGTTGGACAAGGGCACTCTGTGTTATTTTTACATGATAAATGGGTAGTACAAACTCTCACTAAAAACTCCCTGAGATGCATCGTCTGCTCTAAATGATAAAGTTCTCTGGCTAGTATCCTTAACTCTGGTGATCTTGCAGAAGAATGCCACAAGCATTTGTCTAGTCAAGCTTTCACTTGGTATACTGAAGTACCAAGACTTGCTTCATCGAAATCCTCAATCAGATGAGCAAGATTATATGGCTATATTTCAAAATCACATGCTTACTCCTCAATGCGAACATACGACTTTCTCATGGACAAAAGAGAGGCTCATCTTTTGTTTAAATGGCTTTGAATAAGTGCATGTAGATCAAGAGATAAATCTTGTTTTGGTTGTTCATACATGACAGGCTCAACACTAGGATCCTTCTCAAGTGCAAGTCTTTTCATATGAACATCTATACTTGTATCTTTTGCAATGAGAGCACTGAGGAAACCCCTACATGTCTTTTTGGGACTACAATTTTGCTCAAGCATGTTGGCAATCTATTATTCATAAAAGGTTGAGGGGCATTTTAATCTTCTATGAAATTCTGTTGGCAAGTCAATGGTTCCCAAGAAGATTGCTATGGATATTTTGATTATGGGTTGCTACTTGCTAGAACGTGTGGATGCAGTGCAATGATAAAATCTTCAAGAATGAAACCCTCAAGGATTAACTCTTGGCGATTCAGACTGAAGCAAGATCTTATTCTAATTGGGCACAGCCACACAATCTTAAAAGAGAAAAAAATCAAACTGTCTTAGCACTTGTTTAGACACACGTCTCTGGTTCCTAACTTCCTTTGCTTTTGTTCTGTTTTATTCACCCATTCTTCATTCTTTGAATGTACATTTGTATATAAAGCTTAATAAAAAATATACACTGGGATAATGTCCTGCTGTTTTTGCATTAAGAAATGATAGTGGCTGTAAAGTCTGAAATCAGCTACAGATATTGTAGATGACAGCTCAAGAGCTGCCACCAAATACAAAAATGATTGCACATGCTTCTTCATAAATACAGATTAAGTTCATCAAACAGAGTTGCACGCCCTCAGCCGGGCATAAAACCCAAAATTCTTCAATATTACGGTACAATATCACAGAGCATCAAACGAGAAGAGTTCCTAAGAAATAGATCATATCCACAATTTCCTATCGGGATTTCACAACAGAACATATCAAGTGATAATGTGATACTAATGTATGATATTATGCAATGTGGATGCAGTAACTAAAGTAGTATCATGCGTTATTTTGATACTAGCCCATGATACTATGCATTGTGGGTGGCCTTAATTCCTGTTTGTCCAAACTTGGAACGCTGCCCTAAACAAAAATTGCACCTCAATAACCATGATGATGCTTCACTTGGATTTTCTAACTAGTGCATGATGTATACTATACTTGTATGTATGACCTATACTGACGTACATTTACACGAGCGGACGGACAGATAAACGGGTTAGTTTGTGGTTAGTTAATCAATGCGCTATCGCCGGGCCTCTTTTTTGCAGTCCAGAGGAAAGCGATGGATCTCACGGAATCCCGCAGACGGCTAACAGGGAGACCCTTCAGAGTTGGGTGACACAGATCCCTTCTGGGCTCTTGTTCCTTGCAGGTTTCTTCTCCGTTGCGCTCGCCCGAGCTACAGCCTTCGTCTTGGTCCTCATCATTCCCGACGGTCAGGATTTTCTCCAGCTTTATATCTTCATTGTCAGTGAACTGCCGGTATGCGGAACGGAGTCCGTGGTGAATATGTTCCATTCTCCCTGACCTTTGGTCTTCCCTGTCCAAGTCGATTAAATCCTGCACAGTCGGAGCACAACCAATCAGTGGAACAGGGATAACAACAACTCA
Source organism: Aegilops bicornis (assembly GCA_021605145.1). NCBI lineage: Eukaryota > Viridiplantae > Streptophyta > Magnoliopsida > Poales > Poaceae > Aegilops > Aegilops bicornis. Next base: position 47,394,359 of record CM038673.1, read on the forward strand.
CCAGTCACCATAACAATAAATTTCACTCCTGGGTTATTATTCCCAACTAGTTTGGAGTGTTATGTATGGAAATAATAGCACGAACCTGTGATGGAAAAGTTTTGAACAGGGGAAGGAATCGGGTTCTACAATACTGATGGAACGAAAGAATAAAGAAGATAGGAGGTATAGTGAAGCCTGCGGCTACTGGTGATTCTTTTAGGCCAAATACACCGAAGCAGATGACCTGGGTGAGCACGAGAGAGAATATCACCGTGTTGTGTACAATTGGCCAATACAAACCACCACTGTCATATCTCATGCGGTAAACATTGAGCAGCTGAAAACAGATACAAGATGGCAGATCATTAGCATACAGAACCAACAGGGTTCATATGACAAAAATCGGCAGAGCTCCTGCCGTGCTGGTCGAAAAAAATCAACAAAATTACTTTTATCAAGTATTTACCGTCAAGAGCATGTACTTAATTTTTCCTATTTTATATCTGCAGATAGCACTGTATGTTGCTAAACAATGTTTAATTGTAATAGCAACATAGTTGTTCTTATTTTTTTGCAGGGACAACATAGCTGTTCTAAGAAAAATAGAATGCAACATAGCAACTGCCATGGAATTATTAGTATTCTAGAAGCCATCTCTAGTTTCTCTCTCACCTGATTGCGGTATACAACATAACCCAGGAAGAAGTAGACTAGCAGAAAAGGTAAGATCAAGGGTGCCAGTACAGAGCACGAGAAGCCCAATAGTCCAAACAACATAACTTTTGGTATTTCTGTGTGATAAGGAAATGTGGGAACAAACGCGATATCTTCTTTCATTCTCAGAACATACTTTATTATAAAGTTATAGATCAGACCAAAGAGTTGCATAAGTTCAGATGATAAACTGGCCCATCCAGAAGTCAGAACATAGGTGATGAAGAACGTAGTCTGAAATCACAGATTTACAGTGCATTAGTAGAGGAAAAATGATCTTTCTGCAGCATGAAAGACAAGATAGAACTAACCTGCTCAGGTATGACATGAGCGAGCCGGACGGCGATGGCCTTCGTGCTCGAAGAAGAGTTCAATTGGTTTATGACAGCACCAGATGCTAAACTAATAAAGAACACATTCCAAATGTAGAAGAACAGCACTTTAGAGCAAGCACTCTTCTTCCTTTCACTGTGAGATGTAGGCCCCTCCATTGTCGAAAACTGTATCATTACTGGCGAAACGGTGTACAGGAATAGTAGCAGTATGACGCTCGGAAGGTATCCAGTTATTATTTGGCTCATGTATGGCCTGCACGTCAAAGAGACGGGGGTCAATTCTCGAAGCCAACTAGATATAAATGAAGAAAAAGCCATATGTTCAAGATACATCAAGGTAGAATGTGTTAACCAGTCTAAATGAGACCTGATGCATACTAGAGTCTACGAGTCAGTGGATATGAAGATGAGCTTAGAGAGGTCTGTTCCAGTACATGGGTACTTACTTCTTCAATAACCCATCAAGGAAAGGGAGCTTCTTCTGCAACTGATCAAGCTGGGATAGACCTTGTATAAATGCCACTGGTACCACAAATGAGACCAGAAAAACAAGAGAACCTAGAACAGTAGCTATCCGTCGAATCCAAAGCTGCTTATAAGGAAGCCAAATGTTTGACCAATATACATCATCTGGTTCTGGAGCTAGATCAGTAACCCAGTTCGTAGGGTTTGAAGTCTGAAGTGCTTCTGAAGCAACAAGTGCTCCATACCGAGTTTTGAAAAATACAAAAGCAGCTGCACATTCCTGTAAATAGTTGCAGAACTGAAGTTACTGATTTTATTCTTATTGATGATGAACATAGTAAATAAAGCAATCAATGCTCGCAAAACTGCAAAGCAAACCTTCTTATCTATGTTCTTTGCAACTTTGTCAGTCGGTAACAACTGGGAAGAATCCGAAGAGGCTCCACAAAGACAACACGGGTATGTAATAGCCTTGCACCTCTGATCTAGGGTTGTGTCTGTGGAAGGGTCCGACAGTCCACATGCCTTCTTCGCACCAGTCTGCAGCATATTAAACAGTTTTACTCCAAAAGCAGAAAGCGAAATACTAATATGCGGATAAAAGGTACAAATCCAAACCAAGCGATTTGAGATCATCCCCACCCTCCAAACAGATAGAAATGTTGTATGAGAATTGCTTACCATTATCTTCTGAACTTTCCCAGCCTTGTAAACAACTTGATGGAATAGGTAACTTGATGCATGATACTTGGTGAAGAAATCATCGACATCACTACTGCACGATTCATTTGCTGTCTTTGGTATTCCGCGAACAAGCACGGTAAATTGGCCTGGATTTAGTGTTGCGCGTTTAAGGTGACGGAGCCTCAGCCTAGCAATGTGCCCATACTCCTGAAAAAATGGGTAGAGAAAACAACATTAAATGTGTTCCTCAATATGAGGAAACAGAATACTCCGTACTTTCTACAAGCAAAAAAACTTACAACATATAGGAGAAAGCAAGCTACTCCAGATATTATGTAGAGGACTATAGAATGAACCCAAAGCCTGCAATACAACCAACACATAAAATGAATACAGAAGTATGTATGTATGTTGCGACACCATACCATGCCTGTTCTTTTCTAATGTCTTGAAGAGTGGACATACAAGGAACTAATCAAGTCAAGGTAGAGGCAAAACAAGATAATCCGATAAATCCAAATAATAAACGCAGCATACCACAAATAAATATATAATTTCAGCCTTGTTAAAACCACCTTATGATAAACCTAGAATAATTGTTCAGCTCACCATCTTGATTGTACTTCCACATTCCCAACTGTGAACATATGCAATTGTTCTGAAGAAATCTCAAGGCGATGCATCTTTCGTCCAAAATAATGCACTGGAAGGATTCCAAAAAGACACAGGATGGCAGCTAGGGAAAAGATGCGTATGCTGCAGAAAAAAAATGAATGCATCAGTTTGCAAATTTGGAATCTGAGGTCTGTTAAACCAATAGAAAAAGGATTCTTCTTAACAAGCACTAAAACAAGCCCAATTTTAAAAGGTAGCTGCCAGAGCTGCAACTTTCCGTCTCCTTCTGATTTTATAGTCAACACTAGATAGATGGATGTTAATATGCTGATCAACCAGATACCGATGTCTGCTTCTAGCCAGCAGAATAATGATATGAAGGAAGGAGTACATGGATATCAGGAGCAAAACTCGGGAGTACCTGAATACCATCATTCTATTGAAAGCAACAGCATCCAGCCCAGCAGCTGCCAAGAGATCTTCCTCAGTACACTGCAGGGCCTTGACGATCCAGCCGGTGGATGGAACAAACCTCTCCAAGATGAAGGCCTCCCGGAGCAGTCTATTCTCCTCAGCGATCCTCCGACCGAAGTAGACCCTGACAAATGCTGGCTGCTTTCTGAGAACCGAATAGAGAGACCACAGGATCACGCAGATCCCAATGTTGATGCCCGCAGAGGTCATGAGCGCGCTGATCTTCATGGCTTCCTATCCTATCAGACCAGCCACGGACAAGAAACAGGGCACATGTCATCTAAGCAGCATCCTTGATGTCCTCGGGACCTACAGGTACAGGAAGTTGAAGATATTGCTTAACAATAGTAGACGCTGAAGTAGTCTAAAGCCTACTAAACTGCACAAGTTCCAGATGAAGCAAAAAGCTGCTCAACGTGGTAGTGTGACAAGACCATAGTTAAAAAAGGCATGCCTGGGCGATACCAGCGCGTATTATGCGCATAATTATGCTTAAGCGCGTGCTTTTGTCAGAAAAGCACAATTAACTCCTAGTGCTGCTTTTTTTAAACTTTGGATGTATCAGTTAACTGAGATTACCAAAGATTCCCCTCTAAGTGGCTACAGAATCCGAGCACCGCCCCCCTGGCTCGATCAAAGCACAAATTCCATCAGATGTGAACTGGAGGAATCCGAGCACCGGCCCCCTGGCTCGATCAAAGCACAAATTCCATCAGAAGTGAACTGGAGGAATCCGAGCACCGGCCCCCTGGCTCGATCAAAGCACAAATTCCATCAGAAGTGAACTGGAGGAATCCGAGCTGTCCGGCTGATTCATGTCATCTAAAAGCATATACAGAAGCATCATTCTTGATGTCCTCAGCACCTACAGATACAGGAAGATGAAGATATTGCTTAACACTAGAGACAGATGTAGTCTAAAGTCTAAACTTCACAAGTTCCAGATGAAGCAAAAGCTGCTCAATGTGGTAGTGTGACAAGACCATAGTTAAAAAGGCGTGTGCCTGCGCCGGGATAGCGGAACCCCTGGCGCTTAATCACGGTTAAGCCTGCGCTTTTGTCAGAAAAGCGCAAGGCGGTGGCAAAAGCACAATCAACTCCTAGTGCTGTTTTTTCAACTTTGGATGTACTATCAGTTAACTGAGACTACCAAAGATTCCCCTCTAAGTAGCTACCGAACCCGAGCACCGCCCCCCTGCCTCGATCAAAGCACACATTATCTAGCACAACATGGTAATATCGCACACTCCGAGTACAGATTCCATGAGATAATTTTGTGCGAGAAATTCTGAGCACAGATTCCATCACATGATTTTCCTGAGCACAGATTCCATCGGATATGAACCGGAGGGATCCGAGCTGCCCGGCTGAGTTTTAACAGGTAGTGGGCTAAATTCGATCAAAAGTACTGAAGAGGAGCACTTCAAGATCAGATTCCTCGACCAACTTGGAGGCTAATAATTTTACTAGAAACAAAATGGAAACTTCCAGCATCTGAACAAAATGCCGAGAACACTAGAGAAGAATTCAATCTGCCGTTCTGATGGAAGTAGCAGAAGAATACATAGGAAGAAGAGGAGTAATCCGCTACCTCCAACTGGACTGCACTGGACTGGAACAGCCGCCGGAGCCAAGAAGTCGTCCGCCCGCGGCCGCGAGAAGAGGAAGAACCCTACGCCACCCTCAGGCGACCGGCAAAATCAGGAGGGAGACGCGGCGGGCATCTGGAGCATTGGCGGGGAGCAGCGCCCACCTCGACGGAGCGCGGCAATGGCGAGGGGCCGAGGTCGCCGGCGATTGGTTGGTGGGAGGCGGGAGGGAGCGACAGGTCAGAGGAGTTGATGTGTCTCTGCAGAGCAGAGAGAGAGAGAGAGAGCAGGCAGAGCCCATCCACTCCTCCGGAAACCAACCAATTCTAAAGCGGGGCCCGCCCCAAGTGTATATTAAAGAAAATTATGACATGTTTAGAAATTGGCCACTTGTATGTATTTAGAAAACTTCATGCATTTGACAAAAGTTGCTCATATTACGTGTTAAGAGTATATGTTTATGTGAATTTTTTTTAATAAGTTCATGCATTCCTCCTCAAAACAATGGGGAAAAAATGATAAAATGATAAACATAAAAACAAAACATGACAACACGTAAAAGAAACAGCAAAAAAAAATTAAAACCGAGAAACAAAACAAGAAAGCTCATAAAAGAAACAGAAGAAACAAAAAGGAAAGAAAAACACTTCACGCTTACTATGTCGGCTCAGCAGTAGAGACGCCTCGGACGTCGACTCCTTGACGCCTGTATATATATAGAAACTGCGGACCCACCCGACCACATCACTCAGGCTGGCGGCAACAAGGAGCGGCAATGCCCCCACGAGGAGGGTAGACTATTATTCGCTAATCTTGCTTTGTGTTTGCTTCCATACATACATACATAATCATTCCTCCAACTTGATCAAGTAATACAATTTCGGAAAATCTAATTTGTATACAATTCCATAGGCTTCCTCGCGTGCGCTCCACGCCGCGCCGGCCCTCCCAAATTGCAAGGATTATTTATTGATTGTTAGCCGCCGATAATTGCTGCTCTCCAGTCAACATCGTAACCAAGGGGTCATTTCATTTCATTTCATCATCATTTGACCAAGGTTACACGGTCGGTTACTATGTTTGGACCGACCATATCACGTCCTGGCCGCCAATAATACTTACAAGGATATAAAAAGAAGAATGGACAACAGAAATGACAACCCCCCTGATTTTTATCCTGTGATAATGGCTGATGTGGAGATGCCAAGAGCCTGCCACCAAATATAGTACAAAAATGATTGCACATATGCCTCTCGACAAAAACAGGTCAAGTTCATCAAGCAGAGATGCCCGGGACAGAGCCAATCAGACAAGCATGAAGACCAAAGCCTTGGATGTTTACAGGTATAAGAAGACTTTACAGGTAACCATGATCATGATACCCCACGACACCGATCACTTTCATGTCCGTCAGAAACTTCCGGACGCTGCCCTAAAACCAAAATTGCACCCCCAATTAATCACGATGATGATGCTTTGTATACTTCACTTGGATTACTGGTATTTCTTAACCTATATTCTCTAATGTATCTTGTGTACTTATATGTATGTATGATCTATAACCCCCACTTTTTCCAAAAAGGAAAAAGGAAAAAAAAACTTGTACGGCCTGTATATATTGCTGTACAGTTACATGAGCGGCCACATGATGAAAGGGGTTAGTTACTGGTTAGTTGTCCGACGCTGGCTGCATCATGACAGGCCTCTTTTCTGCAGCCTGATGAGGAAAGTGACGCATCTCACGGCATTCTGCAGACGGCTAACGGGGAGCCCTTTGAGTGTCGGGTGAGACAGATCCCTCCTGGGCTGCTGCTCTTCCTGGAGGGTCTCTTTGCCGTTGGGCTCGTCCGGGCTACCTTTGCCGTTGGACCCGCCCGAGCTACAACCTCCGCCGTCCTCATCATTCCCGACGGTCCGAATCTCCTCCAGTTGTATATCTTCTTCGGTGTCAGGGAACTGGCAATACGCGGTATGCAGCCCGTGGTGAATATGTTCCATTCTTCCTGACAGCTCGTCCTCCCTGTCCATGTCGATTAAATTCTGCACCGTCGGAACACAGCGATCAACAAAACAGGGATAACAACTCACCGGTCAGCAAATGGGAATAAAGTTATGCTCCTGGGCTATTCCCTGGTCTGTGGTGCACCTAGTTTCATGTTCATCAGTACGTTCTTTCCTACTACTAGCTTGGAGTATTAGTGAGGCAATACAAACCTGTGCTGGGAAAGTGCTGAACAGTGGAAGCAGCCGGGTTCTGCAATACTGATTGAACAGAAGAGTGAAGATGATGAGAGGTATGGTGAAGCCTGCAGCTACTGGTGATACTTTCAGCCCAAATACACCGAGGCAAATGATCTGGGTGAGCACGAGAGAGAATATCACTGTGTTGTGTATAATCGGCCAATACAAACCACCGGTGTCATATCTCGTGCGGTACACATTGAGCAGCTGAAAACATATACAAATGGCAGATCATTAGCATACCAAACAAAATAGCAAATAGACTTTGTATCAAGTATTTAATCGCCAACAAAAACATCTCAAATTTTCCTACTTTATATCTGAGGATAGCACTATATAAGCTACTAAACAACGATGGTCAAAACAGAATGCAACATAACAACTGCCATGGACTTCACAGTATCCATCTAGAATTTCTCACCTGATTGCGGTATACGACATAACCCAGGAAGAAGTAGACTAGCAGAAAAGGTAAGATCAAGGGCGCCAGTACAGAGCATGTGAATCCCAGTAGTCCAAACAACAAAACTTTTGGTACTTCAGTGTGATAGGGGAACGAGGGGACAAACTCTGTATCTTCTTTCATTCTCAGAACATACTTCCTTATGAAGTTATAGATCAGACCAAAGAGTTGCATGAGTTCAGATGATAAACTGGCCCATCCTGAAGTCAGAACATAGGTGATGAAGAAGGAAGCCTGAAATCAAAATGGATTTACAGAACTGCAGTCAGAATATATTGACCTCCCATAAACAAAATGATCTTCTGGAGTTTTCAAAAAGAAAAAAGGTCCTTCTACAGCGTGACAACAAGATAGAACTAACCTGCCCAGGTATAACCTTAGCGAGCTGGACAGGAATGTCCTTTGGGCTTGAAAAAAAATCCAATTGTTTTAAGACAGTGCCAGATACCACATTAACAAAGAATACATTCCAAATCAAGAAGTACAGCACTTTACAGCACGCACTCCTCTTCCTTTCGCTGTGAGATATAGGCCCTTCTAGTGTTGAAAATAGCATCATTATTGGCGCAACGGTGTACAGAAATATTTGCAGTATGACACTCGGAAGGTATCCAGTTATTAGTTGGACCAGGTGGTGTGGCCTGCACATGGAAGAGGAGTCAATAGAAGCCAAATACAAATACATGCCATATGTCTAAGATGAACAGTAGTACCACAATAATCCCAAAGCACTGAACTAAAATGCGTTAATAATCGGTCTAGATATATATGATTTTGCATGCTGTTAGCTCTACATGCTAGTGGATAAGAAGATGAAGTTCAATAGTGCTCCCTCCGTTCCTAAATATAGGTCTTTTTAGAGATCTCAACAAGTGACTACATACGGAGTAAAATGAGTGAATCTACACTCTAAAATATATCTACATACATCCGTATGTGGTAGTCCATTTGAAATCTCTAAAAAGACTTATATTTAGGAACGGAGGGAGTAGTAGATATCAGTTCCAGTGCAACATAGGTACTTACTGCTTCAATATCCCGTTAAGGAAAGGAAGCCTCTTCTGCAACTGATCAAGCTGAGATAGACCATTTATAAAGGTCACCGGTGCCAGAAATAAGAGCATAAAAACAATAGAACCAAGCAGCGTCGCTATCCGTCGAATCCAAAGCTGCTTATAGGGAAGCCAAATGTTTGACCAATACACATCATTTGGTTCTGGAGCTAGATCAGTAACCCACTTCGTAGGGTTCGATGTCTGAAGTACGTCTGACGCAACAAGTGCTCCATACCGAGTTTTGAAAAATACAAAAGCAGCAGCACATTCCTGTAAATAGTTCCAGAACTGCAGTTACTGATTCTATATCGACTTGTTGATAAACTTAGTAAAAGAATCAATGTTTGCAAAATTGTGAAGCAAACCTCATTATCCATGTTCAAGCTAGAATCGTCCAGGTCAGCTTTTTCTCTGCTCGGTACAACTTCATCAGTGGGCAACAAGTGGAAAGAATTTGAAGAGGCACCACAAAGACAACACCGGTATGTAATTGCTTTGCAGCTCTGATCTACAGTGGTGTCCGTGAAATGTTTCAACTTTCTACATGCCTTCTTCGCACCAGTCTGCAGTATACGAAACAGTTTTACTCCAAAAGCAGAAGGCAAAATACTAATATTATGCAGACAAAAGGTACAAATCCAAATCAACCGATCTGAGATCAATTCACTAACTCAGGGAGAATCTGGAAAAGAATATGCAATATCACAAAGAACTTTGCAGATAAAAAGTATAAACCTAACTTAAATGATATGAGACCATTTCACAAATTCATGGAGAAGACAAAAATTATCATAATGAATGTGCAGTACATGAATTATCCCTTACATGACATAGTGGTTACCGAATCACAAGGAAAGTAAGTCTAAGACTGACAGCATTAAATCATAGAAATACTACCTTGGAAATTATGTCGCATTCTCCCACATCTCCCACCCTCAAAACAAATAGAAACGTTCTATGAGAATTGCTTACCATTATCTTCTGAACTTTCCCAACTTTGTAAACAACTTGGTGGAATAGGTAACTTGATGCATGATACTTGGTGAAGAAATCATCAACAGCACTACTGCACGATTCTTTCGTTGTCTTTGGTATTCCGCGAACAAGCACAGTAAATTGGCCTGGATTGGGTGTTGCACGTTTAAGGTGAAGGAGCCTCAGTCTAGCAATGTGCCTATACTCCTGAAAGATTGGGTACGGAAACAACATTACATATGTTCCTCAATATGAGGATGTAGAATACTCCGTACTTTTTTAAAATACTTACAAGATATAGGAGAATGCAAGCTACTCCAGATATTATGTAGAGAACTAGACAATGAACCCAAAGCCTGCAATGCAACCAAGCAAATAAAATGAATACAGAAGTATGTATATTGCGCTCCCATATGCGTATTCTTTTCTCATGTTTTGAAGAGTAGAGACGTGCTCGGAACTAAATCAAGTCCAGTTAGAGGCAAAACAAATAACATTATAAATACCAATAAACAATGCAGCATACCACAAACAAATATACAATTTCAGCCTTGATAAAACCACCTTATGATAGCCTAGACAAAACCACCTTATGATAGTCTAAAAAACACCTTATGATAACATTAAAAATAAATTGGTCAGCTCACCATCTTGATCGCTTTTCCACATTTCCAATTGTGAAGATATCCAGATCTTCATAAGGAATCCGAAGATGCTGTATATTTTGTCCATAATAATGCAGTGGAAGAATTCCAAACACACACAGCAGGGCAGCTAGGGAAAAGATACGTATGCTGCAGAAAACGAATGTATTCAGTGTGCAAAATTGGAATCTGAGGTTAAACTGATATAACAGAAAATAGCCACACACAAAAAAGAGAGGGAACTAGGATTTTGCATAACAGCATTAAAAGAAGTTCTATTTTATATGCAGCTGCCAGATTTACGAGTTTTCGGCTCCTTCTGATTCAGGTCACACGTGGATGCTAAAAAGCTCATCGATCAGACGTTGATGCCTTCTAACCAACACAATAATGGTACAAAGGGATACATGGATATCAAGACGAAATTTGGTGTACCTGAAGACTAGCATTCTATTGAAAGCGACAGCATCCAGCCCAGCAGCTGCCAAGACCTCTTCCTCGGTATACCTCAGGGCCTTGACGATCCAGCCAGTTGATGGAACAAACCTCTCCAAAATAAAAGCCTCTCGGAGCCGACTATGCTCCTCGGAAATCCTGCGGCCGAAGTAGACCCTGACATTGGCTGGCTGCTTCCTCAGAACAGAATAGAGCGACAGAAAGAGCACGCAAAGCCCAATATTGATGCCCGCAGAGGTCAGGAGTGCGCTGATCTTCATGGCTTCCTACCGGGTCAGTCACGGAAACCAGAGCATATGTCATCTAAACACGCACAGAAGCATCATCCGTGATGCCCTCAGCACCTGCCTGCAGGTACAGGAAGAGGAAGACAATGCTTAACACATTTAGTTTACAGACTGAACTGTAAGCTGCATAATGGCATCACTTCAAGTTCCAGTGTCAGCTCAGCATGAGTGTATGTGCATATGAAACGTGCTTGGCATGTTCCCCATTTACATGAGATTCCAAGTGAAGCAAGCTGCGCGATGTGGAAGTGCGACAGGACGACAGAACTGTTGATCAGGCTGTGTTTTACATTGCGGTAGCATTTGAAAAAGCGCATGCTTACTTTTATTCCGGGTTGTATCGATCATTCCGCAACCACCCGTTGTTGAAGGAGAATGTAACACAGGTCTTACTGAAAATAACGACTAGTACAGATTCCCCTAAGCAGCTACCGAATCCGCTCACTAGCCGCCCTAATAACTTGATCAAAGCACATAACAGTGATACTCCAAGGTCATATATAATCAAATTAAATCCGTTCATCAGATATGAATATGATTGGGCAGCATCGTCAGCAAGCATTGCATTGCATTGCAAACTGGAAGTGGGCGAATCCGAGCTGTCCGGTTGAGTAAACAGGCAGGCCAGATTCGGCCTCTTGTGTGGGGTTGGTTCGCGTGCCAGCGCCAGCAACGGTAGGCTACCCCGCAATACCTCCAAAGTAACAAGTACGACTAAATAAAGGCAGCAGGGAACAATACAAAATCAGAAACAACGCACCCAACCGCATGCTAGCGACTACCGCGCGCTCGATGGGGAAAAACAAAACGAACTCCGGGACCTGCCGAACTGACCAACGGAATGCGGCGGGGACGAACAGGAAGTGGAATCACGCGCCGCCGGTCCGCGAGGAGTCGGCGGAACCGAAACCAATCTCCGCTAGTCCCCGGGCAGCAGTAAGAGTAACAGCAGGAAAAACATGAGGAGGGGGAGGAGCAGAGGAGTCCGTTACCTCCCAAGCCGAACGCCGATACCAATCACACCAGAGCGAGCGAGCGAGCGACCGCCGTCCTCTCCTGCCGCCGCGGAAGCGGAACCCTACGCCGTGAAGCGAGCGAGCAGCGAAATCAGGCACGGCGGTCAGTTGCCGGAAGCACCGGGCGGGGCAGGGGGAGGGCGCCGCCTACCTGGAGGAGCGCGGCAATGGCGGGACGAGGATTCGGGGGAGCAACCTCGCCGGAGATTGGAACGGAAGCCGCGGCCGCCGCGTGTGGAGTTTTTGGTTGCGGGGAAGCGGCCGGGAGCGAGAGCGAGAGCGAGAGGAGTCGATGGATTCCTCCCAATTCCAAGTCTTGTTTTCTGCCCCCGCCCCGCTCCGCTCTCCTCCGTGAGCAACGCGAAAAAACCAACCAATGGAATGGAGTAGTACTGTTTATTTTATTTGGGAATAAATAAATGGCCGGATTTTCTTCTCTGCTTGTCCATGGTGGGCGCCGGTTTGGGCCGTGGGGCCCAAGGGCAGCGACGCGGGCGTGGCGGCGGGTGTCGTGCGGGGCGCCACGTAGGTCGGACCGGGTCCGTCCGTGGTGGTGTCGTCATGACGGGCGCTGGGTCGGCCTCCGGCTAAGGGATTGGTCCGCGGATCACGCACGCACCCACACGCGCGTGCGTCCCTGTCTGTTTGGTCGCCCACCAGTGAAAAACGCGTGCCAAATCTCCAGTAAATCACGTCACCTTTTGCTTTAAGATTGGTATATATATATATAGATAACTTGGCCTGTAATTATTTTTACCACTAGTATTAATAGCATTCTCATTTACTCTTTCTTTTTAAGCATCAACAGTCCCTCAAACCCATCTCAAACACTTGGACGGGTCGTCCGGTCACAAAAATTTGATCCAGACGGACGTCTCAGACGCTTGGGCTGAACGGCATCCCTCGTATTCAGCCCAAATATGGGGCACCCGGGCGCGTCCGCCATATTATACCTGGCCTCACGCTAGCCCACCCGACCCTACATATATTTTCCTCCCCATCCCCTACCCACTTCAGTCCACTCCCCTCCGCCACCCAAGCTCCCGTTCGACGATCCCTGGCCTTCTCCGGCATGGCGGGCGACGGATCCGAGTTCTTCACCTTCAGATCTGTCAACCCCAAACTCATCCCACGCGGCCCCAAGGAGGAGATGGCCGTCCGGCTTGTGCTCCGTCGCTCCCGGGAGGATGCCCGTCCAAGGCAGCGCCCGGCTCCTTCCGTCGGGAATCCATTGTGTCCGCCCGAATGGCGCATGGATCCTGCGCTTGGGGGTGCCATCGCTGCCTCACCGGAGGCGATGCGGTCTGTCTGGCGTCCGAACGCGGTGGCGGACGCGCTCCGTTGGCGCATCAAGGCCATGGACGCCCCATGGGCGTCGTCCGACTCAATCATGGCGCGGTGTGCCCCCGCCGTGCAAGGCAGCGGGCGCGGGAAGTGGCGACAGCCCTCGCGGCGGTGGACGTCGGCGATGCGGAGTTACATTCTCCGGCGCCCCGTATGGTGCACCAGTCTGGGTGCCGCAACCGCATCGTGGTGGACGTCGCCGACTCGTCCTAGGATGAATTCATCATCGATCTGACGTCCACCGGCACTGTTCGGGTTCCGGGCTCCAACGAGGAAGAGTGGGGCATGGGAGACGGCAGCGCCTTGAGTCCCGTGAGCCGGCTCATCCCATGCCCTGCTCTACCTTGCCGGCGACCGGGCCAACACTATGGGGAGCGCAGTCGGGCGCCAGACATGGGCATGGCGAAACCGGGCGAGCTCCGCTTATATTAGGTTTTCACGTTGCATTTCATAATATGGATTTGAGGTGTCCGGTTGTAGAATCAAATATTTGAGACGTGGCTGGTCACTGTTTACAGGACACGTCCGGTCGCGTTCGTGAGCGTTTGAGGGATCGAATTTGCCAAGTCCGACTGTAAACACCCTAAAGGAGGACTCGGAATGCTTACAAATGTTCATGAAAAGTAGAAAGAATCCCAAACAATTAAAATTACAATCAATATATTCCCAAACCGTCGAACAGGCCATCCATGTGTTGATGTTGCCTCTCCCATACCGGAGTCGGCACAAACTTATCGATGGTAGCCAAAAAGTCTTTGTACGTGTGCCTCTAAAGACTAATGCCCTGGAGCAGTAAGCGTCATCGTTTAACCCTTGAATCAATCTGAAAAGACATGACAACAGACATGGCAACATATCTCATCTTCGTACACGCACAACAAAAAACCCTAATCTCAATCTATCTAATGTATCCCTACGGACAAACTTAAAGAGTATCGGACTCAGAAAGACCAACTCAATCAAAGAAGAAGCGTTGCAAGCCGTCCAAACACTTGCCTTGTGAGGACTAAAACCCTAACCTATCTACTTCTTCCGTTCGGAATTATTTGTCTCGGAAATGAAATGTATTTAGAACTAAAATACATCTAGATACATTCATTTTCACGACAAGTAATTCCGAACAGAGAAAGTAGTAGACAGATCCGAAGCATCAGGATTTCCCTACGAGCTGCTGGAGGGGTTGAGGGGAGGGGGCTAACCTACGGACTCATTGATGAAGATGGAAAGAAGGAAGACTTTGGCCTAATCGCCTAGCTCGGGAAAAAGGGAAAGGAAGATCAAAAGCGCCCCCGGTTCGAGTAAGACGTTTATCTTAACTCTTAAGGGCTCTGTGCTCTCGCCAAATGCTAGGCTTGCAGGAGCAGGTGAGCTAATTCCACGCCACACAAGTCACAAAGGACAGCGACGTACGGCTTTATTTGACCAGCCAGCTTACTAATTTCCATTTTCCTGACGTACCTACTCTTATGGTTCAGAATTATTTGTCACAAAAAATAAATGTATCTATAACTAAAATACATCTAGAAACAATTATTTCTTGAACAAGTAATTTCGAACGAAGGGACTACGTGTTTTTGAGCGGGAAAACCGGAACGTGGCCACGTGCCGATCGCTTCCGCTGCAAAGTTCAACTATTTCATGCGATGCTACAGGCCGGTTTCGGCGGGGAGCACTGCTGCGAAACAGTGATAGGTCGGCAGATGCTTCTCAGCCTGCTGTTTCTGTGGAGGCAGCAACGCCTGAGCGGCGCACCGGAGACAAGCGCATGGCTGCCTGCGACGTCCGTCCACAAACACATACACATGCGTGGTGATGCGTGCGTGGGCGTGGCGGCCGGAGATATTATTTGCGAGCCAGGCAGTAGGCACCGTCCGAGGGATCCATCAACGTCGGTCGATCGCGGTCTACACGCGCTACACCACCACCACCATCAATATCAGATCAACACCAACCGGACGACCTAAAGGACGCGGGGTTTATCTATTTTTCGTTCGTTTGGGTCAGCCAAGCAAATGAACCAGTGTGAGTCGGGTCGAGCGCTTAACGCGAGACCGATCCAAATTTACACGCATAAAAGAAAACGATACACGTGGCGTAGATAGCCCTAATGCGAACTTAATTTACCATAACTAGCCAGTCAACAGACGGCCAAAATCCACTTAAACTTGATTAAATATTAATAAAAACAAAAAAAATCAGCGCCTGCATAGAGCCCTAGACGTCCGTCTTGCCCTTGCCTTTGCCGGCGTCCTCATCTCCGATGAGATCGATGAAGACGGGAGGTGGCCCAACCCAGCCAAAGGCGGCTTGATAGGTCGCCAGGGCTGCTTCCTCCGGCGTCTCCTACGGCGGAGGCAATGCGGCGGCGCGGGGGCGCTCCTCCTCCTCCTGCTTCCTCTGCATGCGCCGCTCGCCGTCGGCGCGCTCCTCCACCAGCCAGCGCTGCCGCTAGTGCTCTAGGTACATGGCCTCCTGCGCCAGCGTGGTACCAAGCCAAACGGGGGAGGGGGCCGCTGACCCGCTCCCGCAGCCGGCTGGTCCAAACGTATCGCTTTGGCCAGCTCAGACGCAGGCAACGGGGTTAGCGGCGGCGATGGCGGCACCACGCAGTTGTCGGCCGCAGAGAGGGCCATGGCCTCCGAAATCGCCGCCTGGTAGGCGCCCTCCTCCACTTCTGCAGCTTCGGCCTTCCGTCGTTCCTCCTCGATGGATTTGGCGAAGGCCTCCGCCAGCGCCGCCTGGTAGGCAGCCTCAGCCTCCTCTTCCTCCGGCTTGACGACGGGGGGAGGCGCGGGGTTGACGTGGTGGTGTTACCCACCGAGCCGCCTTTGCTCCTCGTATTCGAGGGCAAACCAGGCCTCCCAATGGGGAGAGTCTGCGGCGTACTCGGGCATGCGCCACTGCGTCGTCGTGAGCTGCTTCTGGCGCCTGCGCACTTCCTCATCATGCGCCCGCTGTGTCTAGGGAGCCGCCGACACCAGGATGCGGTGCAGATCGGGTGCAAGTGGTGCGGCAGCATCACGTCGGGGTACGGCAGCGGCTGCTTGAACTCCTAGCGCCACCGCGCTTGATGCACCGGGATGTGCAGACGCTGTCGACTAGAGCGGGCAGGCGTCGGCGGCAGAGAAGGAGGAGCACGGGAAGAGGAGGCGCTGCCCTTGCCGGAGCCACTGCCGAAGAACCCCATGCATAGGGTTTCAGTTGTCGCCGGCGAGAGAGGCACGAGGGGGCTGGTAGGGTGCTAGAGGTGGACGGAAGTGGATGAGCTCCCCCCCCCCTCCCCCGCACGAGTGGATTAAAAAGGACGCTTCCACTGGCTGATGCATGGGCCCGGTGTCGGTGGTCGCCATAAATATGGCCACGGGTGGTAGTTGGAACCGCGGCGGACAGCGAGGGGACGCGCGGCGCATCCGCTTTGCGTCCACGCCGATGCATTTCAGGCGCAATTTCGGGCCGGAAATGGATCCATGCGGACATGAAGCAGACGGTTTTTAGGAATGGGTCGACGCGTTGGGCCAGTATTTTTGTTCGTAGCAATCCAAACGAACTTGGGCAGACGAAATGGGCCGCCCAATTGAAGTTGCTCTCACTCTCGGCGATTCCAGTTAAACAGTCACTGACAAGTGCGCCGGCCACCAGCTGGCATGCCACGTGGGTAGCACATACGCTCGCATGCGGCCGGAGGTGCACGGGTGGACAAGTTACAACACCGCTTTTCCGCAATTTGCAAGTTTGGATACAAAATTGTCGTAAACGGACAAGTTAAGGGACAAGTTAAGGCGCCTGTGATGTATTTAATTCTAAAAAAAGTTGACAACAACAACATTATATTCAGGGATTTCCTTTTTCTTTTAGTGTGCAAGCGAAGCGGGTGAGCTAATAACTCGAGGCCACACACACAAGGACAAGGTCGTGGATCGCTCGGTCGCAATGGCAGCGGCATTTCATCATCAGACAAAATTACTTCAACTTGATGGCGAACGTACGGTTTTGAAAGTGGGCGCGTGCGTGCCGTTGGTCCATTGCTTTCCGCTAGAAAATACACAAAATATTGGACGTACATACACACGTAAAGGTCGGCATATATATATATTCAGAGATTTCTGCGGAAAGCGTCAACGGGAATACGCCGGCCGTTCCCGGGATCGATCGCCTGGCATCTGGCAAAATCGAGTGCTTCAGTGCTTGTGTTTCTTTCTTCTTTGTGTCGAGGCATGAACGCTTCAGCCGCGCACCAACTCGTGTACGTGTGCTCGTTCGTGTCGGCTTGCCGGCCGGTCAGAGAAATCCAATTATTCGGCACCGTCCGGTTCATCCATCAGCGTCGCGCCCGATCTGCATACAAAACACACTCTACGAGCTGTCAAAAAAACTGAAATATACTTAAAAAAAAATTGGGAACTGAAAAATATATAATTTTGTACATACTAGATAGATAGTACAATATACGTTTGCCACGTCACAGATTTCAGATTCAAGTTAGCTAAATGTACAACTCTAGAAACAAAATGGTCACATATAGTTATGACTAGCAGTTATTTCGGATTGGGCCGCAATTCTGGTCCATTAACACGATCAACGCAAAATTAGTAGTTATGACTTCGTGGCGGTGTTGCTAAGATAGTGGAGGGGGCATCGACGCTAAAACTAGTAAGTTATTTTCGACCTTCGGCCATATCTTGACCTGCCGAGGCATGTTGCTGTGTAGGTTATTGCCATCCACACTGGGATGATGAGGTAAGGGATCCCTTGGTTGAGTCAGCGAGGCAGTGACAGGTGGCACAATTTCATCAGTTTGTTCTCTTCAACCCAGTTCAAATGTTGCCGGTTCTCCATGCTCAGGTATAACATTTTCACCCAGAAATTGAAACCCTTGATAATAATGCTGTCATCACGTTCATCCTCCACAATCATGTTGGGCATATCACACAAGCAGTCATCACCTCGTCGAACACCTTGCGGTGGTGATGAAGATGCGGCCGGTAAAGAGCATCTCAGCCTCCCCACACAGGCAGAAGGCTTGTCGCAGCGGAGACGAGGGCAGCAGGCGGCCGTGGAGCGTGAGGCTGACAGTACTGGAGGCGACGAACGGGGGTGGCCATGGTTTCTCATGCACTGGCGACGGCGAGAAGTGGCCACCAACGCCAGCAAGAACTGCCTTCAATAATGCGGGGGAGTATGTGGATGGTGGCGGCGGCTTGGGCAATGTCCGAGTGGCTGAAAAGTGTGTGGCGATGCCGAGGGCAGAGGGTATTGGGCGAGGAGGTGGAGGTGGAGGGGGGATGGCTTAGGTGCCACCAACGGGCGGGCTAGGAGGAGAACAGGGGGAGCCACCGCTTGTGTCCGATTTATGTCCGCACCGACGCAAACCATGCCAAAATTTAGGCCGCAAATGAGGCGTGGGGACGAAAAAAAGACGTCTGTCCATTTGGGTCATCACGTTGGGACGCGATTTCTGTCCATTTTGATCCATACGAACGCACGTGGATCAAACAGTGGGGTCGTGCGTGGGAATCGGAAGGTCGTCGATCACCCGGTCGCCGGCATTTCATTTGACGAAATTACTTCAAATTCATGGCGTACGTACGTACGATTTTGGAAAAGGAAGAATCAGAGCGAGTGGACACGTGCGTGCCGTTGGTCCATTGCTTCCACTAGAAAGTACACAAACATATTGTACGCACATACACACGCACAGGCAGGTCAGCATACAAGATACAACAATGTACTCCGTACTATATTCATAGATTTCGGCAGAAAGCATCGTCAAGGGAATACGCCGGCGCGTTCCCGCGATGGATCGCCTGGCATTTGGCAAAATCAAGTGCTTCAGTGCTTGTGTTTCTTTCTTCTTCCTGTCGAGGCAGGAACGCTTCAGCTGCGCACCAACGTGTAAGGCCTGCTAGCTCGCGTCGGCTTGCCGGCCGGTCAGATTATTCGGCACCGCCTGGTCTGCATGCGCTAGCTAGCTACTGTAGAAAACACACTCTACGAGCTGTCAGAAAAACTGAAAATATTTTTAAAGAAAATTGGGAATTGAAAATATATTTTCTAGAGGAAAAGGGCTCAAAGCCCCGGTTCCATTTGCATTACCAAACGAAACCACACGAGATCCAAATTCCGTTACAAGTACGCGGGGGATAAACAGCACACACGCTGTCCCAATAAAAGGAGCATACCCGTGCCCACATGGCAACAATCACTAACTCAAGGGGAAACTAAAAACAGTCTCGAAGGGAGCTACAGCCAACAGGCAAGGAAATCAATCGATATCGCGATCACGCAGCACCTCCGAGCACTTCTGCAGGCCTAGCCAGGATCCGGCCAAAGCAGGAGGAGTGGGGATCTTGCTAACTGCTCCAGCTTCCGCACCAAGTGCAACATTTTCCTTGACAGGGGCCTGAGCATCGGACCGCCCAGCTGTCCAAAGTAGTAGCAATCTTCCTCCACAACACCTGCTTCCCAATCCAGGGGATATGATTGAAGCACATGTCGTTACGATATTTCCATAAAGCCCATAGGGCAGCAGAATGCAGTAAACAATCTGCGGGGTCATTCTTGTTAAAGGACCACCATTCGAGCATGCCAGTCACAGACATCCCAGAATGGTTGTTAGAAATGTCCCCAATCACCCTCCATAGTTCTATCGAAACAACACAGCCAAAAAATAGATGCTCAATACTTTTAGGATCACTATAGAAAAGACAGGTAGCATCTTCTACCGTTTGTCTTTTCTGAAGATTATCCCTAGTCAAAAGTTTATTTTTAGCCATGAGCCAAAGAAATATATGAATGCGCAGGGGGACTTTGATATTCCAAATGGACAGAAGATCCCCAGGGTGAATCCCTCTAAAATTAATAATATTGTAGAAGGATTTAATAGTGTAAACACCCTTTGTATCATAATTCCAACAAACAGTGTCATCTTTGTCTATCAGCACAGTTTTTTTTATGGAGCTGAATAGATCATTCCATTCAGCTAACATATCACGAGTAAAACATCTCCTAAAAGAGATTTTTAGATTAGTGCCGTCCCAGACATCACTTACAGTGATATGCTGTTCATTGGCAATACTATATAGTCTCCAATACTTAGAGCCAGGGTGGTATGACCAATCCACGGGTCTTCCCGAAACCTGATGCTCTTGCCATTCCCAATAATCCAGGAATATCCTATGTTTGCAGCTTTAGCAGCCCATAGAATCCCTTTCCAGAAGGGGGAAGCACCATTGTTAGAACAAGCAAAAATATTAGGACTATGGGTGTTGTATTTGGCATCAATGACTTATTTTCAAATCTTACCCTCATCTAAAAAGTATCTCTTAACCCAGGAAGCTAATAAGCAAAGGTTCATATCTGCAATGTTAGGGATGCCAAGCCCCCCATGCTGCTTTTGCAGGGTCACACATCCCCAGGCAGCAAGGTGATATTTGTGGTGGCCCTCATAATCATCCCAAAAGCAGTGAGTCAGCTGAGAATTAATCAACTTAATGGCCCATTTAGGAAATTTAAAAATACCCATAAGGTAACTAGGTATAGTGGCCAAGCAGGTTTTCACTGATGTGAGCCTCTAGCCAGAAGACAATAATATGCCTCTCCACCCAGCCCCTTTTTTAATGATCTTATCGACAGTAGGCTGGAGTTCACATTTTTTTTCAGCTTTCTGTGGTGGAGATGGGCTCCTAAATATTTAATGGGAAAATCACTTAGTTTGCAACCAAGGATTTGAGAAAATATATTTGCTTCTTCCCTGTTCACATTAATAGGGACCAGATCACATTTATGAAAGTTAATCCTCATCCCAGAAATTTGCTCAAAACAGGATAACAGCCATTTAAGGTTCCTGGCATGAGCAGGGTTATTACTCAAAAATAATAAGGTGTCATCAGCATATTGCATGCTAATAATGCCAGCTGGATTGGAACTAGGGAAGAGACCTTCCAGGATGTTATTTCTAGATGCTTTAATAAGAATTCTAGTAAAAACATCAGCTACTAAATTAAACAGTAAAGGGGAGTAAGGGTCACCCTGTCTGACTCCTTTACCAGCAATAAAGAAATCACTGTTGGCATTATTAATATCAACCCCAACAGATCCTTGATGTAATAAAGAAGCAACTTTCTTCATCCACCTAGTGCTAAAACCTCTCCTGTGCATCATGTCAAGCAGAAAATCTCTGTTGATCATGTCATATGCTTTCTCATAGTCTAGTTTAAATACAAAACCAGATTGTTTACTGGAGTACACAGGATGAATAATTTCATGTGCTGTGATGATACTCTCAGCAATATATCTGCCTTTTATGAAGGCTGTCTGGTTCAAGGAAATTAAATCTTTGCAAATGGGGCCAAACTTATTAGTGGCACATTTGGCAAAGATTTTGAAGCTGCAATTAATCATAGCAAGGGGTCTAAATTTTTCTATCTTGCTAGCATCAGCCTCTTTAGGAACCAGTGTTAACAAAGAGAAGTTGAGTCTATATAGATCTAGCTCATCTTTCTCCCAATCACGAAATAAAGTAAACAAGTCGCCTTTAATAAGGTCCCAAAATTGTTGATAAAATAAAAAGGGAAAGCCATCAGGCCCAGGGGCTCCTTCCGCATAAGAGCCGAAGACAGCCTCTTTAATCTCTTTTTCAGAGAAGGGGGCATCCAAGATGTTGTTATGAGCATCAGTAACTTTCTCTCCATCTTCCCAAAATTCATCTCTTAGGTTGATGTTAATTTTATCTTGGAAACCAAATAGTTTTTTTGTAGTAATCAACATCAACTTTCGTAATATCATTATGATCAGTTACATTACCTGCATCTCCTTCAGCACCATAATCTGTTTTCTCCTCCTCTTCTGATTTGCTATAGCTTTAAAATAGTCAGCATTCAGGTCTCCTTCAAGTATATCTCTCTCTGGATCTCTGCCTGGCCTTAATTTCTTCCTTCCTCCATATATCCTCTAAGTCACCTGCAATTTTTTTTAATTCTGCTGTTAGTGTTAGGGGAAGGGGGATTATTTTCAGAGATAATATCCAAACAATTATATTCAGCCACTAGAGCTTGTTTCTGTCTGTTTTGCTCAACCTCATAATTGGCCATCCACCCTTTGATGGCTTTTCTGGAATTCCTAATTTTGAACTGCCAAATATCTATAGCCTTTGTAAAAGGGCAGTTGGCAGTCCAGGCTTTAATAACAACCTCTCTAAAGGCCTCAACCTCCAGACACCATTTCTCAAATCTAAAATGTTTACTTTTGGGAATGGGGAAGGCACAAGTGTTAATAACCAGAGGGGTGTGATCACTCCCCAATCTAGGAAGGGCTTTGAGATGTACCCCAGGGAATTCAGAAGCCCAATCAGTGGACATGAAAACTCTGTCTATAGTAGCCATCACTAGATTGTCCTGATTGTTACCCCATGTGAGCTTCCTCCCATTAATTTTGAGCTCAATCAAACCAAATTTGTTAATCCAATCATTAAAGAGGCCAGCCCAGTGCTGATTAATAACACCAGTGTTTTTATCACTAGCCTCTCTAATTAGATTCCTCCCATTAATTTTGAGCTCAATCAAACCAAATTTGTTAATCCAATCATTAAAGAGGCCAGCCCAGTGCTGATTAATAACACCAGTGTTTTTATCACTAGCCTCTCTAATTAGATTGAAATCTCCACCTACTAGGGTGGGATCTGTCCAGCCAGCTAGAATGGAATGAAGTTCATTAATGAATTCCAATTTAAACTGGTCATAGGCAGAGCCATAAACAGAAATAACTCTCCAAACAGAGCAATCTTGTTTGTTCCTAAGTAAGCAGGAAATACAATAATTGTGTAGATCACATTGAACAATGTAGGATCCCTCCTGTAGTATTAATAGCAGGGAGCCATTTCCAGTGGAAATTGGATCTAGGATCAAAAGCTTCAAGTTGAAGAATAGTAAACTCTTCTTTTTTGGTCTCAGAAATACAAATAAAATCAGGATTGTTGGCTCTAATGAGCTCTTTTAATTTGTCAATCTTATTAGGGCCATTGAGCCCTCTAATATTCTAGAAAACACCTATCATTTAAGATCAAAGTTAATTTTCCTTCTTCCTTTGCAAGAAGATGATTTTTGGACCTCAATCCAGGGGGAGTCTGAAGTAGAGGGCACATTATTATGTGCCCCCACTTCTGTCTCAACATTATCCCTAGGATCAGGTTCAGAACCATTGAATTCCTCACCAGTAATATCTATACTGGGAGGAAGAAATATATCAAGATTTTCAGAATTAAACTTAGCAAGTCTATCTAATTCTACATGCTTGATAATGCAAATATTCTCTCTGATGTTTTCATTGCTGGTATCCAGACTAGTCCCTGAGCATTCTGCAGTATTAATTAGAAAAGTATCATCAAGACATGCGAAAGAGTTTTGAGTACCTTTTCTCATCATAGGTTTTTCCAGGTTTTTGATTTGCTTCAACTCTTGAGCTTTTTGGATACCAGGCCTGCTATCTTTCTTGTTCCTGGTACTAACCCTGGAAGCCACCACAGGACCCCATTTCTGTTGAGTGTTGATGTTCTTCTGGGCCACAAGTTTGGTCACTTCAGCAGCAGCTTCAAATTGCTCCAATAGAGGGGCACCAAAGTTGACATTTTGATTCTTCTTCACCGCCTCCAGGTAGCTTTTGGTCATAGGGGCACCTAGTAGCTTGGAGGAGACCATATTAGAACCATTGAAAATAGGGGCAGGAATGGAACACTTTTGAGCAGCAGTCCCATTAGACCCAGCAGCATTAGTTTTATCCTTGATAATGTGGTTACTATTACCAGTGTCCATATCCTATCCAAGCAAATCATCCTCACTTGTATCAAACTCCTCTTCAGTGTGCTTTTTCTGTGAAGGATTATCATCAGGGCCTGGAGGTATGTCTGATTGATCACTCCCTAATCCAGTTTCCACAGAAAACTTTAACAAATATAGCTCATGGTCAATCTCCACCAATCTATCTCTAGGAATCTTGGTAGGATCTCTCACAGCAACCTGAATCCTCACCTTCTCATAAAATCTTCTGAAGATAGTGTGCCAATCTACATTTACAAGGACACCAAGCATAGTAGATATCTGACAAATAATGTTCCAAGATATCCATTTGGGAGGTATTCCTTAAATCACAATCCAGGTTTCCTCCAGATAATCAAAAGCTGGCATCTCTCCATTCCAGTCACTAAAGGAAATAGTCACCCCTTCCTTCTTCAGGTTGATGGAGGGGTATTCCACCAGCTCTTTGATCTTTTTGTTGGGGGGGGGGGGGGGAGAACCTGACAATAATTTTTTTGCTACCATATCTCCTGATCTGCCAGGGCCAATTGGTTTTCTACATATCAGAAAAGCAACTACCCAGCTCTGCTTCATTGATCTCTCCTTTTTCAACTAATACTAGCCCAACATTTCCAAAGTTCGGCCATTCACTGTCTTCCTTGCCACCAGTCTCTATGTGGAAAAAACCAAGACCATTACTGGCACTCCCCCAATATATAGCAGCTGGATATGGCTTGTACCAGGTAGGACAAGAATCCATGTGGTGGCCAGGGGTCTTGCATATGAAGCAAGCTTTGGGGATGGGGCACATACCAATAAAATGACCAGGCTGTCCACAATTGTAACAGATAGCTCCAACATATTTGGGATCAATATTAAAGGAAGATGAATCCTCACTGGAAACACTTGTTTGCACAGCAGCCTGCATGTTCATCTGATTCTTCTTCTTCTTATTCTTATTGGACTCTGGCTGACTGCTCTGCACACTGCCTCCAGTGGAAGATCCACTCCCCCCATACTAAATTTGCTGCATCTGAGGGTTAAAGGGCTGTGAAAACACCTGAGTAGGAGGCAGATATTGGTACGGGAAATTCTACTGATTCGGCCAAGGTGGCATTTGCTGCATCTGTTGCATCTGGGGGTACCCAAACATCTGACCTCCCGCCTGCATCATTGCTTGAGCCGAACCAAATGGGAAAATTGGAGGCTTGGCGTAGATCGACATGGGTGGAGGAGCAGCTACCGGCGCCTGTGGCAGAGGCGGCAGCACTGCCCCATCCTGGCCGGACAGAGTAGGAGCAGGCGAACGACCATTGCGCCCCCTCCCAGAACCATACCTCCCCCACGAGTGCTAGGATCTCTCCCCCCTCCCGCCATCTTGACAATGGATGCAAGGTGATCTTCCACGATTTCCTTGCCCAATAGTCACGTGAGAAGGAGAATTTTTTTTGGAACAGGTAGGTGGTCTGAAACACCAATCGGGTGGCAATCAGCTTCAGTAAAATCTCCCAAGGCGAATTTTTCCTTCTGAATCCACACCAGGTTGGCTCGACTGGAGTTTCTGAAGGTGGGACAAACCCTAATCCCGCTCCATCCCACTCCCTCCTGGTGCGGATCCAGATCTCCATGGGGAGGTGCCTTTTGTAAAGGCGCAACCACTCCCCCTCCACAGCGATGGTGACGGGGCAGGCAGGGTCCATCGACAGCTGCTCGCTGACCAGTAGGGCCCTCCTGTCAGTGACTCTGTTCCGCCCCACAGCTCTTCTCTCTGGTGACCCCAATGACAACGGCGGCGGCGAGAGTTGCCTCTTAGCATCTCCTCCTCCGTGCGAAACGGGCGAACCTGGGGGCGTAGCAATTCCATCTGGGCTCAATCTAGCAGGGACGTCGGTGGCCAGGACGAGGTGGCTAGCGGTGCACCAGTAGGCAGCACCCCCAGTAAGCCCTCCCATCTCAGTGCCCTCCGGGGATCCTCGGATTTTGCCTCCGCCCTCGCCCACTTGATGAACTCGGCCGATGGGGAGAGAGGGAAGGTAGGCATCCTTCGTCTCTCCGCCACAGTGGCCTCATCGTAGATCCTCTTCGCCAGAATCCTTTACTCTTCCTCTGCCCTCAACCGACAGACCTCTGCATACCTGGCCGCCGCAGCTCGCGTCTCTGGATCTCTCGCCGCCACCACCGCCTGATCTGCCGCCCTCCACTCCTGAACCCGCTGGATCCACTCGAAGGTAGCGTCTCGGATCCTGGTCGCCCTTTCCATCCACCTCCGATCTCCGGTAGCCATGAGCACCACCTGCGGAACCGGTGAAATCAATCTCACCAGCTCCGAGAAGGCCTCCTGGACTTGAGGGGGATATCGAGTGGGTGAAGGGGAAGGGGAAGGGGGAGCGGCTCCGGCCACCGGGCTCGGTCCACGCCGCCGAGGAGGCATGGCGCGGGGCGCGTGCGGCTAGATCTGCGGCGGGGGCAATGGCGTGCGGTGGGTGTGGAGTCGCCATCGCGGGGAGCGTGAGGGAGCGGGGAATTGAAAATATATAATTTGGTACATATAGATAGTACAATTTATGTTTGCCATGTCATCGATTTCAAAATCAAATTAGCTAAATGTACAACTCTAGAAACAAAATGATCACATTTAGTTATGACTAGCAGTTATTTCATATTGTCCCGCAATTCTGCACCGTTAAACACGATCAACGCTAAATTTGTACTCCCTCTGTAAAGAAATTAATCATCTAAACGCTCTTATGTATATATATATATTTACGGAGGGAGTAGTTTTTTTCTTGCTTCGCAAGACGTGTTTCAAATTGAGAAAAATTCACTACAGGTCCTCATACTTGTCGTGTTGGCCGCATTTCTCCTCGTACTTGGAAATACCCAAAATACAGTCCTACAACTTGTCTCAGGTGGTCGTCTACTGTCCAAAATACCATTTCCTCTACGTATCTGCTGACTTGGCTGTTGACTGGCTAGTCCACGCTGGCTTTGACCGCCACTCACCGAAAGGGAGAATACAAGGGGTTTTATTGCAAAAATGATGAATTTGCGTTTGTCCCCCCGCCTGGTCGGACTGCGCCTCACCTGGTGGTCGGACCGCGCCTCACCCACCCACCTGGTCGGATCGACCACACGACCTGGTCGGACCGCACCCACCGCACCGCACCGCACCTCTCCCTCTCCTCTCCCGCCTCGAACCCTAGTCGCCGTCGCCTGCTCCGCCGCCGTCTCCACAGCCACCATCGCCTGGATTTGCTGCTACCTCTCGCCGACGACATGTCATCTGCGAGATCCTCCCGCTCTAGTGTGTGCTCTGGTCTGCGTGGCCGCTCTGTTGAGGTGCCACTGGTCGGATGCCCCGATTGTGACGAACCTGTCAAGTGCTACCGCTCTAGCACCGATGAGCACGATGGCTGGGTTTTCTACAAGTGCACCCACGACAATGTAAGCTTCAGTCTTGCTCTGTTTGATTCATGCACCTACCATGTTCAGTAGCCATGCTGTGCTCAGTAGGCATGCTAGATGTGTTAACTAGCTGTGATGTGCTTAGAAGTTAACTGAAGAGATCTCTTAACTGAATGTTCAGTAGCCATCATGTGATTAGAAGTCTTGAATGTGCTCAGTAGCCATGGTTAACTGAATTTTAGTCCTTAACTGAACATTTTTCATGTTAACTGCACTTTGTCAGTCATTTTCACACATTGCATTGCTTTGGTTGTAGGTCACCTATGATTTCTGGCGCTGGGAGATTGAATATGTGCAGCATCTGGTTGAAACTAGAGTTCTTGTTGGTAATGCTGTTGTAGATGCAATTGGTGCAACTGAGAACAGGAGGGAAGATCTTGAGAGGAAGAGGACTGAGTGGATGGCAGGAAGAAACTTAGCTGGAAGGGCCTTGGCTGGAAGAGGCATTGCAGGCAGGGTGAATTTTGACAACCCTAGTGAGAAAAACCTTGCTACCAAGCAGCAAGTTGTTATGCTTCTTGGATTAGGTAGAGAGATCCTGCTAGTGCTAAAGCTTCTTATGGCTAGTGTTGTGGTTCTTTGTGTGTTGTCTTTCATCTTCATTATGAAGAAGTGAGATGTTGATAAATTAGTATCTATGGCTGTCTGAGCTGGATATGTATGTATGGCTGTAATGGATATTATGTTATTTCGGCTGTATGGTTGTAATGGATATGTATCTATCAAGTAATATCAATGTTTCAGTGTCAATGTTGAATCTTCCAATTTGTTGTTAATATTTAGTTAACTTTGTCTTCTCTAAGCTCTCCGAGCCAAATATTCAGTTAACTGCACTTGGTCAGTGTCAATGTTGAGCCAAATATTCAGTTAACTGCACTTGGTCTTTTCTGAGCCAAATATTCAGTTAAATGAGCTTGATTGATATGGCCAAATTGTAAATCAACTTAACTGAACAAGGATTCAGTTAAATGAGCTTGATTGATATGCCCAAAATGTAACTGAACTTAACTGAACAAGGATTAAGTTAAATGAGCTTGTTTGATATGGCCAAAATATTGTTGGAAATATGCCCTAGAGGCAATAATAAATAAGTTATTATTATATTTCCTTGTTCATGATAATCGTTTATTACCCATGCTATAATTGTATTGATAGGAAACTCAGATACATGTGTGGGTACATAAACAACACCATGTCCCTACACTACACCACATCACCACATCCCCAACAAACAGGTTGGTCGGAAAAACAGCGTCTGCCGACACACAGTCGGTCGGGAAAAAGTATTGTCGACCGACAGCGTCTGTTGGGGTAAGTCCAGACGGGAAAACCTTTTCC
This sequence comes from Aegilops bicornis, assembly GCA_021605145.1. Classification (NCBI taxonomy): domain Eukaryota; kingdom Viridiplantae; phylum Streptophyta; class Magnoliopsida; order Poales; family Poaceae; genus Aegilops; species Aegilops bicornis. The sequence continues at coordinate 47,423,288 of CM038673.1, forward strand.
CGACCGACAGTTGGACGCCTATAAACCGAATTGCCGACCGACTTTCTGATGGCCTACACCGGAATCTTTCCCGACCGATTTTCAGCTGGTGTTGCTCTTGAAGCTTTCCCGACCGACCGTTTGACAAGACAGTCTTTGTCGAATCGACTTTCTGCTGCCCCTATCCTGAACCTTTCCCGACCAACTGTGCGATGGTGTCTTTTTTGCCGACCGAATTTCCGTTGGTCCTAGCATGAGCCTTTGCCGACCAACAATAGGATGCTGTTTTGTTTTGCCAACCAACAATTTGACAGCATGCACCCTTGATTTCCCATCTGCCTTACAATACAATGTCAACCAAAATCAAGTTGCATATCTCATTACAATATGATATTAGTCAAGTTACAGAACTTGCATGTACTCCGAAAATATTAAATCATGACCAAAGAAGGATAACATATTAATTACTTCTCACAAGTAAAGGAAACATTTACGGTTCAACGAATCGAATCACCCAACAGGTTTACAAAATGATAGATGCATCTCCAATATTCATTGTTTGCTCCATTACACAAAATACCCAGGTGACAAGATAACATATAGGTTTACAAAATGAGACCTAAAAGACGCATTGTTTTTGCACCATTACAGAAAATCTCTAGCTGATGCAAACTGACATCTTCCTCGTTCCTTCCTGCTCCTTTTGTATGTCTTTTCTACAAAGGATAAAAATGTAATGGTGAGCATGCATTCAGATACAATGGCAAAAACAATAATTGTATAAAGCATCTATGGCAATTGGCAATAAAAAACTATGTGATTTTAGTGTTACAAAAAATAGCTCAAGTTCAGAACAATGCCACAACATGTGTTAATTAGATCTTTGCTGTGTTGGACATCATAAAGCCTCGATGCAACGTGACCATGAAGTATATTTTAGAGCAATATGGAGGTGTACTCGGAGCAACACCTGGTACTATTTTGCAATATAAAGCAGCACTGTGGACGAGCTGGAGCGAAACGGTGAACTTTCAAGGCCAACGGTCATCCGCCATCTAGCGCTTGGCGCCAAGCCAGTAACCAATTATGCACAGCAAGTATGTGATCTACTTTGCTAACCTAGCTACCAGGGACGCTCTACACAAGGCAGGCATAGACGGCTCTTACTGCCAAGCCCACGCCATTGCTCCCATCCCACAGAAGGAAAACTCTAGCCCGATGCCTACACGATACGATGAGCAAAAAAATGAAACTCAAGCCGACTGAACCAGCCTAGCACAAGAAACAGAACTCTATCTTCTACTTTGTTCCTCATCATATCTACTCTGTGACACCATGACATGACATGTATGCAAGCATCGGATAATTAGATCACAAGATAACAACTCGTAGCTGACGCGGACGCAACAAGAAAAAGCATCAAACTGAATCAACCTGAACCAGCCCAACACAGATACATTAAGAAGTGGCAATGAACCATGTAAGCTATGAAAATCACTCAACCTGAACCAGCCCAACACAGATTATTATTTCTTTGTATTTCTACTAAACCATGTAAGCTATGAACTGTACATTAAGAAGTGGCAATGAACTAGGTAGGTATTGAAAATAAGAGAAGATAGACCAGCATTGATCGTTACTGCTCAATGTACAGAGCTAGATAACAACTATCATGAGGAAGAAGAAGATACAAGGGTCTGGTTTAGTTCATTTAGATCCCTGGTTTTGTAGCTCAAAAAAATAAATACTAGCTCATGATTCAAATATACCTTAGCGGCGGGACGAGGAACATGCCCCAGGTTTGTAGGGTTTCATCTAGCAAAGTGATCATGAGTCAGTATCACGCATCAAACAATTCGAGATAAGTGGACAAGCACACAATGTTGGTGATTACCTTGCTAGATGGCCATGCAATGGACCTTGTGACAGCATCAACGATAATTTGTAAACCTTCATCTTCAAAAGGCAAAGTAGCATCCCTTCTGATCGCAACATTGACAAGAACCTCATAAGTTCCTAGTCCAAGGGGCTCTCCGCCCACAATAGTGTCTGGGTCAATCGAGATAATTGTTGCCTTAGCAACAGGAGTTTCAGACCAGTCCATGCATATAGAAGCACATCCATACCAATCTGAATCAATGATTATTTTAGAAACATGAAACAAAATAAAATTTCAACATATAGGTAAGGATGAGAAGATTACAAGGCTTTCATCTTCATAGGGTGATGAGCTTCTTGAAGGGGGCTTTGCAACAACTCTTCTATGAAAAAAAGGGCTCTTCATCATCACATTCATCATCTTCTTCACCATCGTTATTATCCTCAGCTTCAGCTCTTGAGTTCTATCAAACAGAAATAGAGTTAGTGCATGGAAGATGGATTATTGATGCAATGAAAAGATGTGGAAATAGTTCATTACTTGTCGAGAATTGGAACCGTGCTGCGAGCTAGGAGTTTCTAGATTATGCCCTCCTTGTGAAGCTATCATCAATTCCATTCGGTTCATCTGTTCCTGCATTTTTAGCACATGCCCCTCCAGCATGTTAAAGCGATTTTCAGCTTCTCGACGCCCTTCCATTTCAACTAGAACTCTTGTGCTCAATTTACCCCGTGTACCCGGTGTGCCCAAATCTTGAGGTGTTGGCCCTAGACCTAACACACGGACACGACCCCTGGGCTCCTTCATTCCACATACACGTGCAAACAGATCACCTTCTTTAATGTTTTTTTCCTTCCATTCGGGGTGCTGTTCACCTTTCTCTATGAGTTCTTTCTGCAAAATGATATGTACTTGCTATGTAAATTCTACTTGTACAAGTTCTGTCTAATACTGAAAAAACATGGCAAAAGGGACTCACAATTGTTGCTGCTGCCTGCGGCACATAACTCCCTTTCCTTTCCCCTTTCTTGCATGTATGTGTTTAGATATAAACTTCATCTCTTCGAGGATCATGCCCAAGTTTGACAGCCTACAATCATTTATTTATTTCACTATGCATTAGTCACTAAAACACAGTGGCATATCTTTTAATTGGGGTAATTATGCGTTTACCATTTCATTGGCAACACGGGCATGACTCTTGCTGCCCGGATGTATGAGGCACCTTGCATTGGCACGATTCTTTTGGCGATAGCACTCTGAGACTACAAGACAAGTAAAGGAGATTTATCACATGTATTGTTTGCTGCCAGATTTATGGTGCATATTTGTTTATCTATGTCGATGGGGACGACTACGATTTTGATTCAGCAGGATGACTTACTTCAAATGTCAAGATCTCCAATAAGTAATAAGGGTCTTCCAATCAGCTTCACTAATCCTGCTATCACGTCTTTTCATAAGTTGTGCATCAGTCAGCGCAGCATCAAACTTGCACCTCTTTAAATCTGACTTCCAATCCTTCCATTTTATGTGTGAAGTGTTGAGAACAAAGCTCAAGGCGGTTGAGTCGAGCTCATAAAATGCCTATTAAAATGAGAGAAAGCAGAATACTCGGTTAGATAGCATTAAAAAAGAGTAAGTTATAAATTGTGCTCATTTATACCTTCAAGGTCTCCCACACTAACAATTTTTTGTCTACATCAACATCTCGCCAATCTAATAACTCTGCAGGTGATATATGCTTCCTCACCAAAGTACCAATGAAATTAGCAAATTCAGTTGCATCTGGCCCAACAGGCTGGCCATTCCCATTAAGTGGAATATGGATTTTGGGTTGATTCAGTCTTGCATATATGTTAGCCTTTCGAGTAATTTTTCTTCCACCTTTCTTTTGAATACCTTCATCATCAAGCTCACAAGTAATCTCTTCATGCAAGAAAATTAACATAGTCATACAACAATTCTAGCAAGTGACATTAGGCTACAATATGAGCAAGTATAACCCACTACAAATACCTTTGGAAGGCTGATGCTCGGGATCTACATGATCTTGATCTTTTGATACCTGGACCTCAAAACACGTCCTTCATTCGCGCTTATAGATGCTCTTGAGGGTGCCTGCATAGATATATATTTTAGTGTTGCAAGCTACATTTGCTTCCTTCAGGTAGAACATCTTCAGGGCTACATACCTTTCTTTTCTTTTTGGGGGCTTGGTTCGCTTCCATATCTTCCTGCATAGAAGCTCTTGTTGCTCGCATCATTGCTAGCCGCTTTATCATTCTCTTCAATGGTCTTGCTTCTCAAGAGTTCATACTCTACCGCTTTCAGTTGTTCCTCCGTGACCCCACCATCTTTAGCTCTTCCGTTTGCGCTTGCCATTTTTCCTCCTGCAAAAGACACACTATGTGAGTACATCGCTGAAAATACAAAACATTAGAGGATCCCCTTTCTTGCGTTTCTTAGTTCTAGGCTTCTTCGTTATAGGATCCTTCCCAAACTTGGTTTGCATATTTTCTGTTAGCTCTAAGATTTGCCTACCGGAAAGTGGTACGGGTGTTGTCCCATGTTCTATGTCACCAAATGTGCGTGTATCATACCTCAAGGGGTGATCTGCACGTAAGAACCTACGATGCCCCATATAGCAAGTCTTGCTACCATTTTTTAGCCTAAGAGAACATAATTGAGAGTGGCATTCAGGGCAAGCTCCTTCTCCAGAGGAAGCACAGGCAACCAAAGACCCAAGACCCGGTTTATCTGTAATTGTGCATATTATGGCAGCATGCAACTGAAAATACTCTCTGGTTGAAGCATCATAGGTCCTAACACCATCAAGAAACATATCTACCATATCATCAACTAGTGGCTCAAGATAGACATCAATATCACTACCAGGTGAATTTACGCCAGAATCAACAAAGTGATAGGATGAAATTTGATTGCTTCATAATCATCCAGGGTGGAAAGTTATAAGGAATCAATAATACTGGCCAAATGCTATAGCTGAGATTCATGGATCTAAATGGATTAAAACCATCGGCACATACTACAAGCTTAAGATTTTTGCTGTCTTTTGCAAAATATTTATTTTTTCCATCAAAATCTTTCCAAAGGAGGGAATCTTTAGGATGCCTGATCAAGCCATCTTGTGTGCGCTCTTCTGCATGCCATCTTGTGAGAGCCGCAGTTCTGGAACACACAAACAACCTTTGAAGCCTCTTCTTTATTGGGAAGTAACGAAGAACCTTCTTAGGAACCTTGTGGACACATTTCCCATCTGCACTCTTCCTTTCAGAATTCCATCTTGAAGCCCTACATTGTGGGCATGAATAGGCATTGGCATTGTTCTTCCAAAATAGAATGCAATCATTTTCACATGCATGGATATTAACATACCCAAGTCCTAGGCATTTGACTAGTTTTTTAGCTTCATTGGAGTTTTTGGGTATTGCAGACTGAGGGTAAGCATCTTTTAGTAGATCTAACAGCAGATCAAAACTTCTATCGAGACCACCCTCCAAGCAGTTTGGTGTGAAGAAGTCTCACTAGGAAACGAAGCTTTGAGAAATTCTTACAGCCTGGATATAGCTCTTGTCTAGAATCAGCTTCAAGTTTGTGGAGAGATTCTAGAAAAGAATCATCCTAATCTAAACCACAATCATTTTCAAGATCTCCCCCTTTATCCAAACCAGCAGCAAGATCTCTTAGCAAATCAGATATATCATCGCCCTCATCCCTATCGTCACCCTCATCTAGATTTGGAGGAATGGAAGAAGAAGAGACACGTTCTCCATGAAACATCCACTGTTTGTAGCCATCTACAAATCCCTGACATCTGAGGTGCTCACGGACTTCAGACTCTTCTCTCCAAAGATGAGTTCACACAGATTTTGCAAGGACATAAGATTTTATTCTCGACCAATGATTTATTAAATGCAAAGCCTAGGAATTTGGCGAGCCCTTGTAAGTACTTCTCTGTATGCCTACATGCAAGTGTACATGTGTAGTGTGTTATATATAGTTTCAGCATCTAAGAAATTTAAAACATATATGCTGCATTATACCTAGGCGCATCCATCCAACTTCTATCCATGGTAGCTAGCTTCACACTTGGTCACTACAAATACACACTAAATCCTGAACAGATAATATCACAACCAGAGAATGCAAGGAATTACTTGAAGTACTATAAATACAATGGCTCCGAAAAGAAAGTAAGAATCATAGAACCAATTCAATGGTAGTACACATATCAAAGGTAGATACCACCATAAATAAACAGACCAAAGATATGGTTGACTCACCAACTAGTGGAGGATCTCGTGACAAGCACGGAAGGGGATTACTACGCCGCTCTTTGGAAGTTGAGTCGTTGGTAGCAAGAATCCTAATAATCAACCAGATTACACACTACAAAAATCAGTGCCAAACATAAGGAGGTATCTCTACATATTCATGGAATCCACACACATGGAGGGCCTCTAGACTTGAGTGGGGCAGAGGAACTCACTTGAGTGGATGCAGTAAGCACGTCGGTGGATGATCTCTTGAAGATGAGCTCCCACGGTGTAGCCTCCTGAAGGAAAAAATGCATAAGAGACGAAGCCTAAGCAAAACCTTCAATTCATGTTCACACGCAACATTGGCTAGGTTATGCTAGGAACACACTAAGATAACAACTTCAATAAATCTTGGAGCCACATTTGTTACAAAATACCAACAAGATATTAAGCTCACCAATTTCATAAATAATATCTGTTTGTTAGCCACTAACTCCTAATCTATCTACCATTTCAGTTATTCACATAATTTCTGAATCAAACAGCCAGACTAAAAGCACTCCATCAACTAATCATATACTAAAAGAAAAATAAACAGTGGACACTCCACACACACCTTGTGCACTAAGGTGGTGTTTGGTTCAGAAAAATATGATGCTAGGTACAATCAAATACCACAAGATGGTCACTAAGTACCAATGATTCTGCTACTCTTCTTCCTCTGTTCAATGGTACCAACAATGGTTCTCTGTGCAACCTGCAACAATAGCAAAAGAGAGATGAAGTCAGGTCGCATGTACAGAGAGATGAAAATCCATACTGCGTGAGGTCTCCCCAAGTTCAGATGCTAAACTTCCTTAAGAGGAAATACAAGAATCTAGCCCCGATGCTTATCTCACCAAGTCAGAGAAACCACTTCCTATGAAAGGTAAAAACTTGTTCAGTATACAGAATTTTGTTTTAGCCCATGATGTTGAATATAAAATCTCTTACGAGATCATGCTGAACAACACTAAGGACAATGTAGAAACTTGCTAGACTTAATGAGTGATCCCTGCTCATTGAACCTATAACAATTCAGGCATAAACCATGTAAAATGCATCTGTTCCTTCTTTTTTAATGTCAGGACAAACATGTGTACTTACACAACTAACGGTAATGAAACATTGTTCTCAAAGCATATGTATAGATCCAGTTCGGCCTCCACATGAAGCTGCAGAGTTGTCCCTGCCACATGCGTTCTACGGAAGATCCCCACTGCCGGAGCTCCAACATGCCTCTAGGAGAGAGAGAGAGAGAGAGAGAGAGAGAGAGAGAGAGAGGAGTTGTACCTCAGACGCACGCTGCCGGTTACAAGTTGAAGCAGCCACTCGGACGGACGAGCGCGGGGCGCCGATGGACGGGCAGGACGGAACTACGTGGGGCGCCGATGGACGGGCAGGATGGCGCGAGGCGGAGATGGATGGGCACGGCGGAGCGGCGCAGGGCGGCCAGGGAGGCAAGAGACGACGCGGGGCGGCGCAGGGCAGTTAGGACGGCGCGGGGCGGCGCGGCAGAGGCAGGACAGCGTGAGGCGGCGCAACAGAGGCAGGACGACACGGGGCTGGTAGGACGGCGCAGGGCGGGCAGGACGGCGTAGCGGAGGTCGTGGGACGGCCTGGGGAACGACCGGCGGGAGGCGTGGGGCGGCGGTGGAATGGCTGGGATATAGGGATTTGGCGGCGTGGCTGGGGGGAAATGCTAGGGATTTGGCCCTTCGTGGGGATTGAAGTGATTTGGGAAAAAAACATTTCGCGGGCTGGGCCAGACTTCGCGCTAAAATTTTGGCCGTTCGCGCGCGAGGCCCATTTAGCCTCTGACTGTTGGTCGGGGTTATTTGCCGACCGATGGTCCGTGGGCCATGAGGGAATTCCTGACCGACAGTTCGATGGTATATGTTTTATCATTCCCGACCGACGGTGTGTCACCGTAAATAATTTTCCCGACCCACAATCTGTTAGAAACTTTCATGGCCAACCGTGGGTCGGCAGTAGTGACTTTTTCCCAACACACAACAGTAGGGAATTCTGGTGCATGGTGTAGTGCTAGTAAGCCTCTAGTTGACTAGCTCGTTGATCAACAGATGGTTACGGTTTCCTGACCATCGACATTGGATGTCGTTGATAACGGGATCACATCATTTGGAGAATGATGTGATGGACAAGACCCAAACCTAAGCCTAGCACAAAGATCGTAGTTCGTATGCTAAAGCTTTTCTAATGTCAAGTATCATTTCCTTAGACCATGAGATTGTGCAACTCCCGGATACCGTAGGAATGCTTTGGGTGTACCAAACGTCACAACCCAACCTCTCCCTCTCTCCTTGCTGGATCAAGGCATGGAAGACGTCACCGGGCTGTACGTGTGTTGAACGCGGAGGTGCCGTCCGTTCGGCACTAGGATCTCCGGTGATTTGGATCACAACCAGTACGACTCCTTCAACCCCGTTCTCTTGAACGCTTCCGCTTAGCAATCTACAAGGGTATGTAGATGCACTCTCCTTCCCCTCATTGCTAGTTTCTCCATAGATAGATCTTGGTGACACATAGGAAAATTTTGAATTTCTGCTACGTTCTCCAACAGTGGCATCATGAGCTAGGTCTATTGCGTAGATTCTTTGCACGAGTAGAACACAAAGTAGTTGTGGGCGTTGATTTTGTTCAATATGCTTACCGTTACTAGTCCAATCTTGTTTCGACGGTATTGTGGGATGAAGCGGCCCGGACCGACCTTACACGTACACTTACGTGAGACAGGTTCCACCGACTGACATGCACTTTGTGCATAAGGTGGCTAGCGGGTGCCAGTCTCTCCCACTTTAATCGGATCGGATTCGATGAAAAGGGTCCTTATGAAGGGTAAATAGCAATTGACATATCACGTTGTGGCTTTTGCGTAGGTAAGAAACGTTCTTGCTAGAAACCCATCGCAGCCACGTAAAACATGCAAACAACAATTAGAGGACGTCTAACTTGTTTTTGCAGGGTATGCTATGTGATGTGATATGGCCAAAAAGGAATGTGATGAATGATATGTGATGTATGAGATTGATCATGTTCTTGTAATAGGAATCACGACTTGCATGTCGATGAGTATGACAACCGGCAAGAGCCATAGGAGTTGTCTTTATTTATTGTATGACCTGCGTGTCATTGAACAACGCCATGTAATTACTTTACTTTATTGCTAACCGTTAGCCATAGTAGTAGAAGTAATAGTTGGCGAGACAATTTCATGAAGACACGATGATGGAGATCATGGTGTCATGCGGGTGACGATGATGATCATGGAGCCCCGAAGATGGAGATCAAAAGGAGCAAAATGATATTGGCCATATCATGTCACTATTTGATTGCATGTGATGTTTATCATGTTTATGCATCTTATTTGCTTAGAACGACGGTAGTAAATAAGATGATCCCTCATTAAAATTTCACGAAAGTGTTCCCCTAAGCGTGCACCGCTATGCGAAAGTTCGTCGTTTCAAGCACCACGTGATGATCGGGTGTGATAGATTCTTACGTTCACATACAACGGGTGTAAGCCAGATTTACACACGCCAAAACACTTAGGTTGACTTGACGAGCCTAGCATGTATAGACATGGCCTCGGAACACAAGAGACCGAAAGGTCGAGCATGAGTCGTATAGTAGATAATGATCAACATGAAGATGTTCACCGATGATGACTAGTCCGTCTCACGTGATGATCGGACACGGCCTAGTTGACTCGGATCATGTAATCACTTAGATGACTAGAGGGATGTCTATCTCGAGTGGGGTTCATTAGATGAACTTAATTATCCCGAACATAGTCAAAAGCCCTTTGCAAATTATGTCATAGCTCACCGTAGTTCTCTGTTTTAGATATGTTCCTAGAGAAAATATAGTTGAAAGTTGACAGTGGCGATTATGCGATCAATAGAAAGCTTATGTCCTTAATGCACCGCTCAGTGTGCAGAACCCCAAACGTCGTCTGTGGATGTTGCGAACATCGGACATACACGTTTTGATAACTACGTGATAGTTCAGTTAAACGGTTTAGAGTTGAGGCACCAAAGACGTTTTCGAAACATCGCGGAACATATGAGATGTTTCGAGGGCTGGAATTGGGATTTCAGGCTCGTGCCCACGTCAAGAGGTATAAGACCTCCGACGATTTTCTTAGCCTGCAAACTAAGGGAGAAAAGCTCAATCGTTGAGCTTGTGCTCAGATTGTCTGAGTGCAACAATCATTTGAATCGAGTGGGAGTTGATCTTCCAGATGAGATAGTGATGTTTCTCCAAAGACATTGCCACCAAGCTGATAGAGCTTCGTGATGAACTATAACATATCAGGGATAGATATGATGATCCTTGAGCTATTCGCAATGTTCGACACCGCGAATGTAGAAATCAAGAAGGAGCATCAATTGTTGATGGTTGGTGAAACCACTAGTTTCAAGAAGGGCAAGGGCAAGAAGGGATACTTCATGAAACGGCAAATCAGCTGCTGCTCTAGTGAAGAAACCCAAGGTTGAACCCAAACCCGAGACTAAGTGCTTCTGTAATAAGGGGAACAACCACTGGAGCAGAATTACCCTAGATACTTAGTAGATGAGAAGGCTGGCAAGGTCGATAGAAGTATACTAGATATACATTATGTTAATGTGTACTTTACGAGTACTCCTAGTAGCACCAGGGTATTAAGATACCGGTTCGGTTGCTAAGTGTTAGTAACTCGAAATAAAAGAGCTACGGAATAAACGGAGACTAGCTAAAGGTGAGCCGACGATATGTGTTGGAAGTGTTTCCAAGTTTGATGTGATCAAACATCGCACGCTCCCTCTACCATCAAGATTAGTATTAAACCTGAATAATTGTCATTTGGTGTTTGCGTTGAGCATAGACATGATTGGATTATGTCTATCGCAATACGATTATTCATTTAAAGAGAATAATGGTTACTCTATTTATTTGAATAATACCTTCAATGGTCTTGCACCTAAAGGAATGGTTTATTGAATCTCGATCGCAGTGATACGCATTTTCATGCCAAAAGATATAAGATAGTAATGATAGTACCACTTACTTGTGGCACTGCCATGTAAGTCATATTGGTGCGCATGAAGAAGCTCCATGTTGATGGATCTTTGGACTCACTCGTTTTTGAAAAGTTTGAGACATGCGAACCATGTCTATTGGTGTATACGCATGAAGAAACTCCATGCAGATGGATCGTTGGACTCACTTGATTTTGAATCACTTGAGATATGCAAATCACACCACATGGGCAAGATGATTTGAAAAGCCTCGGTTTTCAAAGAAGATGGAACAAGATAGCAACTTGTTGGAAGTAACACATTTTGATGTGTGCAGTCCAATGAGTGCCGAGGCATGCAAAGTGAATATCGTTATGTTCTTACTTCACGGATGATTTAAGTAGATACTGAGTGTATTTACTTGATGAAACACAAGTCTGAATTATTGAATGGTTCAAGTAATTTCAGAGTGAAGTTGAAGATCATTGTGACAAGAGGATAAAATGTTTATGATATGATCATAGAGATGAGTATCTGAGTTACGAGCTTTGTACGCATAATTAAGACATTGGGGAAATTGTTTCACAATTAATACCGCTGGAACACCATAGTGTGATGGTGTGTCCGAACATCATAGTTGCACCCTATTAGATATGGTGCGTACCATGATGTCTCTTATAGAATTACCACTATCGTTCATGGGTTAGGCATTAGAGACAACCGCACTCACTTTAATAGGGCACCACGTAATTCCGTTGAGATGACACCGTGAGAACTATGGTTTAGAGAAACCTAAGCTGTCGTTTCTTAAAAGTTTGGGGCTGCGACGCTTATGTGAAAAAGTTTCATCGTGATAAGCTCGGACCCAAAAAAACGGATAAATACATCTTCATAGGACACCCAAAACAGTTGGGTATACCTCCTATCTCAGATCCGGAAGCAAAAGTAATTGTTTCTAGAAACGGGTCCTTTCTCGAGGAAAAGTTTCTCTCGAAAGAATTGAGTTGGAGGATGGTGGAGACTTAATGAGGTTATTGAACCATCACTTCAACCAGTGTGTAGCAGGGCACAGGAAGTTGTTCATGTGGCACCTACACCAATTGAAGTGGAAGCTGATGATAGTAATCATGATGCTTCGAATCAAGTCACTACCGGACCTTGTAGGTCGACAAGGACACGTACTACTTCAGAGTGGTACGCAATCCTGTCTTAGAGGTCATGTTGCTAGACAACAATGAACCTACAAGCTATGGAGAAGCGATGGTGGGCCCGGATTCCGATGAATGGCTCAAGGCCATAACATCCGAGAGAGGATCCATGACTTCGGAAGAAATACTTGATGGTCGTAAGGACGTTGGGTAAAGATAGATTTTAAAAGGAAGACAGACAATGATGGTAAGTATCACCATTAAGAAAGCTCGACTTGTCGTTAAAGCTGTTTTCCGACAAGTTCAAGGAGTTGACTACGGTGAGGCTTTCTCACTCGTAGCGATGCTAAGAGTCTGTTGGAATTGGATTAGCAGTTACTGCATTATTTATGAAATCTTGCATATAGGATGTCAAAACATTGTTTCCTTGACAGTTTTCTTAAGGAAAGGTTTTATGTGATACAACCAGAAGGTTTTTGACAATCCTGAAAGACGCTAACAAGTATGCAAAGCTCCAGCAATCCTTGTAAGGACTAGAGTAAGCATCTCGGAGTTGGAATGTGCGCTTTGATGAGATGATCAAAGATTTTGGGTCTATACAAAGTTTATGAGAAACTTGTATTTCCAAAGAAGTGAGTGGGAGCACTATAGAATTTCTGATGAGTATATGTTGTTGACATATTGTTGATCAGAAATGATGTAGAATTTCTGGAAAGCATATAGGGTTGTTTGAAAAGTGTTTTTCAATGGAGAACCTGGATTAGGCTACTTGAACAATAAGCATCAAGATCTATAAGATAGATCAAAAATTTTAATAATACTTTCAAATGAGCACATACCTTGACATAATCTTGAAGGTGTTCAAGATGGATCAGTCAAAGAAGGAGTTCTTGCCTGAGTTGTAAGGTATGAAGTTAAGAGTTAAAGCTCGACCACGGCAGAAGAGAGAGAAAGGATGAGGGAGTCCCGGATTAGGGGGTGTCCGGATAGCCGAACTCTCACCATTGGCCGGACTCCTGGACTATGAAGATACAAGATTGAAGACTTCGTCCCGTGTCCGGATGGGACTTTCCTTGGCGTGGAGGGCGAGCTTGGCGTCTGAGATATGTAGATCTCCTACCATTGTAACCGACTGTGTAACCCTAACCTATCCGGTGTCTATATAAGCTGGAGGGTTTTAGTCCGTGGGAGCGAACAACAATCATACCATAGGCTAGCTTCTAGGGTTTAGCCTCCTTGATCTCGTGGTAGATCTACTCTTGTACTACCCATATCATCAATATTAATCAAGCAGGAGTAGGGTATTACCTCCATCGAGAGGGCCCGAACCTGGGTAAAAACATCGTGTCCCTTGTCTCCTGTTACCATCCGCCTAGACGCACAGTTCGGGACCCCTACCCGAGATCCGGGTTTTGACACCGACATTGGTGCTTTCGTTGAGAGCTCCTTCCGTGTCGCCGCCATCGTAGGATGCCTCATCTCGTCTTTAAAGACGATACTATCGCCAAAGGAGCCTTGGCCGCTGGCCATACTCTTCGGCTAGGTGGTTTTCTTATGACCACCAGTCCGGCCACCGCGCCGACGATGACCTCTCGAGTCATCGAAACCAATCTTCATGTCAATTCGGAACTTGCCGAACAATTAGATCCAATCGAGCTCTCCTCCGTAAACGAGCTCTTGGATCGAATCGCCGCCCTAGGAGTCGCCACAGACTACGACCGGATCGAGGCTAAAACCGATCTGAGAGAGATCAACTCTCCCCAGGCTACCCATCATATTGCTGTGATAGAGGAGCAATGTGGCGATTCTTCTTCTATCTTAAGGACTAGCTACGTCCGGATTCCCGATCCCTCCATGCCGAATTCCCGCGGAGGGACGGATGTCGATCAAGCCCTGAACTTAAAGTCGGTATGGTCGGACTCATTGGATAGCACTCAAAATCCAAACTTCCGAGTTCGGAAACTTCTCGCCCTCGAGTCCTAAATTGGACGGGGTTCCGGATTTAGTGCCACCCGCCCATCCAAACATTAGCGATCTCTCTCGAATTCGGCAAGAGCCCGCCGAAACAGTACATCATTACTGGGCCAGATTCCTCGTGGTTATGAACAGGATAAAGGACTGCCGAGAGGAGGACGCAATCCCAATCTTCTGCAATAATTGCACGGATAAGGGAATCCTAAACGCCATAAGTCGTCGCGAAATTACACGCTTTGCTGACTTGGTGACCATAGTACAAAAGTACTGTGCGATGGAGAGCGCATGGAAAACCGAAAGTAAATTTTGGGATAATCCGGCCCCGAATACATCCCTAGTCCGAAACAAAAGGGTGCATCATTATCAAGCACCTGGGTTAAATACCAAAAAACCAAAACCCCCTAAAGGGTACGGAACCGTACTGGAGGGTTGGCTAAACGGACCCTGCAAAATTCATAGCACGGGGGGCGCCACTCCAACTCATAGCCTTCGAGCATGTTGGATACTACGGCAGGTGGCCAAAAGTGGCGAAGAGCTTCTAGCTTCAGAATCCCAGCCCAGCAACACCAGTACGGTGTTAACAGTCTTCGAGACTTTTGCATCAAATAACATGCGAAAACGAACACTCCGCAACCTTGCCGAAGTCTACCAAGTAGCAACAATAAATCCATGGAGTGACACGGCTATTACCTTTAATGCCAGTGACGAACCTAAATTCCGAACTGCCCGGGCACCAGCCGCATTGGTCCTCAGCCCGATAGTGGACGGCTTTCGCCTTACTAAGGTACTCATGGATGGCGGCAGCGGACTAAACCTCATCTATGAGGAAACCCTCCGAAAAATGGAAATAGACTGGAACCACATTGAGCGAAGTAGCACAACCTTTAGAGGAATAATCCCCAGCCGGGAAGCATGCTGCACAGGAAAAATCACGCTGGACGTAGTGTTCGGCTCGCCGGACAATTACAGGTCCGAGGAGGTCACATTTCAAGTGGCCCCGTTCAACAGCGGATATCATGCTTTATTAGGACGAGAGGCATTCATAATTTTTCAAGCTATACCCCATTATGGGTACATGAAGCTTAAAATGCCCGGACCTAACGGAATCATCACTCTCGCTAGTGATCCGAACATAGCACTCCGCGCCGAAAACAAGATAGTCTCACTAGCCCTCGAGGCACTATCCGAAGCCCTAGCGGCCGAGGAACTCACCGCGATACGCTCCACGGTGAACAGGGACGATGTGATACTGGATAAAAGATCCAAGTCCACCTCTTTTAAACCAGCGGATGAAATAGTCAGATTCCAAGTCCACCCAACGGACCCTGCAAAGACGGCCTCCATTGGGGCACAATTAAACCCTGATGTAGACGCCGCACTACGAGAATTTCTACAAGAAAAGCTGGGACATCTTTGCTCGGCACCCTTCGGACATGCCAGAATCCCACGTCGGTGGCCGAGCACAGCCTAAACATCCTAAAAGGATTCAAGGCAGTCAAACAGGCTCTTGGCGCTTTTAGAACCCAAGAGACAGGCCATGGGAGAGGAGCTAGCCAAACTTTTGGAAGCCGGATTCATCGGAGATATAAAACATCCGGACTGGCTAGCAAACCCGTGATGGTACCAAAGAAGGATAAATCCTGGCGCCTATGTGTTGATTTCAAGGACCTTAATAAGGCTTGCCCAAAGGATCCCTTCCCCCTCCCTCGAATTGATCAAATCATTGACGCTACAGCAGGACACGACTCATTGTGCTTCCTCGACGCGTACTCCGGCTACCACCAAATCAAGATGGCGGAGCCAGACCAAGCTAAAACAGCATTCATCACTTCATACGGCCCGTTCTGCTTCAACACAATGCCCTTTGGGCTCAAAAACGCCGGCGCAACATATCAGCGCATGATTCAGACATGTCTGGCAAACCAGATCGGCAAAATAGTGGAAGCATATGTAGATGACGTGGTCGTCAAAACCAAGCACGTCGAAACTCTAGTAGACGACTTGAGGCTCACATTCGACAATCTTCGAAAATATGACATCAAGCTCAATCCGGAAAAATCGTCTTGGCGTTCGCTGCTCCAGGAAAGCTCCTGGGCTTCATTGTGTCCGGTAGAGGAATTGAAGCAAACCCAGCCAAGATCCGAGCTCTGTCACAATTGGATATTCCAAAAGACCTCCAACAAATACAAAAATTGACGGGATGCGTAGCGGCTCTAAGCCGCTTTATTTCCCGATTGGGGGAAAAGGCATTACCCCTTTACCGCCTCCTCCGCCGCACCGAACACTTCGAGTGGACGGATGCCGCCACGGCCGGACTCGAAGAAATAAAGGCCATTTTGGCAACAAATCTGGTCCTGGTCGGGCCCAACATGGGCGAATCAATGCTATTATATATCACCGCAACACATCAAGTTGTCAGCGCGGTGCTCGTTGTCGAACGAGAAACGGACGGACACCGGTTCCCTGTTCAAAAACCGGTTTATTATGTGTCCACTGTCCTAACTCCATGCAAGTCCCTTACCCACACTACCAAAAGATAGCATACGCGGTGTTCATGGCATCCCGAAGCTGCGACACTACTTTCAAGAGTGTTCGATAACGGTAGCCTCAAGTACCTCTTAACGACATTATAAACAACCGCGACGCGACGGGCCGGATTGCTAAATGGGCCATAGAGCTCCTTCCATTCGATATAACTTATAAGCCACGACGAGCTATTAAGTCGCAGGTTTTGGCCGACTTCGTGGCCGAATGGACCGAAGCCGAACTCCCTAAAGAGTACGGCGCATAATCCAATTGGATCATGCACTTTGACGGCTCCAAAATGTTGGCCAGCACTGGGGCTGGCGTAAATCTGACATCCCCAACCGGGGACACAGTCCAATACGCCCTTCGATAATGTATACGGACTCCAACAACGCAGCGAATACGAGGCCCTTACGCACGGCCTCCGGATGGCGATCTCCATGGGCATTCAACGCCTAGAGGTGCGCGATTCGAACCTCGCAATATCTCAAATAAGCAGAGACTTTGACGCCAAAGATCCGAAAATGGCAGCATACCGCAATGCGCTCCTAAAAATGTCAGGACGGTTTGAAGGGCTCGAATTTCATCATATAGCCCGGGATAACAACCAGGCGGCGGATATATTGGCACGCATCGGTGCAAAACGCGATGCCGTCCCACCCAATATCTTTCTGGAACGGCTGTTCAAGCCATCCGTACTATGAGAAGGGGAGTCCGGCAATATCAATCCGGACCCAACCACACTGCCTGACGCCGAACACTCTGACACAACCGAAGGCTCTGCCCCTGAGATAACACCCTCTGCTCACGAAATAATGGCGGTTATCGCCCCGTGGACGGAACCATTCCTAGCCTACCTAACTAGGCAGGAACTCCCCGAAGACCAAAATGAGGCCCGCTGCATAGTACGGCGCTCTAAAGCCTATAAAGTCAATGAGGGAGAGCTTTATAAGAAAAGCACTACCGGAATCCTTCAAAGGTGTATCTCCGAAGAGGAAGGGCGAACCCTCCTGGCTGAAATTCATGCCGGACTGGTGGGCACCACGCCGCAGCCCGGCCCTTGTAGGCAAGGCCTTCCGACAGGATTTTATTGGCCGACGGCCCGGCAGAATCTTGCAGGACTTAGTCCAACGATCGTCGGTTGCTAGCTTTTGCTAACTAAAGCCACATGCCACCCACCGCCTTAAAACTATACCCATCACCTGGCCGTCATGGGTGCTGGGCTTGACATGGTTGGACCCTCAAGGAGGAACCCACAAGCAAAAATACCTATTGGCCATGGTGGATAAATTCACCAAATGGATAGAGGCCAAGCCTGTTAAAACGGCCGAATCCGGACCAGTGATAGACTTCATATCAGGGGTAGTGCACCGTTACGGTGTCCCCCACGGTATCATCACTGATAATGGCACCAACTTCACGGCCGATGAGGTCAAATTATGGTGCAAAATCATGGGCATCAAGCTCGATTATGCCTCGCCTATAACCCTCAAACCAACGGCCAAGTCGAAAGGGCAAATGGTCTAATCATGAGCGGCATTAAACCCGCAAGTGCGGTCCCTCAAGGAATCTAACACGACCGGGTTGAGGAGCTCGACCAGTACTGGGGGCTGCGGACCACGCTGAATCGTACTACCGGATTCACACCATTCTTCATGGTGTACGGCGCAGAGGCAGTCTTGCCCTGCGACATAATACATGACTCACCTCGCGTGCGCATGTATGAAGAAATAGAAGCCGAGCTTGATCGGCAGGACAGTTTGGACGCATTGGAGGAGGAGCGCGACGTGGCAAAAGCTCGTTCCGCATTCATCAACAAAGAGCTCGAAGATATCAAAGCAGGGAAGTACGGGCCAAAGCTTATAACGTGGGGGAACTAGTTCTATGCCTGCCGGACAAGAAAAAGGACAAACTCAAGCCCAAATGGGAAGGTCCCTTCATCATCGACCAGGTCCTGACCAGCGGAGCATACCGTCTGCGAAACGCATCGGATAACCGACTCGAGCCGAACCCATGGAACGCAGCCCGTCTACGAAGATTCTACGCCTAAGTGCCGGACTCCAAGTTCGTCTCCTTCATCCGTCCACATTTTCGATTTTTATTGTCTTTTATTTCTCTCCTCCCTCCTCCTCCTTCTTCTTGAAGCCTCTAGAGGCTCGTTTGCGCTTTTTTTCGCACACACTTGACGCGCTGTCCGCGCTCATTATACCTGGGGGCTTCTTTAACAGAAGCTTATTTATACGGGCTTCATGCCCAACACATGCGTTAAACTTACGCATGTACCTTTTATTCACCATTATATGCATCGATATGACTTAAGTTTTGGCCAAGCTGGGTTGCTGGCTCCTGTGCTTACCCCTACATTCCCGATTGTTCGGCTAGGTGGTAAAGGAGCACCTCTGCGATTATTCTTGCCGGTCAGCGGATGTGTACCTCAGATCGGGTGAAGCCGAAAGCTAGCGTTCTTAAGGGAATATTCGGTCGTGGACTGAAAGATGATTTTAACTATTTACCCATCTGCCCCGGATGATTTTCTCGCTTTCATAGCAGCTTTGACATGCACTTTAGGGCATGCATCCCAGCGAAAGGAACCCTTAACGGAACTAATCTCCCTGGAAGATGTTTCTTACTACCCATGTAATATAACATAACTAGTTGGGCACTTGTCTGATACAGCAATAATGACCCCTACGCCTGGTCTCCATGCATACCTCGGTTTTTATATAACCACGAAGGTATTCGGACACACTCTGGACTATTGGGTCCTGAGGTCGAAGCAAAAAGGTCCGCTATGACAAACGATCTACAATCCGGCTAGAAGACATTTTTCTTCATGTCATATTTTTACATAGTCAACTCGACTCATTGTATTCCTCCTCAATGCCATCTAATAGGCTATCTAATTCACAATCTTGTTGGGAATACTTGGCGGCCAATTCTACTTGGCCGTACACTAAGCTTTCTGAGGATCTCCATCCCATCAGGCCCCACAGGTCCGACCTCGGCCATGTGGTTTGGGTCAACCTTCGTGTACCGCGTCTTTACCATGGCCCAGGCCTCCCTGGCGCCTTGATGGCAGGCTGATATCTTCCATAGACGGAAGCATCGCCGTGCTCCTTGAAGCCGCTCTGCCAGCTCCCCAATGCTTTCGGGCAGGGAGATAGATGGCCACAAGGCCTGGCATATGCCTTTCATCACCTGCCGGACTCGTTCGTGCAGCTGACGCAATTCGGGAAGAAGACCACCCGAAGAATTGGGCATCTCCTCCTCAGGACGACCTGTGAGCAAACCTACATACATGTTTGTGTTAGTCGTCTTCCTCGCCGAACTCTTTCAAAGTTCGCTCAAGCACTTACTGAAAATGCTGCGACGAAGCCGCCGATTCTCCTTTACGGAGTCAGACAAGTGGGCACGAACATCTTTTAGTTCCTCACCCAGCTCGGTGTTGGCATCCTGGAGGTTATTTTTCTCCAGCCGCACCCTCGTAAGCACGCTCTCGCCGGCCTTTAGCTGGCGCAAGAGCTGTTGCTTGTCCGGATCGATCTGGCGCCATCTGCAATGTTTTTGTCGATTTATACACCCGCCGCACTTCATAAACTATTTATCTTTTAAAGTGTATATTACCGGTGAGGGTCTGCGGCTCCTCATGGCGGCTAGTGCGGCCTCAAGTTGGGCCTGCACTCTTCAAGCTCCGGGACAATCGGGTATTCTTCTCTCAGAAGATCCTCAAGATAACAAATGATCCTTAAATCAGTTATTCTAACTATTTTAAGTCTCGGGGCTCTTGGCATATATAATCGCCAAATTTCCTTACCCGTATGTCCTTTACATACCGCTCCGTGGCTCGCTAGACCATCTTGAGCGGCACGGAGGTGCGATCTCCGAATCGAAGGCATTAAAGGCCTCTGGGAGAAACATGTGTCACGAAGAACTGTCCGTGGCACCTGTGATTCAAGGCGCTCTCCACCTCGGAGTTGGTGGCGGACAACCTGTCGGCATCCTCTGTCGGAGGAGCATCCGACGCACGTCTCGTGCTCGCCTCAGCCTCCGGACCCGGCTTTGAAGCCTGGCCGGTGAAGGTTCGATTGGCAACCTCTCCGGACTCAGTCCGGCGAGCGCTCTTTTTCCTGAAAAGAGCACCAGCGTCAGTACGCCTTCCAGGAATCAATCCTGGGAGTATGGTGGCACGCCATACCGTTGCGGCGGAGTTTCGATCCGGACCGCACTTCTTTTTAGCCTGCGGGGCCGCACTGCCCTTTGTTGGCCAGCCGCCGCGGGCTCGGCTTCCTGCCTCGAAGGTACCCCTGCGAAGCACCATTGGTATACGGTGATCAAAAATAAGCATGGACGGGTCGTTATCAGGGTTTTGGGATCTCGGTCTCGATTAGTGAGGCTGGTAGTATTCCGGGGTAATCAGCCGTAATGGCAACCAAAGCATTGTCGATGCTAAGTTGGTGGAATACCCCATCGGTCAACTCCACCTTTATATCCGGATCCTCTTCGGAGGTCGGATCGAGGGACCGTTCCGGATCCTTGGGTTGTGGGGGCGGGCTGTGTATCTTCTCCACAGTTGGCGCAGCCTCGCTGGTAAAACCACGAAATGAGATATTTAACCATGGGAACATGGATCGGACAAGTCACAAAGATGTTTGCTTACCCAGCTTCGAGGATTGTTCGAAGAAAACTCCTTCAGTGGATTGACACGGAGGAAATCCTCCTCCTCCCCTTTATACATGGCAGACAGGATCTTCACCAGTTCGGTGACCGATCCTGGCCCTTTGCGGCCATGGCGGGTGGCATCGTCCTCCCCGTTGAAGTCCCACATGGGGTGGCCCCTGTATTGGAGCGGCTGCACTCCTCATAATGCAGATTGCCATGACTCCTATCATGGTCAGTCCGACATGAGCCAATAACCTTATTCGGCTCATCAAATAAAGGACATCCCGGTCATCTTCTCTCCGGGGGCTCCGAGGGCGCCAGCTTAGGCGCTTCTTCAGAGGAGCATTGCTGAACTCCGGAAGGCCGATCCAAACAGGATCCGGCAGCGGGACGTCCTCCATGTAAAACCATTCCGAAGGCCAGTCTTCGGACGCCTTCTTTGGGGTTCCGGATAGGTATCCGGTCCCGGCGATGCGCCATAGCTCGGCTCCGCCCACTTGATATATTGACCCCTCATGAGAACGGGGTACTAGGCAGAATATTCTCTTCCACAACCCGAAATGAGCCTTGACGCCCAAGAATAGTTCGCAAAGGGCCACGAAGCCCGCGATGTGCAAGATGGAGGCAGGAGTAAGATGGTGCAACTGGAGGTCGAGAACTCCGTGAGCCCCGGAGAAACGGATGGATTGGAAATCCGAGTCCTCTTACTAGATAAGAGATGAAGCATACCCGCTCTCCTTTAGAGGGATCGGGACGCTCTCCGCTTGCTTTCCGCCCTTGTAGGTGGCAAGTCCGGCTCGAACCGGGACCATGAAGGCCGGGGAAGAAATCCCTTGGCTTGAGTATAACTAGCTCGCTATGCGGGATCGAGCATCTCTCCCAATTTCTGGCCGAGGGCCGGGAGCGAGAAGAGGAGCCGCGTCGACTGTCCATGATGGAATGGGCTTTGGTCAGAGGCGCTCCGATGAAAGCTCGCAAAGGGGGGATGGTGTGACTCAGATCTAGATCCTTGCCCCTTTTATAGGCAGCTCATTTGCGCAACTAGGGGGGTAATTGTAAAAATACCCTGGCTTTTCGCATTCATTCAAACACGTGGAAGATGGCCATTATTGGGCGTAGAAGCCGAGGAGCGCAACATTTATCAGAAGCCGGACACTATTCGACAAGTATATGGAATTTGGAGAAGAACGCTACCGCAATGTCAAGACAATCAACGCTACCGGACTCATCGTCATTGAAGCCTGGTTCGGGGCTACCGAGGAGTCCCGGATTAGGGGTGTCCGGATAGCCGAACTCTCACCATTGGCGGACTCTGGACTATGAAGATACAAGATTGAAGACTTCGTCCCGTGTCCGGATGGGACTTTCCTTGGCGTGGAAGGCAAGCTTGGCGATACGGATATGTAGATCTCCTACCATTGTAACCGACTACTGTAACCCTAACCTATCCGGTGTCTATATAAACCGGAGGGTTTTAGTCCAGAGGACGAAAAACAATCATACCATAGGCTAGCTTCTAGGGTTTAGCCTCCTTGATCTCGTGGTAGATCTACTCTTGTACTACCCATATCATCAATATTAATCAAGCAGTGAGTAGGGTATTACCTCCATCGAGAGGGCCCGAACCTAGGTAAAAACATCGTGTCCCTTGTCTCATGTTACCATCCGCCTAGACGCACAGTTCGGGACCCCCTACCCGAGATCCGCCGGTTTTGACACCGACAAAGGACGAAGGTCGTTCCCTATGCTTCAGACGTAGGCTCTATAGTATGCTATGTTGTGTACCGCACCAGAAGTGTGCCTGCCATGAGTCAGTCAAGGGGTACAAGAATGATCCAGGAATGGATCATTGGACAACGGTCAAAATTGTCCTTGGAGTAAATAAGGACATGTTTCTCGATTATGGAGGTGATAAAGAGTTCGGCGTAAAGGGTTACGCCGATGCAAGCTTTAACACCTATCTGAATGACTCGAGTAGCAAACCGGATAATATAGTGGAGCAACCATTTGGAATAGCTCCAAGTGGAGCGTGGAAGCAGCATTTACAATATGACCTAGAGATTTGCGAAGTACATACGGATCTGAATGTTGCGTAACCCGTTGACTAAAACCTCTCTCACAAGCAAAACATGATCAAACCCCAGAACTCATTGAGTCTTAATCACATGATGATGTGAACTAGTTTAGTGACACTAGTAAACTCTTTGGATGTTAGTCACATGGCGATGTGACCTATGAGTGTTAATCACATGGCAATGTGATTGACTCTAGTGCAAGTGGGAGACTGTTGGAAATATGCCCTAGAGGCAATAATAAATTAGTTATTATTATATTTCCTTGTTCATGATAATCGTTTATTACCCATGCTATAATTGTATTGATAGGAAACTCAGATACATGTGTGGGTACATAAACAACACAATGTCCCTAGTAAGCCTCTAGTTGACTAGCTCGTTGATCAACAGATGGTTATGGTTTCCTGACCATGGACATTGGATGTCGTTGATAACGGGATCACATCATTTGAAGAATGATGTGATGGACAAGACCCAATCCTAAGCCTAGCACAAAGATCGTAGTTCGTATGCTAAAGCTTTTCTAATGTCAAGTATCATTTCCTTAGACCATGAGATTGTGCAACTCCCGGATGCCGTAGGAATGCTTTGGGTGCACCAAACGTCACAACGAATCGGGTGGCTATAAAGGTGCACTACGGTATCTCCGAAAGTGTACATTGGGTTGGCACGAATCGAGACTGGGATTTGTCACTCCGTGTAACGGAGAGGTATCTCTGGGCCCACTCGGTAGGACATCATCATAATGTGCACAATGTGACCAAGGGGTTGATCACGGGATGATGTGTTATGGAACGAGTAAAGAGACCTACCGGTAACGAGATTGAACAAGGTATCGGCATACCGACGATCGAATCTCGGGCAAGTACAATACCGCTAGACAAAGGGAATTGTATACGGGATTGATTGAGTCCTTGACATCGTGGTTCATCCGATGAGATCATCGTGGAACATGTGGGAGCCAGCATGGGTATCCAGATCCCGCTGTTGGTTATTGACAGGAGAACGTCTCGGTCATGTCTGCATGGTTCCCGAACCCGTATGGTCTACACTTAAGGTTCGATGGCGACGCTTAGGGTTATAGGGAATAGATATACGTGGTTACCGAATGTTGTTCGGAGCCCGGATGAGATCCCGACGCCACGAGGAGTTCGAGAATGGTCCGGAGGTAAAGATTTATATATGGGAAGTCCTATTTTGCCACCGGAAAATGTTCAGGATTTTTCGGTATTGTACCGGAAGGTTCTAGAAGGTTCCGGAGTGGGGCCCACCTGCATGGGGGGACCCACATGAATGTGGGTAGTGGGGGCAAGGCCCCACACCCCTGGTCAAGGCGCACCAAGATCCCCCGTTAGAAGGAATAAGATCATATCCCGAAGGGATAAGATCAAGATCCCTAAAAAGGGGGGATAACAATCGGTGGGGAAAGGAAAGGATGGGATTTCTTTCCTCCCACCTTTGCCAACGCCTCAATGGACTTGGAGGGCAAGAAATAATCCCTCTCCACCCCTATATATAGTGGGGAGGCGCATGGGAGCTGCACCCTTGCCTGGCGCAGCCCTCCCCTCTCCCAAGTCCTCCTCCTCTCCCGGTGCTTGGCGAAGCCTGCAGGATTGCCACGCTCCTCCATCACCACCACACCGTCGTGCTGCTGGATGGAGTCTTACCCAACCTCTCCCTCTCTCCTTGCTGGATCAAGGCATGGTAGACGTCACCGGGCTGTACGTGTGTTGAGCGCAGAGGTGACGTCCGTTCGGCACTAGGATCTCCGGTGATTTGGATCACGATGAGTACGACTCCTTCAACCCCGTTCTCTTGAACGCTTCCGCTTAGCGATCTACAAGGGTATGTAGATGCACTCTCCTTCCCTCGTTGCTAGTTTCTCCATAGATAGATCTTGGTGACACGTAGGAAAATTTTGAATTTCTGCTACGTTCTCCAACAAATATAACTGAATTTAATTGAACAAATATTCAGTTAATTGATTGGTCCACAACAATGCACACTGGCACCCTACAACTTGCATTGTATGTTTGCCTTTGGTCCACAACCACCAGATCCACCTTTGCTTCCTCCCCCAGCCACAAGTATATCTCTTCCACCACCACTCGTTCCCCTTCTTCTCTTCTTCTCCAGCACCACAAACTTCTTCTCTTCTTCTCCAGCACCACCAGATCCATGGTGTCGTGGGATGATCTCCCTAGCTCTTCTGGAGACAACTCTGTTACCAGCAAGGTTGGTCATCTCCTCCTCATCTCCTACTAGGGTTACCAATAGCTAGGGTTTTCTCTTGTTTCTTCATTCTGAATCCAAATCTGGATTTGTTTTAGGCTCCTGCCACAATTTTCTGTGAGGAATGGAGAGGCTTGGCCATAGATTTGCCTAGTTTTACATGTCAGCATGGAACTTTGTGTGAGAAGGTTGTGGCATTTGAATCAGTTGATACTGGCAGGAGGTTCCTAACCTGTGCCCAGAAGGTTAGTACAAACTCGTTCACACTGTCAAAAGTTTAAAAAGCTCAAATTTTAGTTATTTTTCAGTAGTCTATTTGTATGCCATTTAAAGTGCTATGTTTACACTACAAGAAATATGTCAACTTGTGACCTTGACTATTGGTCACTGAAAGGTCATGGTTTTTCATTTGCGACCTTTTTGTGACCAAAAAGAGAAGGTCAAAAGCTGCCGGTCGTTAACTGACTATAGCGACCTTCTCTGTGAGAAGGTCGAGACGCCATTTACCAAAATATTCTACTGTATGGCGTTTTGGTCACTAGCAACCTCCCCAGGCCATGTAGGCATCCAGCGTGGCAAGCTGATGTGGCACAAGATTCAGCCCGGTCCAATTCGGTTTTCTACATGGGCCTAGCCCAACAATTCAGCCTATTTGTGGTTTTTTTTTTGTCTGTCAATTTTTGGTTGGGTTCATGGGCCAAGCCCAATATTGCAGCCTTTTTATTGTTGGCTTGTGGCCTTTTTGTCTAAACGAATTTAGTTTTTCTTTTTTTCCCAGAAGAAGGGTCCACTAGTCCGATGGGTCCCAGTTGTCATCATCAGTTGGCTGTAGCCTTTTCAGGCGTAGTACATAGGAATACAATTTTGCACATATATATTGTTGAGAAATTTTCATAATTTTGTCACAAAGCGGCATGTACACAGGAATACAATTTTGCTATCAAAGCAACATTTCAAACATACATCTTCATGACATCGTATATAAAAACCAGCAATAAAAAGATTACAATATGCCATTTGGCTCAAATCACATAACATATGACATCCAGGTTCCAAAGAACGAAAAAAGATAACCACCACATCATACCATCTGCACATTCAAAGAGAACAAACTATATGTCAAAAGAGAACTGAGCAGAAAATTGCCAATAAAAGAAAGAAGATAATTTACTCTGTAATTACTACAAATTTTCTCACTGGATACACACACACACTTTGCATATACAGATTTGCTCCCCGCAAAAACAATTCTGAACAGTTGGCTATAATTCTTTTGAACCGCGGTAATGCAATTCATGCTGCTTAAAAATGTGAAGCGAAATTGATAACGGGCATAACAGTAGGAAACACTTATAGCATAGATGTTCAAGACAACATAACAAGCTTGAACTGATGTTTAGCAGCAGCCAAGCTTCAGCCATACAAAGTGTATGCAGTACTAAAAGAAGTAGTAAGAACAAAGAACAAATGACATGTTTCTCGAAAAAGAAAAATGAACAGACAACATGACTGATTTGGGTTAGAGGCTGCAACGGGAGCACATCTTCAACTCCTATTTTTGAGTAAAAACTGACAAAGAACAACCTAACAGCTGAGCTGAGTGCCAGCAGTAAACGAACACTAGCTAATGTAATTGTAAACAGATTATCACCAGCCTTCCATCGGACCAACACATGATGATTAAGATTGCACAATTTGTAACCTATTCACGACCCGGAAAAATAATGCTTGAATCTCGGACACAAAAGATTCAACCAAGCTCTATTGGCCAACATGGTGAAAGCCAATGGAACAAGAAGTACCGCTTGCCGCTTTTTGATAGAAAGAAGTTTACATTTCAGCAATAGGAGCAAGGTGTGTACTGAACATGAAACATCAAAATATTGCGTCAGAGAGAGGGGGGCTACCAAATTGAGCTGCTCTTTCATCCATGGTGGCGTCCTTGCATCCATGTAGCTGTTGCTGCTGCTAACCTTGAAGATGCAGCTCCTTGTTCTGCTGCTGTACCAAACGAACCTTGCCACATGGCCGCGTCCTGCAGATGCCACATTGATCCAATTAGCAACAGCTAAACTATCAGTTGAATGGAGAACACTTTGATGCACCACCGGCATGGCATAAACCAGAGCACTGGTCCGAGTCCAAGCCGATAAATCGGAGTGCTACCGAAGGAAGACATCAAATAGTGAGTTGTGCTACTTGATCATTCAGATCAGCAAGATCTATCTTCCGTTTGAGCATAATGTTTCAGCATTCAGATCAATAATTTCAGCATTCAGATCAATAGCGCCGACATGGTAGATTAGATACACAGAAAAGAACCATTTCAGGCATCAGGATCACTAGATCCAGTGTAGGACCTACTATGCTATTGCGCTGCATCATAGTAAATTAATTGTTATACCTACCAAATCACGATTGCCATATAAAGTAGCTGCTTGAACAAAAAGAAAGTCGTGTAGATCTCAGCACAAGGACAAAAAGGCCCGAACCAACTACCAAGCTGTAACACTTTTACGCCTCGCCTACACCAACCGGTCAAACAATCTCTGCTTCAACTTGAAGAGAAAGCAATGTCATCATGTTCGACACAAACACACAAACATCATGGTTCAGGGATCAAGAACTCTGAAAAAACTACACAAGCATCCTACTACTAGGCTACTATTAATGGAATGGCATGGAATGGCATGGATTCGCAATGGGATGAACTTCAAAATTGCATGGTGAACTAATCAGATCGCATTGCGGATGCAGGGGAGAATTCGAGGGGAGCAAACCTGAGCAGGGCAGGGAAGGTGCGGACGAGGGGCATCCCGCCCATGGTGTCTCTCCCTAGCCTGCGCCGGCTCCAAGGGGCACCCCGCCCATGGTGTCCCGGTGCTCGAGCGAGGACGACGTCCTGGATCTGGGAGGGAGAGAACACGAGGTGAGGAAGTGAGGGAGGGTTGTGAGGAGGAGGAGGAGGAGATTGAGTGGAGGGGCCTTTGAGCCCGCCGTCCGCGACGCCATGGCTGCCATGCTCGATCTGCGGCATAGCCGGGCTCGGGGAGGGCGCAATGATCTGGTCGATGCGTGCCGGATCTGTTCTGAGGGGAGGATGGAGCAGGGGTGACGGGGTCGCGGTGGTGTGCTGGGAGCAGCAGATCGTCGGGATCGGCCGAGGAGCACGCCGATGACGCACTTCCTGGTATCGAGGGCGACGCGGTTGTAGTGGTCGACGATGTTGAGCAGCACCAGCGGGTGCACCACCACCTTCTCTAACTGGGCCTCGAGGAGAGGAGGTGGTGGCCGTCGATGGTGGGGATGGGGGGCGACGGCGGCGGCGGCGTCCATCTCCGCCTGGATCGCGCGCGTGTTGGTGCCGGGAGGGGAGGGGAGTTGGCTCGCGATATTTGGTCGCGAGGGGGCGACTCAGACAGGAGGGGTGGTGGAAGGGAGGATGGCCGGTGCTGGGGGCGGTGAGGAGGTCGTCGGCGGTGGGTATGGGGGAGGCCGGCGGCGGGGTTGGGATGGAAGAGAGAGGGAGGTCGGGCAGAGGGGAGAGGGATCTGGGACGAGGGGGCAGCGGCGAGGAGCTGAGGGAGGAGAGGTGGACGGGTGCGGGTTAGGGTTTGGGCTGCGGATGGATGGCTGGATGGAGAGGTGGAGAGTTGGACGGATGGATGGGCGGCCATGTCATCGATCCGTGTGACAACTAAACCAACCAATAAGAATAGAGCACATATAATTGTGTTTTTTCTTTTGTTTTTCTTCTACTTTTACACATGAAAAATAAAAAAAATGGTCTCACATTGTGCACAAGTTTGTATCTTGAATGACAAACAATGTTGACTAAGGAATTTTTCATTTTCTTTGCATGAAAAATTCATTTTTCATTTTCCGAGTGCCCAAAATGGGTTTTTTTTTGTGAAGGACCTACCAAATAATTGTTGCAAAATTGGACCAAATCAATTTTCTAAAATACTAGGACATATTTAGTGCACAATTGACAAAATGGTTGGGTGTAAAAAGTTTTGATCCACCTCTCGTGAAAAAGACAAATTTCCGCCGATTCAGCTCGAAGCAGGTCAAATTTGAACTGCAGCTGCCTCATAGTTTTCTTATTTATTTTTTCCAAAAATCATTTCTAGGTACATAAGTATCTATTTAATCATAGAAACACCAAAAAAAATTCCAAGATTGAACCACTAGCTAGGAACGGTCATTCCCGCTGTTTTGACCACATTTTGAAACGGGCATAAAAAATTCAAAAAAAATCAAATAATTGGGAAACCTTCCCATTGTGTCATTATATGTGGCCAAATTCCCAAGAAAAATAACAAACTTGCAATATGGCAATTATTTTAAAAAAGTGTTCTCAGAAACGAGCTATCACGTGTGATGATTCATGGCTATCAAGCCAAATGATCAATCTTATGGCCACATTCTTGGCATAGTTTGTTAAAATGATCTCATATTGTGCAAAAGGGTGCATCTTGGAATGGCAAACAATGTTGCCTAAGAAAGTTTTCATTTTCTGTGCACGGAAAAACCATTTTCCATCTTTCGATTGCCCCAAATGAGGTTTTTTTGTGAAGGACCTACCAAATAATTGTTGCAAAATTGGACCAAATCAATTTTATAAAATACTAGGCCATATATAATGCACAATTGACAAAATGGTTGGGTGAAAAAAGTTTTGATCCACCTCTGGTGAAAAAGACAAATTACCGTCGATTCAAATTTGGAACGGGTCAAATTTGAACTGCAGCTGCCTCATAGTTTGCTCTTTATTTTTTCCAAAAATCATTTCTAGGTAAATAAGTATCTATTTAATAATAGAAACACCAAAAAAATTACAAGATTCAACCACTAGCTAGGAACGGTCAAGCCAGCCGTTTCGACCGCATTTTGGAACGGGCATAAAAAATCAAAAAAATCAAAAAAATGGAAAACCTTCGCATTGTGTCATTATATGTGACCAAGTTTCCAGGAAACATAATAAATTTGTAATACGGTAATTATTTTAAAAAAAGTGTTCTCAGAAATGAGCTATCATGCGTGGAGATTCATGGCTTTCAAGACAAATGATCAATCTTATGGCCACATTCATGGCATAGTTTGTTCAAATGATCTCATATTGTGCACAAGGGTACATCTTGGAATTCCAAACAATGTTGCCTAAGGAAGTTTTCATTTTCTTTGCACGGAAAATTCATTTTTCATTTTCTGAGTGCCCAAAAGGAGGTTTTTTTTGAAGGAACTACCAAATAATTGTTGCAAAAATGGACCAAATCAATTTTATAAAATACTAGGCCATATATAATGCATAATTGACAAAATGGTTGGGTGAAAAAAGTTTTGATCCACCTCTGATGAAAAAGACAAATTGCCGTCGATTCAGCTGGAAACGGGTCAAATTTGAACTGCAGCTGCCTCATAGTTTGCTCTTTATTTTTTGAAAAAATCATTTCTAGGTAAATAAGTATCTATTTAATCAGAAATACATGGTTTGATGGCGAGATATCGAGGTTTGGACGGTGGCCGAGGGCCCCAACTCTAGAGCTGCCAGAAGCTAGCATGCCCGCTTGGTCATCAGCGTGACTGTATGCTGCCATGTGTTCTGGGCGGCCTAGGCATGTCTAGTGTGTTGGGCACTCCCCAGGTAGGTGCTAGGAAGAAAATCACAACATAAGATTCTCACGAGGAGATCGATCGATGCTCAAACATGAATAAGCAGCCAAGTGTTTGATTTGCAGACGGGAAATGCACATGGCTAATGGGCGTGAGTTTTGGTGAGGATGATCAGTTACTAAGAAGACCGTCTTCACAAATTTTCACCTCAAAAGGAGGAGCCTATGTGGTACTTGCTTTGCAAACTACCACACCGGACATAAATCTGAATGTTGAAGCTCGGCTCAAAATAATGAATGGATTGAGCTGGCATTTGGTGGAGGATGGTTATTTGGGCATAGAAAAGCACTGTAGAAAAAGGATACTATTTGGACATGCCAAAGTGGTACTTCCTTCACAAACTGTTGTTTCAATGTAATAGGAAAATGAATATTTTCGAATTATTTTGAACTAGGCAAAGAAGGTTTTTACATATTTGTGAAGATATGACCCAAAGAATTTATGAGATTTTTTGGGAATTTTGGGAATGATGAAATATAGGTTGCTTCACACCCTAGGGCAAAAACCGCCACATGGACATGACACATAGGAAAAACTGATGAGGTGGCGCCTAGTCATAGCAACCCACCACAATTTACAAGGCTATGACCATCTATATTGGTCGTGAACAACTAGAAATAAGGCAGCGGACTAGCGCTGTTTGCTTTATGACCTTTTCGTGTAAGGAAACTACGACCTTTCTGACCAAAATGGTCGCAATGGTTTAGGGTTTGGAGCCCCTCGAACAGCTTTTGACCAATTGGTCTGAAATGGTCATAGATCTATGACCAATTCTTCCAGGGTCACTGACAGAAGGTCACTACTTGACATATTTCTTGTAGTGTTAGTTAACTGAAATTTGTTGAGTAGTTAACTGAATTTTTTGATTAGTTAACTGAAATTATGTTTGTTTTAAATTCATAGGAAGTACCTAGCTGCAACTATGTGGAGTGGGTTGACCCTGAGTGGCCTGATGCTATGAAGATGAGCCTAGCTAGGATACGGAGCATGTATGAAGAGGAGAGACAAAACAGAATCTCAGACAAAATGTTCTGAATGTTGAGGAAAACTTGAAGATTTTGGAAGAGAAGAAGAAGTTGGAAAAAGAGCTTAGCAATTTCAAACTTGATTTTGCTAATCTTGTGGCTAAGAAGGAGCATGCAATTAGCCAATTAGGCAGCACACAAATTGCTATGGCTGATCTTAGGGAAGAGCTTGAGAAGAGGAAGATGAATGACAAAACAAAGAACAAGCATTCATCAGGTATTCAGGGCTATGGCAGAAAAAGAGAGAGATCAAGTGATCCAGGAGAGGGACCAAGTCATTGGAGAGAGGGATAAATTAAAGCAAGAGAAGAGAAAGCTTGAATACATGATGGTGACTTGTTCAAACACAAAGAGGACACCAAGGAGAAGTTAAGGAAGCTTAAGGGATGCTTTGGATGATTTTGATTGAGCTGATGTTGTACTACATGTTTGAATGATTGAACCGATGTTGTCTTGATGTAGTACTAGATGCTTAATGAATTTGATTGAACCGATGTTGTACTAGATGCTCAAATTCCGGTTTGATGTTATTCAAGTCAATTTGTTTATCCATGACTAACCACATATGCATACCTAACAGCTTTAACTGCAAGAATTCATTTAGTTGATGTTTATTTGGTCGACAAAGACAGAAATGTTGAACTGAATGTTGACAACAATCAGTTAAACATCAACAGTCAGATAGCTGACAACATTCAACATACCTAACAATGACAGAAACAATTGCTCAACATAGTAACTGACAACAACTGAATATGATAGCAACAATGACAACAGTTCATAGTACTTGTCCACAAATATGACAGCAAGATTCAGCATTTCATAGTACTTGTCCACAAACATGACAGCAACATTCAGCATTTCATACCACTTGTTCGCATTACCAAAAGAAGACCAACAGTAATAATTAACTTATGTGCTCACATTATACAAGCACACCTAACTAACCAAGCATCTCTAATTATAACTTAGAGAAAAATTCACTACAGGTCCTCATACTTGTCGTGTTGGCCGCATTTCTCCTCGCACTTACAAATACCCAAAATACAGTCCTACAACTTGTCTCAGGTGGTTTTCTACGGTCCAAATACCATTTCCACGTGTCTGGCCGACTTGGCTGTTGATCGCTAGTCCATCGCTGGTTTTGACCGCCACTCATCGAAGACGCATACAGGCGGGGGGGTTCGGGGGACTGCGAGGGGGTTTATTGCAAAAACGCCTGGCAATAAAACATCAGCCACCTGGTCGGACCGATCCATCCACCTGGTTGGACCCGATCAGACCGAGCTTCTCTGCTCCGCTCCCCTCCCCTGTTCGTCGTTGTTGCCGAGGTGCTCCCCTCCCCTCGCCGGGCGTGGCGGTCTGTGGCGACGCCTGCCATGAGCTCGTCGTCGGCCGCCGAGCCGCCGCCGTCTGCTCCGTTTGGTCGGGGCCTGCGCGACGTTCCTCTCGCTCCCTCCCGTCCTCAGGATCATGCTGAGCCGCCGTTGTATGGTATGTCGCCGTCGTCAGCACCTTCTCTCAATTGCGCATACGGGGTAGGGTTTAGGGTTCTTGGCCATCTTTTTCTGTCACGGGTTTAGGGGTGTAGGGTTTTAGCCGTGGATGGTGAAGTTAGTGGCAGATGCAAATTAGGATTTCATGAGGCCTTTCGATAGGTTAGTTGTAGATGAAATATGGTTGTACAAAGGTAACAAAGGTTTTGATTGCTCGAATTGTTAGGAAAAGTGGATGCCCTGTTATTTTGGTCGTCAATGTTAGCTTAAATTAGGTTACATGCGTCGACCATATGTTGTTTTGTTAATGAGATGACTGTTTGTTTGCCAGATCCAGCAAAGGAATAGGCTTTTGGACGTGAAAGATCATCCATTTGTTTACTTGATATGCCATGAATGGCATCATTTTGTTCTGGAAATGTCTGAACTTTCAGTTATCTATTTTTGAACCTGTATCTAATACATTTGTCTACATTGTCTATTTCTGAACCTGTATGAAAATTGACATTTTGGTTAGATTGGTGCACTTACACTGAGCATATTTGTAGTAAAGATGCTTTCAAATAGCATGGTTGGGTCATGTCTTCAACTAGCTGAACATTTTTTGTCTGAACATTGACAGTTTTGTTATTACTGAATTAACATTTTTTTGTCTGAACATTGACAGTTGTGTTAGACTGGTGCAGTTACATTGTGTCAATTTCCTAGATCAGATGATCTCAAATAGCATGGTTGTGTCATTGTGCAGTTGCATTGTCTCTTCATCTCTGTTATTACTGTCTGTTGTTGCATTGTGCAGTTGCATTCTCTGTCATCTCTGTTATTACTGTCTGTCTGAAGATTTTGTCATTTCATTTGTTTTGCAGGCCCCCTAAGCATAGGGGTTATACATGGTGGCTATTTCCTATGTGCAGGAAAGCATAGGGGTTATCACAAGGGCCACCCCATTTGGTATGACAATTGTGATATAGATAATTGGACACCTACAGTTGTTGCCAGTTTGGTGGAGGAAATTGGGTATGAGTTTGAGGGCAGGATAAGGGCTTACTGGTGTGTTCCTGGACTGACAGTCTATAAGAATGGCTTAAGAGAAATTAAGTTAGGGGAATATACATCAACTTTTTTAAATACGTTTATCAAATTCTAAATATATGGTTAGCATTTTTCAAACACTTGTTTTTGAACTGTTTTCTGAATATATTTGAAAACATTTTTTGGAATGATATAAAACACTTTTCAAAACCATGATTTTTTTATAGATTGTATAATTTTTTAACAAAATGGCATGAACATAATTTTTAAATGCGTAAATATTTTTTCAAATGCAGCGTACTTTTTTGACTGCTAAAACTTTCTGAATTACACAAATGTTTGTTTGCATTCCATGAAAAGTCATACAAAATTCATATGCATTTACTTGAAATGCGTTACTTTTTTAAAATGTCACAGACTTTTTTAAGATTATATTCATATATTTTTAATTAAGAAAAAATTGGCTTACCCTGCGTTAAATTTTTTCTAGATGAAGTTTTATTTAATTTTATGTCTTAGAACATATGTTTTTGCAATATTTTTCGAAAATTAAAACAACACAAAAAACATAAAAAAGAATACAAAACAGGGAAAACAAATTAACCATGAATTTATATGGGCCGGCCCATTCATAACGACGCTTACTAACGCGAGCGCACACTCCTCTGGGGGGAGCTCCTAATTGAGGAAAATCCTATCTGCCGCATTTTGCGGCACATTGTTGACCGATCGCACATTGCCGACCCAAATGAGCGTGCAAGGAGCACAGGCTTTCTGAACCTTCTGGAAGGTCCCTGACAGGTTTTGGGAACCTTCTAGAAGGTTTCCGAAACCCTTTTTTATTTTTATCGTTTCCTGCTTTTGTATGTTTTTTTCTCGTTTATCTGTTTCCTTTTATTTCTCTTTTTCCCCTCCTTTTCAATATTTTTTCCTTTTTCAAGTTGAATTCCCTTTTTGATATTTTTCGAAAAATTCAAACATTTTCAGATTTTCAAAAAATGATTGATTTACCAAAAATTTACAGGAATTTCAAAGAATATTCTTGTTTTGAAAATTTGGTCAAAATTTCAAAAAATGTTCAGGAAATCCAAAAAAGGTTCGTTTTTTCTAAAATAATTCAAAATTGGAAAAAATTTAATGGTCCAAAAAATTTTGTGGTCTCAAAATTTTGGACAGAAATTTAAAAATGTTCATATTTCAGAAAAATATTCAAGAGTCATAGAAAATGTTTGTGGTTTCATATTTTTCTCAGAAATTCATGAAATGTTCTATTTTTAAACAATTGTTCACAAATTAATAAAAATGTTCGTGGTTTAAATTTTTTGTTCGGAATATCTGATATGTTTGGTTTTTCAAATATTTTTTGAAAAATTCAAAAAATATTCACGGTTTCAAATTTTGCTTGTGATTTTATCATTTGTTCAGAAATTCCAAAAAATGCTCATTTTTCAAAAACAATTTCGTATTTTTCAAATTTGTTGTTCACATATTCCAAATTATGGTCCTGTCTCCAAAAATTAGTTCAAAAATTCAAAAATTTTCATAGTAGTCCAACATATGTTCACTACAGTAACTAATTTGGGTCTGGTTCTAGTTCGGAACAGTAGCTCAGTCATGTTTAGTTCTTTGAGATACTGGTTGCTCTACTGCTAACGGTTCTGGTCCAGTGAATTGGTTATGAGCCTATGACACGCGGTCGCAAGCAGTAGTTTGCCAGTTCGAATTCTCGAATCCCTACCGCCCAGTTGTTTTTTGACTTTTGTTTACACTTCCGAATCTTCTAAACAGATACTCGTAATGGTTTGAAAAATGTTAATCATACATTTGATTTTTTTAAATGTGTATAGAAACAATGTTGACCATGTATATGAAAAATGTATATAAGAAATATACAATGTATGTGAAAAAGCTCATCGTGTATTTAAAATATGTTAACCAGGTATTTGGAAAAAAGTTAAAAATGATTTTAAAAATGATAATCAAGTGTTTGAAAAATGTTGGATGTATATAGAAAAAATGGTGACCATGTATTAAAAAAATGATGAAATCATTTGATCACGTATTTGAAAATGCTAAGCATTTAAAAATGTTAAAAAAATATTTAAAAAAATGCTAATCAAGCATCTGGAAGATATAAAATCTGTTCGGAAATATGTTGATCATGGATTCCAAAAAATGTTAATCTTGCATTTGATAAATGTTGATGAAGCATTTGATAAATGTTTAAATGTTCATAGAAAATTTTTTGACCATGTACTAGAAAAATGTTAATAAAGCATTTGAAAATTTTAAAGTGTGAATGGAAATTTTTTGATCGGGTATTCGAAAAAGTGTTCAAAAACATGTATTTAAGAAAAATGTTAAATGTGTATATAAAAATGTTGACCATGTATTAAAAAAATGTTGACAGTCTATTCGGAAAAATGTTCAAAAACATGTATTTCGTAAAGTTTAGATGATGTATTTGAAAAATGATAATGTGTATAAAAAATTCATTTGTACACTAAAAATGTCTATTGTGTACAAATAAATGCTGCCAAAAACAAAAGAAAAATAAAGAAAACCAAGTGAAAACAGAAAACAAATAAAGGAAACAAAGAAAGCCAACTAAAATAAAAAAAACAGAGAAAACCGTCTAAAAATGATGTATATTGTAGTAAACCATTCAAAAAAGGAAACTGAAGTGTAATCAAGAATACCGATGAAAAAAAATCATAGTATATTGAAGAAAAGAGAAAAAAATGAAGAAAACTGATGAATAAATAAAGAATCAAAGAAAAAACAAAAGAAATCGAGAAATGAAAAAACCAAAGAGAAGAACCACCGAAGAAAACCAAAGTAAAAAACAAAAAGAACCATCAAAGAAAACCAAGTGAAAAAAAAGTGAAGAAACTGAGGATTGTGCGCTCGCCTCGCGCTGAGGATTATGCTGGTTCGGTTCCCCAGGGACTTTGGTGTAATTTCCTTTCTTTGTGAGGTGCGCTGTACCACTGCTTTGTTTAATAGTCTAAGGTCCTTTTCGCCAAAAAAACATGAAGAAACATGAAACAAGAAAAAAACCGGAGAGAGGCGAGCGAACTATCGATCGAACGCACTCAGCGAAGGAAAAAACCTGAAAAAACAGGTCCGGGCAGTAGCTATCGCATAACGCAAGATATAGTTCTCACGCCAGTTAACGAGCTTCCGCCCGCACGGTCGCTAGCATGAGTTGGCCCACCAGCGCACGAGCTCGCTCGGGAAATTCCCCAAACGGTCACTACTGCTGACGCTTGCTCTGTTCCAGAAAACTTTTTTTCAATTGTTGAATTTTGAAAACAAAATCACAAAAACATAAAGAAAGGTTAAGAAATTCAAAAAAATCGACCAATTTTGAAAAACGTCCAGGAACTTGAAACAAAGTTCACCAAATTTGCAAAAGATCGTGCATTTCAAAAATAAAAAATAAAATAAATCTAAAGAAAAAAGAAAATAATACAGGATAAAGGAAAGAGAAAAAAAGGAAAAGAAAAAATAGAACAAGAAAAGAAAAGAAAAACCAAACAAGAGCGGTCTAGTAAAAACATTAATCAGAAAAAACAAGAAAAACCGGGATGAGGTTTCTCCCATTCCACCCTTAGAGTGGCCGGCCTAGGCAAGAGCGCCTTTAGCCGAGTTAACGAAATGCACTCCACCCTTCGATGGTCCGGCCAAGGTAAGAGCGTCTTTAGCGCCGGTTAACAAAATGCATGTTAACGGACGCTGAAGGCGCCAAAGAGAAAATGCCCTCAGTCTCACCCTAGACGGGACATAGTCGCTTCGTGCAGGGTAGGGGCGCGTCTATAACTCACTTATAGTGAGATACGCCATCGCCTTGCCAGGTGGTGTGGTCATGGACCGGACCAGTAATGCTATTGGTTCAATTTTTTTTCTGTTAGTTCACTTCGTCTCATTTTTTCATTTTATTTTTCTATTCTTGTCATATTTTTAAAAAATACATACATTTCACAAGGAATCATTTCAGTTTTTAAAGTATAATATAGCTTAAAAAACGTTTCTTATGTATAAAAACATGTACAATATGTATGAAAAAAGTTGACATAAAAACATATATCTGAAAAATGGTAATCATGTATCTAACACTGAAATATGTCTAGATACATTTGTTTCAGCGTCAATTAACATAAGATGAAGACAGTATTTGAAAAATGAAAATGTATATAAGAAAAATATTTCTTATGTATACGAAAAATGTAAAATCTGTGCCAAAATAGTATACATCAAACATATAGCTAAATTAATATTAATCATATATTTGAAAAATGTAAACAAGTATAGAAAAATGTTTCTACTGTATATGAAAAATGTACAATCCATATGATAAAAAGTAGCCCTCAAACCCATATTACGAAAACGATTTAATGATGTATGTAAGAAACGATAAGCATGTACACCATCCGTTTCAAAATACTTGTTGTAGTTTTAGTTTGAATTTGAACTAAAACCACCAAGTATTTTGAAATGAAAGGCCGCAACGAGTGCCTTCCACTTACGACGTCTTTCCTCCTTCTAGAAGGCAAAGACAACCGTTGCATAGTGGCAGAGCTAACTTCAGAGTTCATTTGCTGGCACAGGAGCCGAAGCGTAGGCGCTGTCTTTAGATGTAGCTGTTGGTGCCGAAGGAGATGTAGCGGTTGGTACCAAAGGAGGATTATTGCACACGGCTGCTTCGTGGTGGTCAGCTTTCTGAATAAGAAGATACGAGGAGACATCAAGGGCGACAACTACAAGAAACAGAAATGTAGTGTCCACGAATACTGCGACACCTCCGACACCTCCGACACAACTACTACTCCCAATAGTTTTCTCCACAGATGCTTCAATCCCTAATAGGGAGCCTCCTAGGAAAGCTAGCACCGCTATGATCGCTAGGATCCTGCAAGTATAGATGTATGGCATAGAGACCACATTAGTTACTACTTAAACAAACAATCCACCAAGTATATATAGATTTTGTTAAACTTCAGCCTGAAAATTTTAAGCAAATGTGTATTCTTTTTTAAAACAATAGAGAACGAACGCTCTCTTGGGTCCCTGCCGCCTTTCAACACGACAGAGCCTGCACCATATAATTTTGACTCACGGCCGTGTAGTCGTATGATCATGATGCATACATGACATCGACACGGCAACCTCAATAGTCACCATGGCAAATTAGGATAACATGTAGCGATTTGAATTGTGAGTTGCCTAAGGGCATATGTATAGTGATCGATAAAGCAGTCTTATCTTAAATCCGTCAAGTAATCTTGATATGGCAATAAAACATTATGTACCCTGTTGCGTGACTTTCTACCAGATGGACTGTTCTGTACCTAGGTTTCAAGTTTAGCGCCCATGGTGAAATTTCCTCCTTTATCTAAAAAATCATACAATATTAATTTTAGTGACAAGTGTTTTTTTTTGCCAGAAGACAATATTTTCCTTGACTACTGACAGAAAGCAGTTGAGATATGGAGCTTCCAGTGACAAAATTATTTACGTACCAAGAGAAGACGTAGAAAACGACGGCGGCGATGCGATTAGCCCTCTTGGGATTCTGCCATGCCCCACAGCAGCCGATGGCCACGCTGGCGAGAATCTGTGTCGTTAGCGCCAGCACGGCCGCCACAATGCCGCAAGCCGTCGCCGGCGATCGCCCGTACTTACACACCCTGCGGTCATCCTCATAGCGTCTCTGCATGAATGATTGCACACAGTGAAGAAGAATCAACAAAATTACTATCAACTACAACTACATTATTGGTTGACCGGAGGTTGCAACCGAGGAAGAGATAGTATCGCGCACATACCTGTCCCAAGAAAACCGCGCCGATGACTCTGAAGATGACAGTCATCACGGCGACGACGGTGGTCGCCACAACTACACCTTTCTTCCCCATGGATGATCACACCACACTCCTAATCGGGGGAGATGAGTTGGATAGTGCATTAGGCGCAAACACATGCATATAGATGGATGAACAAGTGCAGGAATAGAAAGGTAGCTCGAATATGACTACTCGATGACGGGCTAACTCATGCATGAAGATTATCGATCGCTTTATTTGCTCCATTTCTTTGTAATAAGCTATATAAAGTCGATACATATATATGCTACTCCATTCGATCAAAATTAATTATCGCAACTTTAGTATAACTTTCTAAAGTAATACTATATGATCAAGTTGCACCTAGCCAAGAGGTTTGTCGAGGATTCAGGCGACCCAAGTGGAGTGGTGTTAAAAATTCCCGCCTATCCAAGCATGGCGAAAACGAGCGGGCTGGGTCACGGGCTCAGAAAAATCCTCACTTAAATCACGGAATAAACATCAAGAGAGACACCTCAAACACACTCGACCAAAGCACATATTACATACTCCCTCCGTCTCTAAACATAAGACGTCTTAGAGATTTTAGTATGAACTACATACATGAAAAAATGAGTGAATCTACACACTAAAATATGTTTATATCGGTATGTAGTTTCTATTAAAATCTCTAAAAAGCCTTGTATTTACAAACGGAGGGAGTAGTTAAACTCCATCACGTGAGCAAAGAAAACTCCCAAGCTTGCGAACTGATGAACACAATGCGGGGATAAATAGAGTGAGAATCATGCCCTGCGGCTTCGCAAGAACTGATGAACTGAAAGCAAATCTCCCAGAGCATCAAACTAGCAGAAAAAGAGGAGGGAAGGAGGAGCAGAGGTATCCTTACGTTAGCTCCAAGTTGACGGCCCAAATCAAGGAAGCGACTGCTGCCCACACCCCACATAGCCCCACACCACCAAGCCATCAGCGAAATCAGAGGACGGCAGTTAGGGCATCTCCAGCCGTTGGCCCCCAGGACGCATACAAATCGCCCCTGCGAGCGGCCGATACACTTTCTGAGGGCAGTTTACGCCGGTCGTCGCCATTTCGCCCTCAGACGTCGAAATTGGCCCACTTTGCAGCCCAATTTTGGCGAATAAACAACCCATATGGGCGAGAATAGGCTCATATTCGGCGTGGTTTCGCCGTGTCTCAGCGTTCAATTATCAACACAATTATTCCTTATCACATATTTCATCACAGAAAAATCAAATACTTCAACAAAATACTACAACAACAAATAGTTCAATACAAATTATATAGTTCAACAAATAAAACTTCGTATTTCATCACGCTGGCGTCCCCCTTGAGCCTCCATAGGTGCTCAATCAGATCTTTCTGCAGTTGATGATGCACCTGGGTTTCGGATCTCTGACGCGTCTTGAGATAGGCAGTCCAAGTTGCCGGTAGCTGGTGATCAACTTCGCTAGAGGACCACCTGTAGTATGGTTCGATGTCAAACACTGGGTCTTCTTGCTCGCTCTCGATGATCATGTTGTGCAAGATGACACAGCAAGTCATGATCTCCCACATTTGATCTTTCGACCAGGTCCGAGCGGGTACCGAACAACGGCGAATCGAGATTGGAGCACACCAAATGCCCGCTCGACATCCTTCCCGCAAGCCTCCAAGCTTCGCAAACCAGGCGTTCTTGCCTTGCCACGAGGTTTGAGATCGTCTTCACAAATGTCGACCATCTCGGATAGATGCCGTCGGCTAGATAGTACCCTTGTTGTATTGGTGCCCATTGATCTCGAAGTTCACCGGAGGAGAATGGCCCTCAACGAGCTTGGCAAAAACAGAGAAACCTGCAAAGACGTTGATGTCATTGTGAGTTCTGGCATACCAAAGAAGGAGTGCAAAATCCAGAGGTCTGTGTGGCTACCGCCTCAAGCACCATTAATCGCAACCGCCTTTTGGCGCCTTTTGTACATCCCCGCCAACCAAATGGGCAGTTCTTCCATTTCCAATGCATGCGATCGATGCTTCCAAGCATTCCAGAAATCCTCTTGCTGCATTCTCGGGCTAGGATCTCGGCGGTGTCTTACGCATTGGGTGTTCTCAAGTATTGTGGCCCAAACATCGCCACCATCGCCCGGCGTAACTTGTAGAAACACTCTATCTGGTGGACTCGGCCATGCGCCCATAGTCGCCGAGTGAATCACTGGGAGCTCCATATGCAAGCATCCTCATCGCTGTCGTGCACTTACGGATGGAGGTGAATGCAAGAGCGCCAAAGATGCAATCCATCTTGCACTTGAAGTAGTTGTCAAACTCCGGATAGAATTCACAATCCCGAGGAAGAGCTTCGGCTCATCCGATAACGGCGCCGAAATGTTCTCTCGCCATGAAGTGGAGCATCGGCGAAGTAGTCGGAGTAGAAACATGCAAGAGCCTTGCGGTAGTAGTCCATCGCCGAGACGGTCAAAACGCCGAACACCTTGCGCTCGGTGGGCGTGTACTGTCGTTAAACCGCGCCCACGGCCGAACGGCGAAAAACGCTTAGCTGCTCGGGAGGGCTGCCGCGGTTACCGCTATTTTCCGGCGGGAATGGCTATCTAGCGGAGTAGAGGCCGTCGCGGGACATAGCTAGTGGTGGCCGAGGGCGCGGGTGAGGCGTAGTCGGAAGAAAACCTTAACTTTTCCCCTGTCCGGTGTGGGCGGCGTGCTTTTCCCTAAGCCGGAACCTAGCAGCTCACGTAGCAGGTTGACTGTGACCGCCAGGCGGAAAAAGGTCGAACCGCGATTTCGGCGTCACAGAGCGCGGCGGGCCGTTTTTTTTGCGTGGCAAAAAAAGTGGCCTGGGCGGACCTGTTGGGAGCGCGGCTGAAGATGCCCTTACGGAGAGCACGATAAGGGAGAGAAAGGAAGCGCCGGAGTACGATTTTGGTTGAGAGGTGTGAATGGATCCTCGACACAAAAATCCAACCAACTCTATCACTAATAAATAGTGTGGAGAGATAAAGCAATAATAAACAAGTGGATAGCTTCCTACAAAAAAGTGGATAGGACGGGAACTTATCTGCAGTTCATGACCCACGTACGTTTCCGGAAAGAAAGGATGGGAACGAGCGGAATATTCAAGGATTGCATACGACCGATGCACGACGCATGTAGGGTCTGCATCAGCATTATTCAGAGGTTGGCGAGTGCCTCTCTTGCTAGCTGTTTCTATCGAATACATAAAGGCTTGCGAATTCAAAAAGTTTCTGCATTTTGACAAAAACAAATGCAAGAATTCGATAAAAGTTTGTGATTTCGTAAAAAGTTCATCGATTTGTAAAAAAGGCCGTGAACTTGAAAACAAAGTTCATCAATTTTGAGAAGAAAAGTTCATCACATTAGAAAAACATTCGTGCATTTTTTCAAGAAAAAAGGAAACAATAAAAATAGAACTAAAGAAAAAGGAAAAGAGTACAGAACAAAGAAAAAAAACGAAAAAAGATAAGAAAGAAAAAACCAAACAAGACCGGTCCACGAAAATCCATAATTGAAGAAAAAAAATGGAAGGGATCTCTCCCCATCTAGCCCTAGATTAGCCGGCCCAGGTAAGAGCGTCTTTAGCGGCAGTTAACGAAATGCACGTTAACTTACGCTGAAGGCGCCGAATAGGAAATGCCCTAGGTCTCACAATGTCGCTTCCTCCAGGGTAAGAGCGCATCTATAACTCGCTTATAATGAGATAGATGGTCAC
The DNA here is from genome assembly GCA_021605145.1 of Aegilops bicornis. Classification (NCBI taxonomy): domain Eukaryota; kingdom Viridiplantae; phylum Streptophyta; class Magnoliopsida; order Poales; family Poaceae; genus Aegilops; species Aegilops bicornis. The sequence goes on from CM038673.1 coordinate 47,467,914, forward strand.
CTTGCCTAAAGTGGCGTGGTCATGGACCGGCCCAACAATGCTATTGGTTCTATTACTTATTTTTGTTCGTTCACTTCGTTTCATTTTTTTCATTTTATTTTCCTTTTTTTCATATTTGAAAAACAAAAATACATATATGTCACAAGGAATTACTTCATTTTTAAAATAGCCTTAAAAATATTTCTTATGTATAAATAACATGTACAATATGTATGAAAAAATTAGACATAAAACATATATCCGAAAAAAATGTTAATCATGTATCTAGTATTTAGTTACGTCTAGATATATATGTTTTAGCGTCAATTAATATGAGACGAAGGGAGTATTTGAAAAATGTTATACATATATCAGGAAAAAATTCTTATGTATATGAAAAATGTACAATCTGTGCCAAAAAGTACACATCAAACATATAGCTAAAACAATATTTATCATGTATTTGATAAAATGTTAAACCAGTATAGAAACAATTTCTACTGTATACGAAAAATGTACAATCCATATGACATAAAATAGCCCTAAAAACACATATTAAAAAAAATTCATTATGTACTTAAAAATGATAAACATGTACTCCCACGGATACAGATGGAGGCAGAGGGGCGGCAAGAGGACGGGCGCATAGCGAGGAGGCGGCCGCACAGCGGGGAGGCCGATCATGGCGACGGCGGGCGCTGGGTCAAGGGCGCGAGGAGCAGGGAGGAGATGGTCGTCATGGCCTGGCCGCTCCACTGCTGTTGGGAGGGGGCTTGCCGTGGACTGGGCGCTCCACTGTTGTTGGGTGGGGGGCATGGTTGCGTAATTTTTGACCCCCAAGCCAAATTTGTCGCCCAATCAACCCTAAGCGGCTGAAAAAGTTGCTCCTGGGGGGCTCAACGACTGGATATGCTCTAATAGAAGGACTAAACTATTTTCGAATCCTCAGAAGTAGCAGGGCGTTGCTGAGATCTTATTTCATGCCCTATGATGTTGATGAAATTCTTAAGATCAGGGCTTCACCGAGATTAGAGGAGGATACACTTGCATGGGGTCCTGAAAAGTTTTTTTTTCTGTTAAAAGTGCGTATGAGCTTGCGTTTGAGGGGGCCTATAGAGATGGCTTGTCAGCATCAAGTTCGGCTTCTAATGTACGTAGAACCTGGTGGAAATGGGTCTGGTATGCTGAAATGCCTCCTACTGTTCGCAAGTTTGCCTGGAGAGTAACCGACTCGTTGCCTACAAGGAGAATAAGCATAAGAGGGGTCTCGAACTGCCAAGTATATGTAATGTTTGTTGTGTCGAACCCGAGGACAATTTCCATCCTCTTTGCTAGTGTCCTATGGCACATGAACTTTGGCACACAATGTCGGTAGTGTGGAGGCTGCCGGCTCTCTAGTAGGCACACAACATAGGGAAAGAATGGTTTATTACATGCCCTTGAACCTTTAGAGATTGGGGGGAGTATGCTTCTTATGGTGTTATGGCGTTACTGGTTTATTTGCAATGAGATAGTACACCACAAACCTCCTCACTCAATTGATGCTTCTAGAAGGTTCCTTGTCAGCTATTTGGATTCTCTCAACGCAATCAAAGTGGACACCAACGTTGATTCTCGGAAGAGGAGATGGTGATTTCCTATGATCGCATGGCAAGAAAAGTCATGCAGGCAACTTGGTCGTCACTAGATCTTGGTTGGATGAACTAGAACTCGGGTGGCTCTTTTGCTTTTGATGGCGCTGGGGCACGAATGGTGTTACATGATAATCAAGGGAGCATCGTCTGCATGCAGGCAACTTTATTCATGTCATGAATCTTTGGAGGCGGAGTTGTGCGCTTGCATGGATGGATTGGCTGTGGCTCTTCAAAGAAGTGATTCTCCCTTTGTCGTCGAGTTGGATTCTATTATAGTTGTGAAGATGCTCCAAGTTCAAGACCAAGACAGATCAATATATGCATCCCTCGTCAAAGAAATTAGACACCTTATGTCTCTCCGTGAAACCTGTGTTACTCATGTTATCCGCTCCCAAAGTAAGATTAGCGATAGCTTAGCAAATTTTACTAGGTCGGAAGGTAGAACCATGACTTGGTCTGGCTCTGGCCCTCCCAATGCAGTTGAGCTATCTTCAACTACAAGTTCTTCATTAGCAAAAAAAGAAAGTGGTGGATCGTGCAACAACAGTTTTGCGCATTTTTGGTGGAGGCAGACAATAAGTTTGCTTCTTTTTTGAGAAACACATGTAACTTTATTCATCCTCATAACAATTGTAGGTACACTGATTTGGACCTAACATCCAAGAAAATACAAAGTAACTCCCATGACTAAGAATTACAATGAAATCTTTTGAAAACACCTTCTTCACGGCGTCAATCTCTGCTCGAAGAAATACTCCAAAGACTTCTGTAAAGAGGCTGCAATTGGACTGGAGCAATGATGTTGTCACTCTTTCACCCGCACGAACATTATCAATAATGTTTTTTGAAAGCGCCTTGAGTTGCCCATCCAAAAGGATGTGAAGCCGTGATCGATGAACGTACTTGGGCCAGGGATGATCCCCTATAAGTACAGGCCGTCGAATCACTATATCTTCACCATGTCGTCGATGAAAGATTTCACCTTCACAAAGAATTAGATCAACAAAAAAGGCTTAACACAACAACATAAACTCATCAGATCTGAATAATCGGATCTGCGAGACAGAAAACTCTCTAATCTCATGGCACCGCCAAAAGAATGAGAGGAAAGTTATTCTCACAAAACTATAATTATCACTAGACGATGGCGAAGGACATAGAGGTCTTGAAGCTAAACCTACAAACTAATAATGAGCAAATTCAGCTCTAAGACGGTAGGCCATTTGCTATTGTGGGTGAAAGGAAAATATCAGAGGGAACGATAGGCCATGGCGGTAGGCCATTCTCACTAAAAAAGGAAAAGAGTACAGAACAAAGAAAAAGGTAAAAAAGAGAAGAAATAAAAAAGAAAGAAAAAAACAAACAAGACCATTATATAAAAACAATAATTGAAGAAAGGAAAACAAAGGGAAGAGTTCTCTCTTATTCCAGACTTAAATCAACTGGCCCACGTAAGAGCGTCTTTAGCGCCAGTTAACGACATGCACTTTAACGGGTTCTGAAGGCGTCGAATAGGAAATGCCTTAGGTCTCAAACTAAGCGGGATATAGTCCCTCCCTCCAGGGTAGGCGCGCACCTATAACTCGCTTATAGTGGGATAGACCATCGCCTTGCCTGAAGTGGCGTGGTCATGGACCGGCCCAACAACACAATTGGTTCTATTTTTTTCCGTTCGTTAACTTAGTCTAGTTTCTTGCATTTTTTTTCTATTTTTTCACATTGAAACATAAAAATACATATATTTCACAAGGAATTACTTGGGTTTTTTTAAATAGCTTTAAAGAATGTTTCTTATGTATAAAAAACATGTACAATATGTATGAAAAAAATAGACATCAAAACATATATCTGAAAAATGTTAATTATGTATCTAGCATTCAAGTGCGTCTAGATATATCCGTTTTAGCATCAATTAATATGAGACGAAGGGACTATTTGAAAAATGTTATAGTATATCAGAAAAAAATTCTTATGTATACAAAAAATGTATAGTCTATACCAAAAAAGGACACATCAAACATAAGCTAAAACAATATTTATCATGTATTTGAAAAGTGTTAAACGAGTATAAAAAAACTTTCTACTGTATATGAAAATGTACAATCCATATGACATAAAATTGTTGGGGAACGTAGCAATTTAAAAGAATTTCCTACGACCATAAGATGAAGCGTTACGACAACGCGGTTGATGTAGTCGTACGTCTTCACGATCAACCGATCCTCAGTACCGAACGTACGGCACCTCCGTTTTCAGCACACGTTCAGCTCGGTGACGTCCCGCGAACTCACGATCCAGTAGAGCTCGAAGGAGAGTTTCGTCAGCACGACGACGTGATGACGATGTTGATGAAGTTACCGACGCAGGGCTTTGCCTAAGCACCGCTACGATATGACCGAGGTGGATTATGGTGGAGGGGGCACCGCACGGCTAAGAGATCAATGATCAATTGTTGTGTCTCCAAGGGGTGCCCCCCTCCCCGTATATAAAGGAGTGGAGGAGGGGGAGGGGGCCGGCCTCCTATGGTGCGCCCCATGAGGAGTCCTACTCCCACCGGGAGTAGGACTTCCCCCTTCCAAGTAGGAGTAGGAGAGGGGAAGGAAGGGAGAGAAGGAGAGAAGGAAAGGGGGGCGCCGCCCCCCTCCTTGTCCAATTCGGACTAGAGGGGAAGGGGGCGCACGGCTGCCCTGGCCGCCCCTCCTCTTCTCCCACTTGGGCCCATTAGGCCCAATATACTCCTCGGGGGGTTCCGGTAACCCCCGGTATTTCGGTATATGTCCGAAACCTCCCGAAACACTTCCGGTGTCCGAACATAGTCGTCCAATATATCAATCTTTATGTCTCGACCATTTCGAGACTACTTTTCATGTCAGTGATCATATCCGGGACTCCGAACTACCTTCGGTACATCAAAACATATAAACTCATAATACCGATCGTCACAGAACTTTAAGCGTGCGGACCCTACGGGTTCGAGAACTATGTAGACATCACGGAGTCACGTCTCCGGTCAATAACCAATAGCGGAACCTGGATGCTCATATTGGTTCCTACATATTCTACAAAGATCTTTATCGGTCAAACCGCATAACAACATACGTTGTTCCCTTTGTCATCGGTATGTTACTTTGCCCGAGATTCGATCGTCGGTATCTTAATACCTAGCTCAATCTCGTTACCGGCAAGTCGCTTTACTCGTTCCGTAATGCATCGTCCCGCAACTAGCTCATTGTCATATTGCTTGCAAGGCTTATAGTGATGTGCATTACCGAGAGGGCCCAGAGATACCTCTCCGACAATCGGAGTGACAAATCCTAATCTCGATCTATGCCAACTCAACAAGTACCATCGGGGACACTCAGAGAGCACCTTTATAATCACCCGATTACATTGTGACGTTTGATAGCACACAAAGTGTTCCTCCGGTATTCGGGAGTTGCATAATCTCATAGTCATAGGAACATGTATAAGTCATGGAGAAAGCAATAGCAGTAAACTAAACGATCAAGTGTTAAGCTAACGTAATGGGTCAAGTCAATCACATCATTCTCCTAATGATGTGATCCCGTTAATCAAATGACAACTCATGTCTATGGCTAGGAAACTCAACCATCTTTGATTAACGAGCTAGTCAAGTAGAGGCATACTAGTGACACTATGTTTGTCTATGTATTCACACATGTATTATGTTTCCGGTTAATAAAATTCTAGCATGAATAATAAACATTTATCATGATATGAGGAAATAAATAATAACTTTATTATTGCTTCTAGGGCATATTTCCTTCAGTCTCCCACTTGCACTAGAGTCAACAATCTAGATTACATAGTAATGATTCTAACACCCATGGAGTCTTGGTGCTGATCATGTTTTGCTCGTGGAAGAGGCTTAGTCAACGGGTCTGCAACATTCAAATCCGTATGTATCTTGCAAATCTCTATGTCTCCCACCTGGACTTGATCCCGGATGGAATTGAAGCGTCTCTTGATGTGTTTGGTTCTCTTGTGAAATCTGGATTCCTTTGCCAAGGCAATTGCACTAGTATTGTCACAAAAGATTTTCATTGGACCCGATGCACTAGGTATGACACCAGTGATGTGCATTACCGAGAGGGCACAGAGATACCTCTTCGACAATCTGAGTGACAAATCCTAATCTCGATCTATGCCAACTCAACAAGTACCATCGGAGACACCTGTAGAGCATGTTTATAAGCACCCAGTTACATTGTGACGTTTGGTTGCACACAAAGTGTTCCTCCGGTATTCGGGAGTTGCATAATCTCATAGTCATAGGAACATGTATAAGTCATGGAGAAAGCAATAGCAGTAAACTAAACGATCAAGTGCTAAGCTAATGGAATGGCTCAAGTCAATCACATCATTCTCCTAATGATGTGATCCCGTTAATCAAATGACAACTCATGTCTATGGCTAGGAAACTCAATCATCTTTGATTAACAAGCTAGTCAAGTAGAGGCATACTAATGACACTATGTTTGTCTATGTATTCACACATGCATTATGTTTCCGGTTAATACAATTCTAGCATGAATAATAAATATTTATCATGATACGTGGAAATAAATAGTAACTTTATTATTGCCTCTAGGGCATATTTCCTTCAAAAATAGCCCTCAAAGCACGTATTAAAAAGACAATTTCATTATGTATTTAAAAATGATAAACATGTACTCCCTCCTTTCAAAATATTTCTTCTGGTTTTGGTTTGAATTTGGACTAAAACCACAAAGTATTTTGGAATGAAAGGTCATAACGAGTGCCTTCCACTTACAACGGTCCAGAAAGCATGTTCCTCCTTTGGAAAGGCAAAGACAACCATTCCATAGTTGCAAGCTAACGCCGAGACTTGATTTGTCAAAAGGGAGGCGAGGCGTAGGCATCATCTTTAGAAGTAGCTGTTGATGCCAAAGGAGATGTAGTGGTTGGTATCGAAGGAGGATTATTGCTTGCGGCTGCTTGGTAGTTGTCATCTTTCTGAATAAGAAGATACGAGGAGACCTCAAGGGCGACAACTACAAGAAACAACAATGTCGCGTCCACGAAAACTCCTTCACTTCCGACACCTCCGACACAACTACCGTTCTCAATAGTTTTCCCAATAACTTTCTCCGTATATCCTTCAATCCCTAATAGGGCGCCTCCCAGAAACACCAGCACCGCTATGATCGCTAGGATCCTGCAAGTATACATGAATGGCATAGAGACCACATGAATAAATACTACTTAAACAAACAATCCACCAAGTATGTATAAATTTTGTTGAACTTCAGTCTGCAAATTTTAAGCAGAGATGCATTTTTTTGAACTAGAGTCAATAATCTGGATTATATAGTAATGATTCTAACACCCATGGAGTCTTGGTGCTGATCATGTTTTGCTCGTGGAAGAGGCTTAGTCAACGGGTCTGCAACATTCAGATCCGTATGTATCTTGCAAATCTCTATGTCTCCCACCTGGACTTGATCCCGGATGGAATTGAAGCGTCTCTTGATGTGTTTGGTTCTCTTGTGAAATCTAGATTCCTTTGCCAAGGCAATTGCACCAGTATTGTAACAAAAGATTTTCATTGGACCCGATGCACTAGGTATGACACCTAGATCGGATATGAACTCCTTCATCCAGACTCCTTAATTTGCTGCTTTCGAAGCAGCTATGTACTCCGCTTCACACGTAGATCCCGCCACGATGCTTTGTTAAGAACTGCACCAACTGACAGCTCCACCGTTCAATATAAACACATATCCGGTTTGTGATTTAGAATCGTCCGGATCAGTGTCAAAGCTTGCATTGACGTAACCATTTACGACGAGCTCTTTGTCACCTCCATAAATGAGAAACATATCCTTAGTCCTTTTCAGGTATTTCAGGATGTTCTTGACCGCTGTCCAGTGATCCATTCCTGGATTACTTTGGTACCTCCCTGCTAAGCTAATAGCAAGGCACACATCAGGTCTAGTACACATCATTGCATACATGATAGAGCCTATGGCTGAAGCATAGGGAACACTTTTCATTTTCTCTCTATCTTCTACAGTGGTCGGGCATTGAGTCTGACTCAACTTCACACATTGTAACACAGGCAAGAACCCTTTCTTTGCTTGATCCATTTTGAACTTTTTCAAAACTTTGTCAAGGTATGTGCTTTGTGAAAGTCCAATTAAGTGTCTTGATCTATCTCTATAGATCTTGATGCCCAATATGTATGCAGCTTCACCGAGGTCTTTCATTGAAAACTCTTATTCAAGTATCCTTTTATGCTATCCAGAAATTCTATATCATTTCCAATCAGCAATATGTCATCCACATATAATATTAGAAATGCTACAGAGCTCCCACTCACTTTCTTGTAAATACATGCTTCTCAAAAGTGTGTATAAAACCATATGCTTTGATCACACTATCAAAACGTTTATTACAAATCCCAGAGGCTTGCACCAGTCCATAAATGGATTGCTGGAGCTTGCACACTTTGTTAGCTCCTTTTGGATCGACAAAACCTTCTGGTTGCATCATATACAACTCTTCTTCCAGAAATCCATTCAGGAATGCAGTTTTGACATCCATTTGCTAAATTTCATAATCCTAAAATGGCTAACATGATTTGGACAGACTTAAGCATCGCTACGGGTGAGAAAGTCTCATCGTAGTCAACCCCTTGAACTTGTCGAAAACCTTTCGCAACAAGTCGAGCTTTGTAGACAGTAACATTTCCGTCAGCGTCAGTCTTCTTCTTGAAGATCCATTTATTCTCTATGGCTTGCCGATCATCTGGCTAGTCAACCAAAGTCCACACTTTGTTCTCATACGTGGATCCTTCTCAGATTTCATGGCCTCAAGCCATTTTGCGGAATCTGGGCTCACCATCGCTTCTTCATAGTTCGTAGGTTCGCCATGGTCAAGTAACATGACTTCTAGAATAGAATGATCGTACCACTCTGGTGCGGATCTTACTCTGGTTGATCTACGAGGTTCGGTAGTAACTTGATCTGAAGTTTCATGATTAATATCATTAGCTTCCTCACTAATTGGCGTAGGTGTCACAGGAACCAGTTTCTGTGATGAACTACTTTCCAATAAGGGAGCAGGTACAATTACCTCATCAAGTTCTACTTTCCTCCCACTCACTTCTTTCGAGAGAAACTCCTTCTATAGAAAGGATCCAAATTTAGCAACAAATGTCTTGCCTTCGGATCTGTGATAGAAGGTGTACCCAACAGTCTCCTTTGGGTATCCTATGAAGACACATTTCTACGATTTGGGTTCGAGCTTATCAGGTTGAAGCTTTTTCACATAAGCATCGCAGCCCCAAACTTTAAGAAACGACAACTTTGGTTTCTTGCCAAACCATAGTTCATAAGGCGTCGTCTCAACGGATTTTGATGGTGCCCTATTTAACGTGAATGCAGCCGTCTCTAAAGCATAACCCCAAAACGATAGCGGTAAATCGGTAAGAGACATCATAGATCACACCATATCTAGTAAAGTACAATTACGACATTCGGACACACCATTACGTTGTGGTGTTCCGGGTGGCGTGAGTTGTGAAACTATTCCGCATTGTTTCAAATGAAGACCAAACTCGTAACTCAAATATTCTCCTCCACGATCAGATCATAGAAACTTTATTTTCTTGTTACGATGATTTTCCACTTCACTTCGAAATTCTTTGAACTTTTCGAATGTTTCAGACTTATGTTTCATTAAGTAGATATACCCATATCTGCTCAAATCATCTGCGAAGGTGAGAAAATAACGATACCGCCATGAGCCTCAACATTCATCGGACCACATACATCGATGTATGATCTCCAACAAATCTGTTGCTCGCTCCATTGTTCCGGAGAACGGCGTTTTAGTCATCTTGCCCATGAGGCATGGTTCGCAAGTACCAAGTGATTCATAATAAAGTGATTCCAAAAGTCCATCAGTATGGAGTTTCCTCATGCACTTTACACCAATATGACCTAAACGGCAGTCCCACAAATAAGTTGCACTATCATTATAAACTCTGCATCTTTTGGTTTCAATATTATGAATATGTGCGTCACTACTATCGAGATTTAATATAAATAGACCACTCTTCAAGGGTGCATGACCATAAAATATATTACTCATATAAATAGAACAACCATTATTCTCTGATTTAAATGAATAACCATCTCGCATCAAACAAGATCCAGATATAATGTTCAAGCTCAACGCTGACACCAAATAACAATTATTCATGTCTAAAACTAATCCCGAAGGTAGATGTAGAGGTAGCGTGTCGACTGTGATCACATCGACTTTGGAACCATTTCCCACGCGCACCGTCACCTCGTCCTTAGCCAGTCTTCGCTTAATCCATAGTCCCTGTTTCGAGTTGCAAATATTAGCAACAGAACCAATATCAAATACCCAGGTGCTACTGCGAGCATTAGTAAGGTACACATCAATAACATATATATCACATATACCTTTTTTCACCTTGCCATCCTTCTTATCCGCCAAATACTTGGGGCAGTTCCGCTTCCAAAGTGACAGTCCCTTTGGCAAAGAGAAGCACTCAGTCTCAGGCTTAGGTCCAGACTTGGGTTTCTTCTCCTGAGCAGCAACCTTTTTGCTGTTCTTCTTGAAGTTCTCCTTGTTCTTCCTTTTACCCTTTTTCTTAAAACTGGTGGTCTTGTTGACCATCAACACTTGATGCTCCTTCTTGATTTCTACCTCCGCAGCTTTTAGCATCACGAAGAGATCGGGAATTGTCTTATCCATCCCTTGCATATTATAGTTCATCACAAAGCTCTTGTAGCTTGGTGGCAGTGATTGAAGAATTCTGTCAATGACACTATCATCCGAAAGATTAACTCCCAGTTGAATCAAGTGATTATTATACCCAGACATTTTGAGTATATGTTCACTGACAGAACTATTATCCTCCATCTTACAGCTGTAGAACTTATTGGAGACTTCATATCTCTCAATCCAGGCATTTGCTTGAAATATTAACTTCAATTCCTGGAACATCTCATATGCTCCATGACGTTCAAAACGTCGTTGAAGTCCCGGTTCTAAGCCGTAAAGCATGACACACTGAACTATCGAGTAGTCATCAACTTTGCTCTACCAAACGTTCTTAACGTCATCAGTTCCTTCTGCAGCAGGCTTGGCACCCAGCGGTGCTTCCAGGACGCAATTCTTCTGTGCAGCAATGAGGATAATCCTCAAGTTACGGACCCAGTCCGTGTAATTGCTACCATCATCTTTCAACTTTGCTTTCTCAAGGAACACATTAAAATTTAACGGAACAACAGCATGGGCCATCTATCTACAACAACATAGACAAGCAAAATACTATCAGGTACTAAGTTCATGATAAATTAAAGTTCAATTAATCATATTACTTAAGAACTCCCACTTAGATAGACATCCCTCTAATCATCTAAGTGATCACGTGATCCAAATCAACTAAACCATGTCCGATCATCACATGAGATGGACTAGTTTTGAATGGTGAACATCACTATGTTGATCATATCTACTATATGACTCACGCTCGACCTTTTGGTCTCAATGTTCCGAGGACATATCTGCATATGCTAGGCTCGTCAAGTTTAACCCGAGTATTCTGCATGTGCAAAACTGGCTTACACCCGTTGTATTTGAACGTAGAGCTTATCACACCCGATCATCACGTGGTGTCTCGGCACGACGAACTTTCGCAACGGTGCATACTCAGGGAGAACACTTATACCTTGAAATTTAGTGAGAGATCATCTTATAATGCTACCGTCAATCAAAGCAGAATAAGATGCATAAAAGATAAACATCACATGCAATCAATATCAGTGATATGATATGGCCATCATCATCTTGTGCCTTTGATCTCCATCTCCAAAGCACCGTCATGATCACCATCGTCACCAGCGCGACACCTTGATCTCCATGGTAGCATCGTTGTCGTCTGGCCAACTATTGTTTCTATGACTATCGCTACCGCTTAGTGATAAAGTAAAAACAATTACATGGCGTTTGCATTGCATACAATAAAGCGACAACCATATGGCTCCTGCCAGTTGCCGATAACTCTGTTACAAAACATGATCATCTCATACAATAAAATTTAGTATCATGTCTTGACCATATCACATCACAACATGCCCTGCAAAAACAAGTTAGACGTCCTCTACTTTGTTGTGCAAGTTTTACGTGGCTGCTACGGGCTGAGCAAGAACCGTTCTTACCTACACATCAAAACCACAAAGATATTTCATCAAGTTAGTGCTGTTTTAACCTTCAACAAGGACCGGGCGTAGTCACACTCGGTTCAACTAAAGTTGGAGAAACTGACACCCGCCAGCCACCTGTGTGCAAAGCACGTCGGTAGAACCAGTCTCGCGTAAGCGTACGCGTAATGTCGGTCTGGGCCGCTTCATCCAACAGTACCGCCGAACCAAAGTATGACATGCTGGTAAACAATATGACTTGTATTGCCCACAACTCATTTCTGTTCTACTCGTGCATATAACATCTACGCATAAACCTGGCTCGGATGCCACTGTTGGGGAACGTAGTAATTTTAAAAAAATTCCTACGCACACGCAAGATCATGGTGATGCATAGCAACGAGAGGGGAGAGTGTTGTCCATGTACCCTCGTAGACCGTAAGCGGAAGCGTTATGACAACGCGGTTGATGTAGTCGTACGTCTTCACGAACGACCGATCCTCAGTACCGAACGTACGACACCTCCGTGTTCAGCACACGTTCAGCTCGGTGACGTCCCGCGAACTCATGATCCAGTAGATCTCGAAGGAGAGTTTCGTCAGCACGACAGCATGATGACGATGTTGATGAAGTTACCGACGCAGGGCTTCGCCTAAGCACCGTTACGATATGACCGAGGTGGATTATGGTGGAGGGGGGCACCGCACATCGCTAAGAGATCAATGATCAATTGTTGTGTCTCCAAGGGGTACCCCCCTCCCCGTATATAAAGGAGTGGAGGAGGGAGGGGTGGCCTCCTATGGTGCGCCCGATGAGGAGTCCTACTCCCACCGGGAGTAGGACTCCCTTCCAAGTAGGAGTAGGAGAGGGAAGGAAGGGAGAGAAGGAGAGAAGGAAAGGCGCCGCCCCCTCCTTGTCAATTCGGACTAGAGGGGGAGGGGGCGCGTGGCTGCCCTGGCCGCCCCTCCTCTTCTCCCACTAGGGCCCATTAGGCCCAATATACTCCCCGGGAGGTTCCGGTAACCCCCGGTACTCCGGTATATGTCCGAAACCTCCCGAAACACTTCCGGTGTCCGAACATAGTCGTCCAGTATATCGATCTTTATGTCTTGACCATTTCAAGACTCCTCTTCATGTCCGTGATCATATCCGGGACTCCGAACTACCTTCGGTACGTCAAAACATATAAACTCATAATACCGACCGTCGCCGAACTTTAAGCGTGCAGACCCTACGGGTTCGAGAACTATGTAGGCATGACCGAGACACGTCTCCGGTCAATAACCAATAGCGGAACCTGGATGCTCATATTGGTTCCTACATATTCTACGAAGATCTTTATCGGTCAAACCACATAAAAACATACGTTGTTCCCTTTGTCATCGGTATGTTACTTGCCCGAGATTCGATCGTCGGTATCTCAATACCTAGCTCAATCTCGTTACCGGCAAGTCTCTTTACTCGTTCCGTAATGCATCATCCCGCAACTAACTCATTAGTCACATTGCTTGCAAGGCTTATAGTGATGTGCATTACCGAGAGGGCACAGAGATACCTCTTCGACAATCTGAGTGACAAATCCTAATCTCGATCTATGCAAACTCAACAAGTACCATCGGAGACACCTGTAGAGCATGTTTATAAGCACCTAGTTACGTTGTGACGTTTGGTAGCACACAAAGTGTTCCTCCGGTATTCGGGAGTTGCATAATCTCATAGTCATAGGAACATGTATAAGTCATGGAGAAAGCAATAGTAGTAAACTAAACGATCAAGTGCTAAGCTAATGGAATGGGTCAAGTCAATCACATCATTCTCCTAATGATGTGATCCCGTTAATCAAATGACAACTCATGTCTATGGCTAGGAAACTCAATCATCTTTGATTAACGAGCTAGTCAAGTAGAGGCATACTAATGACACTATGTTTGTCTATGTATTCACACATGCATTATGTTTCCGGTTAATACAATTCTAGCATGAATGATAAACATTTATCATGATACGAGGAAATAAATAATAACTTTATTATTGCCTCTAGGGCATATTTCCTTCAAAATTAGCCCTCAAAGCACGTATTAAAAAGACAATTTCATTATGTATTTAAAAATGATAAACATGTACTCCCTCCTTTCAAAATATTTCTTCTGGTTTTGGTTTGAATTTGGACTAAAACCACAAAGTATTTTGGAATGAAAGGCCGCAACGAGTGCCTTCCACTTACAACGGTCCAGAAAGCATGTTCCTCCTTTGGAAAGGCAAAGACAACCATTCCATAGTTGCAAGCTAACGTCAGACTTGATTTGCTGGTGCGGGAGCGGAGGCGTAGGCATCATCTTTAGAAGTAGCTGTTGATGCCAAAGGAGATGTAGTGGTTGGTATCGAAGGAGGATTATTGCTTGCGGCTGCTTGGTAGTTGTCATCTTTCTGAATAAGAAGATACGAGGAGACCTCAAGGGCGACAACTACAAGAAACAGAAATGTCGCGTCCACGAAAACTCCTTCACCTCCGACACCTCCGACACAACTACCGTTCTCAATAGTTTTCCCAATAACTTTCTCCGTATATCCTTCAATCCCTAATAGGGCGCCTCCCAGAAACACCAGCACCGCTATGATCGCTAGGATCCTGCAAGTATACATGAATGGCATAGAGACCACATGAATAAATACTACTTAAACAAACAATCCACCAAGTATGTATAAATTTTGTTGAACTTCAGTCTGCAAATTTTAAGCAGAGATGCATTTTTTTGAAAACCGCAGAGAACAAACGTTCTCCTGGTTCCCTGTTGCCTTGCAGCATGACAGAGCCTGCACCACATAATTTTGACTCACATTCCTGCAGCCATATGATCATGATGCATACATGACATCGACACAACAACCTCAACATTCACCGTGACAAATTAGGTTGACATGTAGCGATTTGAATTGTGAGTTGCCTAAGGGCATGTATAGTGGTTGATAAAGTAATCTTATCTTAAATCCATCAAGTAGTCTTGATACGACAATAAAAATGGTGTACAACAGGTTATACCTAAATATGTAATGAGAGATATTGTTGCTAAGAAATCATCTCTTAATTAGGAGAAAGCAGACCCTTTCTCCCGTTTCTCTCCCATTCACCTCAATATTTATCCTATGTGATACTTCTAACATAGCATCATTGTATACGTCTTAAGTTCATGGCCCTCTTGCGTGATTTTCTACCTACATGCTGGACTGTTCTGTTCCTAGGTTTCAAGTTTAGCGCCCATGGTGGAATTTCATCCCTTTTCTAAAAAATCATTTAATATTAACTTTAGTGACAGTATTTTTTGCCCAAAGATGATATTTTCCTTGACTACTGATAGAAAGTAGTTTTTTTTTGCATGGGACATAAAGTAGTTGAGATATAGAGGTTTAAGTGACAAAGTTATTTACATACCATGAGCTGATGTAGAAAACGACGGCGGCGATGCGATTGGCCCTCTTGGGATTCTGCCATGCCCCACAGCAGCCGACGGCCACGCTGGCGAGAATCTGTGTCAATAGCGCCAGCACAGCCGCCACGACGCCGCAAGCCGTCGCCGGTGATCGCCTGTACTTACACACGCTGTGGTCATCGTGGTCATCCTCATAGCGTCTCTGCATGAATGATTGTACACAGTGAAGAAGAATCAACAAATTTACTATCAACTACTCCCTCCGTGCAGAAATATTTGTCCTCAAAATGGATAAAAGGGGATGTATCTAGACGTATTTTAGTTTTAGATACATCTCTTTTTATCTATTTTGATGATAAGTATTTTTGAACAGAGGGAGTACAACTACATTATTGGTTGACCGGAGGTTGCATCCGAGGAAGAGATAATATCGCGTGCATACCAGTCCCAAGAAAACCGCGCCGATGACTCCGAAGATGACAGTCATCACGGCGACGATGGTGGTCGCCACCACTATACCTTTCTTCCCCATGGATGATCACACTATACTCCTAATCGGGGCAGATGAGTTGGATAGTGCATTAGGCCCAAACATATAGATAGATGAACAAGTGCAGCAATACAATGGTAGCTCGAATATGATTACTCGACGACGGGCTAACTCATGCATAAGGATTATCAATCGCATTAACTGCTCCATTTCTTTGTATTAAGCTACTTCCTTCATTTCTAAATATAGGTTTTTTAGAGATTTTAACATGACTACATACGGAGTAAAATGAGTGAATCTATGATCTAAACTACGTTTATATATCCGTATGTAGTTCATAGTAAAATATCTAGAAAAACTTATACTTTCTCCGTCCTAAAATAAGTGTCTCAACCTTAGTACAAGTTTGTATTAGAGTTAGTATAAAATTAAGCCATTTATTTTGGGACGGAGGAAGTATTTAAGAACGGAGGGAGTACTATATAAAGATGATACTTCGGTCCAAATTAATTGTCCCAATTCTAATACAACTTCCCTAAAGTACATATGATTAAGTTGCACCTAGCCAAGAGATTTGTCGAGGATTCAAGCGATCCGAGTGGAGTGGTGTCAAGAATTCCCGCCTCACCAAGCATGGCGAAAACAAGAGGGTCGCCGGCTCGCGGCTTAAAAAAAGCCTCACTTAAATCGGCAACTAAACCTGAAGAGAGGCCCCACAAACTATAGCACCAAACTATAGCTGAAAAAGAGGAGAGAAGGAGGAGCAGAGGAATCCTTACGTTAGCTCCAAGTCGACGGCCCAAATCAAGCAAGAGCGACTGCTGCCCTACACCACCAAGCGACCAGCGAAATCAGAGGACGGCAGTTACCGGGAGCACGAGAAGGGAGCGAAAGGAAGCGGCGGTCCGCCCACCTCGACAAGGGAGTCGGAAGGAACCAAGCTCGCCGGAGACTGGAACGGGAACCTCGCCGGAGTACGCTTTTGGTTGAGAGGCGTGATTGTGTGAATGGATCCTCGACAAAAAAATCCAACCAATACTATCTCTAATAAATAGTGTGGAGAGATAAAGCAATAATAAACAAGTGGATAGCTTCCTACAAAAAGGTGGATAGGATGGGAACTTACCTGGAGCTCATGACTCAAGTACGTTTCAGGCCGGAAGAAAGGATGAGAAGGAGCGCAATACAAGGATTGCATGCGACCGATGCACGATGCCGGTAGGGTCTGCATCAAACATTACCCAGAGGTTAGCGAGTGCCTCTCTTGCTAGCTGTTTCTGTCGAGGCAGGGACGTCTGAGCGGCGCACCGGAGACATGTACACATATGTGTACTCATTGTTATACCATTGTATTCAGGGAACCCATGGTAGCAGGATAGCTGTCGTCGTCCTCTTCTTTTTCATTGTCTTTCATCATAAGAGCAACTCCAACGGGCCAACCCAAATGGACACCGCTTTTGTCCGTTTGGGTCGGCCAGGCGGACGTGCGCGTCCGCATTCTGAAATGGGTTGGCTTGGTCGCCCAACCGGAGGATCCAAATGTGTGGGCATGCAAAAAAAAAAAATGGTCGCACGAAATAAACTTAAAATAAACATAATTAAACATAAGTGGCCGGTCAAACGCCGGCCAAAGTTCACTTAAACATAATTAAACATTAATTAAAACATTAAAAAAGTCTGTGCCCGCCTTCTGCCGCCCCGCACGCTGCCCTAGACGTCATTGGCATTGCCCTTGCCCTTGGTGTCGACGCCGCCGTCGCCATCGCCGGCGAGGTCGATGAAGACGGGAGCAGGGCCTGCCCACCCGAACGCCGCCTGGTATGCTGCCAGGGCAGCCTCCTCCGGCGTCTGCTGGGGCGGCGGCATTGCGGCTAGCCACGCGCGCTCCTCCTCCTCCTCCGGCATCTGCCGTTTAGGTCATATTGGTGTAAAGCGCATGAAGAAAATCAATACTGATGGGCTTTTGGAATCACTTGATTATGAATCAGTTGATGCTTGCGAACCATGCCTCCTGGGCAAGATGACTAAGACTCCGTTCTCCGGAACAATGAAGCAAGCAACAGACTTGTTGAAAATAATACATACTGATATATGCAGTCCGATGAGTGTTGAGGCTCGTGACAGGTATCGTTATTTTCTGACCTTCACAGATGATTTGAGCAGATATGGGTATATCTACTTGATGAAACATAAATCTAAAACATTTGAAAAGTTTAAATAATTTTAGAGTGAAGTGGAAAATCATCGTAACAAGAAAAAAAGTTTCTACGATCTGATCGTGGAGAAGAATATTTGAGTTACGAGTTTGGACTTCATTTGAAACAATGCGGAATAGTTTCGCAACTCACGCCACCTGAAACACCACAGCGTAATGGTGTGTCCGAACATCGTAACCGTACTTTATTAGATATAGTGCAATCTATGATGTCTCTTACCGATTTACCACTATCGTTTTGGGGTTATGCATTAGAGACAGCTGCATTCATGTTAAATAGGGCACCATCTAAATCCGTTGAGACGACACCATATGAACTGTGGTTTGGCAAGAAACCAAAGTTGCCGTTTCTTAAAGTTTGGGGCTGTGATGCTTATGTGAAAAAACTTCAACCTGATAAGCTCGAACCTAAATCGGAGAAATGTTTCTTCATAGGATACCCAAAGGAAACTGTTGGGTACACCTTCTATCACAGACCCGAAGGCAAGACATTCGTTCCTAAAGAATGTATCCTTTCTAGAGAAGAAGTTTCTCTCGAAAGAAGTGAGTGGGAGGAAAGTAGAACTTGATGAGGTAATTGTACCTGCTCCCTTATTGGAAAGTAGTTCATCACAGAAACCTGTTCCTGTGACTCCTACACCAATTAGTGAGGAAGCTAATGATGATGATCATATAACTTCAGATCAAGTCACTACCGAACCTCGTAGGTCAACCAGAGTAAGATCCGCACTAGAGTGGTACGGTAATCCTGTTATGGAGGTCATGTTACTTGACCATGACGAACCTACGAACTACGAGGAAGCGATGATGAGCCCAGATTCCGTAAAATGGCTTGAGGCCATGAAATCCGAGATGGGATCCATGTATGAGAACAAAGTGTGGACTTTGGTTGACTTGCCCGATGATCGGCAAGCCATCGAGAATAAATGGATCTTCAAGAAGAAGATAGACGCTGACAATAATGTTACTATCTATAGAGCTCGACTTGTTGCGAAAGGTTTTCGACAAGTTCAAGGAGTTGACTATGATGAGATTTTCTCACTCGTAGTGATGCTTAAGTCTGTCCGAATCATGTTAGCAAATTGCCACATTTTTTGAAATCTGGCAAATGGATGTCAAAACTACATTTCTTAATAGATTTTTAAGAAGAGTTGTATATGATGCAACTAGAAGGTTTTGTCGATCCTAAAGGTGCTAACAAAATGTGCAAGCTCCAGCAATCCATCTATGGACTGGTGCAAGCATCTCGAAGTTGGAATATACGCTTTGATGAGTTGATCAAAGCATATCGTTTTATACAGACTTGCGGTGAAGCCTGTATTTACAAGAAAGTGAGTGGGAGAACTACAACATTTCTGATAAGTATATGTGAATGACATATTATTGATCGAAAATAATGTAGAATTTTCTGGAAAGCATAAAGGAGTATTTGAAAGGAGTTTTTCAAAGAAAGACCTTGGTGAAGCTGCTTACATATTGAGCATCAAGAACTATAGAGATAGATCAAGACGCTTGATAAGATTATTTCAATGAGTACATACCTTGATAAGATTTTGAAGTAGTTCAAAATGGAACAGTAAAAGAAGGAGTTCTTGCCTGTGTTGCAAGGTGTGAAGTTGAGTAAGACTCAAAACCCGACCATGGCAGAAGATAGAGAGAGAATGAAAGTCATTCCCTATGCCTCAGCCATAGGTTCTATAAAACATGCTGTGTACCAGACCTATTGTATACCCTGCCCTGAGTTTGGCAAGGGAGTACAATAGTGATCTAGAAGTAGATCACTAGACATTGGTCAAAATTATCCTTAGTGGAATAAGGATATGTTTCTCGGTTCAGGAGGTGACAAAAAGTTCATCGTAAAGGGTTACGTCGATGCAACTTTTGGCACTGAACCGGATGACTCTAAGTCTCAATCTGGATACATATTAAAAGTGGGAGCAATTAGCTAGAGTAGCTCCGTGCAGAGCATTGTTGACATAGAAATCTGCAAAATACATACGGATCTGAATTTGGCAGACCCGTTGACTAAACTTCTCTCACAAGCAAAACATGATCACACCTTAGTACTCTTTTGGTGTTAATCACATGGCGATGTGAACTAGATTGCTGACTCTAGTAAACCCTTTGAGTGTTGGTCACATGACGATGTGAACTATGGGTGTTAATAACATGGTGATGTGAGCTATTGGTGTTAAATCACATGGCGATGTGAACTAGACTAATGACTCTAGTGCAAGTGGGAGACTGAAGGAAATATGCCCTAGTGGCAATAATAAAGTTGTTATTTATATTTCCTTATAACATGATAAATGTTTATTATTCATGCTAGAATTGTATTAACCGGAAACTTAGTACATGTGTGAATACATAGACAAACAGAGTGTCACTAGCATGCCTCTACTTAACTAGCTCATTGAATCAAAGATGGTTAAGTTTCCTAGCCATAGACATGAGTTGTCATTTGATTAACGGGATCACATCATTAGAGAATGATGTGATTGACTTGACCCATTCCGTTAGCTTAGCACTTGATCATTTAGTATGTTGCTATTGCTTTCTTCATGACTTATACATGTTCCTATGATTATGAGACTATGCAACTCCCGAATACCGGAGGAACACTTTGTGTGCTACCAAACGTCACAACGTAACTGGTTGATTATAAAGGTGCTCTACAGGTGTCTCCGATGGTGTTTGTTGAGTTGGCATAGATCGAGATTAGGATTTGTCACTCTGATTGTCTGAGAGGTATCTCTGGGCCCTCTCGGTAATGCACATCACTATAAGCCTTGCTAGCAATGTAACTAATGAGCTAGTTGCGGGATGATGCATTATGAAACGAGTAAAGAGACTTGCCGGTAACGAGATTGAACTAGGTATTGAGATACCGACGGTCGAATCTCGAGCAAGTAACATACCGATGACAAAGGGAACAACGCATGTTGTTATGCGGTTTGACCGATAAAGATCTTGTAGAATATGTAGGAACCAATATGATCATCTAGGTTCCGCTATTGGTTATTGACCGAAGATGAGTCTCGGTCATGTCTACATAGTTCTGGAACCCGTAGGGTCCGCACGCTTAAAGTTCGGTGATGATCGGTATTATGAGTTTATGTGTTTTGATGTACCAAAGGTAGTTCGGAGTTCCGGATATGATCACGGACATAACGAGGAGTCTCAAAATGGTCAGACATAAAGATCGATATATTGGACGGCTATATTCGGACACCGGAAGTTCCGAGTGATTTCGGAGAAAATCGGAGTACCGGAGGGGTTACCGGAACCCCCCGGGGAAGTATTGGGCCTTAGTGGGCCTTAGGGGAGAGAGAGGGCAGCAGCCCAGGAGGTGGCGCGCCCCCTCCCAAGGGGAGTCCGAATTGGACTAGGGGAGGGGGGCGCGGCCCCTCTTTCCCTCTCCCTCTCCCTCTCCTTCCTTCCCCCTTCCCCCTTCCTAGTAGGACTAGGAAAGGATGAATCCTACTCCTATTAGGAGGAGAATTCCTCCTCTCCTTGGGCGCACCAAGGGGCGGCCGGCCTCCCCCCTTGCTCCTTTATATACGGGGGCAGGGGTCATCCTAGGACACACAAGTTGATTGTTCCAAGCCGTGTGCGGTGCCCCCTCCACCATATTCCACCTCGGTCATATTGTTGCAGTGCTTAGGAGAAGCCCTGCGCCGGTAACTTCATCATCACCGTCATCACCCCGTCGTGCTGACGAAGCTCTCCCTCGAAGCTCTATTGGATCGTGAGTTCGTGGGACGTCACCGAGCCGAACGTGTGCAGATCACGGAGGTGTCGTACCTTCGGTGCTAGGATCGGTCGATCCTGAAGACGTACGACTACATCAACCGCGTTGTCATAACGCTTCCGCTTATGGTCTACGAGGATATGTAGACAACACTCTCCCCTCTCATTGCTATGCATCACCATGATCTTGTGTGTGCGTAGGAAAATTTTGAAATTACTACGTTTCCCAACAAGTAGCCCGTCGGTCCAGCATGTACAAGTTTGTGGATGATGCCCTATACAGAAGGAGACCGAACAGTGTGAAATTGAAGTGCATTCCTCGGGAGGACGGACTGGAGCTGTTGGCAAAGATACATGGACGCACGTATGGCTCCCACATAGGGTCAAGAGCCCTTGCCGGCAAAGCGTTCCGGCAAGGTTTCTTCTGGCACACCGCTCTCCAGGATGCAACTGCACTAGTAACCAAGTGTGAAGCATGCCAGTTCCATTCAAAGAAGCTTCATCAACCAGCTCAAGATCTTCAGACAATCCCTCTTTCCTGGCCATTTTCGGTTGGGGGCTCGACATACTGGGCCCTTTTTTCCGTGATGTCGGGGGCTTTGAGTACTTGTACGTCGCAATCGACAAGTTCACAAAGTGGCCGGAAGTGGAGCCGGTGAGAAAGGTGACAACACAGTCAGCTGTCAAGTTCTTCAAGGGACCAGTCTGCCGTTTTGGCTTGCCAAACAGAATCATCACCGACAACGGCACGCAGTTCACGAGCCGCACATTCATGCAATATATCCAAGACCTCAGCGGCAAGGTTTGTTTTGCTTCTGTTGCTCATCCCAGAAGTAACGGCCAAGCTAAGAGGACGAACGCAGAAGTGTTGCGAGGCCTCAAGACTAGAACTTTCGACAGGCTACATGAGTGCGAAAGGCGCTGAATTAATGAGTTGCCAACGGTTCTTTGGTCAATCAGGACGACACCAAATCGAGCCACTGACCAGACACCCTTTGCCCTGGTATACGGGGCAAAAGCAGTTCTCCCCACGGAGCTCATATACGGGTCACCTCGAGTGCTCTCTTATGATGAGCTTGAGCAAGAGCAGTTGTGCCAAGATGATGCGATGCTCCTTGAGGAAGATCGTCTTCAGGCAGCTGTGCGAGCCGTTTGCTACCAGCAAGCCTTGCGCCGCTACCATAGCCGCAAGGTTCACGCCCGAAGCCTTGAGGAAGGCGACCTTGTTCTTCGACGAATCCAAACCGCCAAGAATTCAAATAAGCTGACGCCAAAGTGGGAAGACCCTTATCGGGTAATGTGAATCACCAGGCCCGGCGCAGTCCGCCTGGAGGCCGAAGATGGCATTCCAGTGAGCAATTCCTGGAATATCGAACATCTTCGCAAGTTTTACCCCTAAGGCGCGGTTGCCGGGAGCCCCGGCAACCCCCATTTTGTACTAGCCTTGCCGGCAAGGCATGTAACCCTATGTACAGAGCCAGGCGCAGACCCTGTGCGCAGTCAGGGAAAGAAATCCCTTAGTATGTATAGTTTCCCATTGATTTCCATGTTTATGTGTATACGTATATGCATGCTTGTCCAGGATATTATACTGCTTTTTGATTCCAACAAATATTAGTGGACCGCCAAGGTTCCATACTCTTGCCCTTTCTTCTTTCCAGCCATGGCGAGGACGCGTGATCCCGCCAAGGACCTGGCTCCGGCAAAAAGTTGAGAAGACCGCCCGAAATGGCGACCCCCGGCAAACCAAACAGATAAAGTTTACCTCTTGCCCATTCGTGTTCGTAACATATGACTTGCGCATTAGAAACCTCGCCACTCTTCTTTAAAAACTCGGGTGCTCCCATTCCCGGCCCGAACGCTGCTTCGGTCGGAGCGGTCGTAGTAGCCCTTTGTTTGTAACCTGGCAGATGTGATTCTCCGGCAGGCGCAAAGGGCACCGGCAGGTCAGCTTGCCGGGAAGGACTCGATTATTTACATTAAGGAGGCGTTTCGCCTCTTCATGAACGTACGCGTGTGCGGGTTCACAGCAAGGCTAGTATTTTTCATTAACATGCTGATACAAGTGCGAAGGTTACATGACACAAGCATGGGCTCGAGAGATTACATTATCTAGAAATTAAGATTTGGCAAGTGCCTACAAGTTAAAAGAAAGATAAGTGCCCCGTGATCTCCGTTCTTGCCCCTTTCCTCCCAGGTGCGGCAGGTGAAGGCAAAGAAGGGGCGACTGGGAACACGCCGATGGAGAGCTCGATGGGGAAGACCCTCGGCAAGGCGCGTGGCCGAGGGAGGAGGGCGATGCAGATGACGGAGCTGCCGACGATGGTCAGCCGGAGTCGGAATCAACGTCCTCCCGCTTGATACCCTCGTCGTCGCTGTCGCTGTCCTCCTCGTCACTCTCGCCCGAGGAGGAGGTTTTGTTGTCGGTGGAGCTCTCCGCGCAACACCTTAGGCGAGTTTCCAAGTGCCCAATGTTGGGGAACGCAGTAATTTCAAAAAAATTCCTACGCACACACAGGACCATGGTGATGGCATAGCAACGAGAGGGGAGAGTGTTGTCTACGTACCCTCGTAGACCGTAAGCGGAAGCGATCACAACGTAGAGGAAGTAGTCATACGTTCTCCTCGCGATCCTGCCGATCCCAGCCGTTACTCCGGCACCTCCGAGTCGATGATGACGTAGAGGAAGTAGTCAGACGTTCTCCTCACGATCCAGCCGATCCCAGCGCCGTTACTCCGGCGCCTCGAGTTCTTGGCACACGCTCAGCTCGATGGCGCTCCACGGGCTCCGATCCAGCAAAGCTCCGGGAGAAGGAGTTCCGTCGACCTGACGGCGTGGTGACGATCTTGATGTTTCACCGACGCAGGCTTCGCCTAAGCAACGCTTCGATATGAACGCGTGGAATATGGTGGTGGGGGGCACAGCACAAGGCTAAGTAACGATATCAAGGATCAACTTGTGTGTTCTAGGGTGCCCCGCCTCCCGTATATAAAGGAGGGAGGGAGGAGGTGGCCGCCCAAGGGGGCGCACCATAGGAGGAAACCTCCTCCAAGTAGGTTTCCCTCTCTTTTCCTTATCTTATTTGGAGGGAAAGGAAGGAGTACTAGTATTAGGAAGTAGTACTAGTAGTAGGAATAGGAAGAGGGGAAGGAGAAAGGAAAGGGGGGGCCGGCCCCCCTCCCCAGTCGGATTGGGCTTGGGCGCCCCTCCCTTGTTCCTTCTCCCTTCTTCCTACATGGGCCCAATAAGGCCCATATACCTCCCGGGGTTCGGTAACCTCCGGAGCTCCAAACTTCTCCGGAACCTTTCCGGTGTCCAAATATATCCGTCCAATATATTAATCTTTATGTCTCGACCATTTCGAGACTCCTCGTCATGTCCGTGATCATATCCGGGACTGCGAACAACCTTCGGTACATCAAAATACACAAACTTATAATATTACCGTCCTTGAAACCTTAAGCGTGCGGACCCTACGGTTCGAGAACAATGTAGACATGACCGAGACACATCTCCGGTCAATAACCAATAGCGGGACCTGGATGCCCATATTGGTTCCTACATTTTCTCTGAAGATCTTTATCGGTCAGACCGCATAACAACATACGTTGTTCCCTTTGTCATCGGTATGTTACTTACCCGAGATTCGATCGTCGGTATCCAATACCTAGTTCAATCTCGTTCTTGGCAAGTCTCTTT
Source organism: Aegilops bicornis (assembly GCA_021605145.1). Taxonomy (NCBI): domain Eukaryota; kingdom Viridiplantae; phylum Streptophyta; class Magnoliopsida; order Poales; family Poaceae; genus Aegilops; species Aegilops bicornis. The sequence goes on from CM038673.1 coordinate 47,493,336, forward strand.
ACTCGTTCCGTAATACATCATCTCACAACTAACTCATTAGTTGTAATGCTTGCAAGGCTTATGTGATGTGTATTACCGAGAAGGCCAGAGATACCTCTCCGACAATCGGAGTGACAAAACCTAATCTCGAAATACGCCAACCCAACAAGTACCTTTGGAGACACCTGTAGTACTCCTTTATAATCACCCGATTACGTTGTGACGTTTGGTAGTACCAAAGTGTTCCTCCGGTAAACGGAGTTGCATAATCTCATAGTTGTAGGAACATGTATAAGTCATGAAGAAAGCAATAGCAACATACTAAACGATCAAGTGCTAGGCTAACGGAATGGGTCATGTCAATCAGATCATTCTTCTAATGATGTGATCCCGTTAATCAAATGACAACTCATGTCTAATATGGTTAGGAAACATAACCATCTTTGATTAACGAGCTAGTCAAGTAGAGGCATACTAGTGACACTCTGTTTGTCTATGTATTCACACATGTATTATGTTTCCGGTTAATACAATTCTAGCATGAATAATAAACATTTATCATGATATAAGGAAATAAATAATAACTTTATTATTGCCTCTAGGGCATATTTCCTTCATCTCCCACTTGCACTAGAGTCAATAATCTAGTTCACTTAGTTATGATTCTAACACCCATGGAGTCTTGGTGCTGTTCATGTTTTGCTCGTGGAAGAGGCTTAGTCAACGGGTCTGCAATGTTCAGATCCGTATGTACTTTGCAAATCTCTATGTCTCCCACTTGGACTTGGTCCCGAATGGAATTGAAGGCGTCTCTTGATATGCTTGGTCCTCTTGTGAAATCTGGATTCCTTTGCCAAGGCAATTGCACCAGTATTGTCACAGAAGATCTTCATTGGTCCTGATGCACTAGGTATAACACCTAGATCGGAAATGAACTCTTTCATCCAGACTCCTTCATTTGCTGCTTCTGAAGCAGCTATGTACTCCGCTTCACATGTAGATCCCGCCATGACGCTTTGTTTAGAACTGCACCAACCGACAGCTCCACCGTTTAACAAAAACACGTATCCGGTTTGCGATTTAGAATCGTCCGGATCAGTGTTAAAGCTTACATCGACGTAACCATTTACGACTAGCTCTTTGTCACCTCCATATACGAGAAACATATCCTTAGTCCTTTTCGGGTATTTCGGGATGTTCTTGACCGCTGTCCGATGATCCACTCTGGATTACTTTGGTACCTTCCTGCCAAGCTTACGGCTAAGCATACGTCGGTCTGGTACACAGCATTGCATACATGATAGAGCCTATGGCTGAAGCATAGGGAACATCTTTCATTTTCTCTCTATCTTCTGCTTTGTGGTCGGGCATTGAGTCGACTCAACTTCACACCTTATGTCTGGTAAAAAACCTTTCTTTGCCTGATCCATTTTGAACTTCTTCAAAACTTTATCAAGGTATGTGCTTTGTGAAAGTCCAATTAAGCGTCTTGATCTATCTCTATAGATCTTGATGCCCAATATGTAAGTAGCTTCACCAAGGTCTTTCATCGAAAAACTCTTGTTTAAGTATCCCTTTATGCTATCCAGAAATTCTATATCATTTCCGATCAATAATATGTCATCTACATATAATATCGTAAATGCTCTGAGCTCCCACTCACTTTCTTGTAAATCTGAGCTTCTCCATAAGTCTGTATAAACCCAAATACTTTGATCACACTATCAAAGCGTTTATTCCAACTCCGAGATGCTTGCACCAGTCCATAAATGGATCGCTGGAGCTTGCACACTTTGTTAGCTCCTTTGGATCGATAAAACCTTCTGGTTGCATCATATACAACTCTTCTTCCAGAAACCCATTCAGGAAAGCGGTCTTTACATCCATTTGCCAAATTTCATAATCATAAAATGCAGCAATTGCTAACATGATTCGGACAGACTTAGGCATCGCTACGGGTGAGAATGTCTCATCGTAGTCAACCCCTTGAATTTGTCGAAAACCTTTTGCGACAAGTCGAGCTTTGTAGACAGCAATATTACCGTAAGCGTCAGTCTTCTTCTTGAAGATCCACTTGTTTTCTATTGCTTGCCGACCCTCGGGCAAGTCAACCAAAGTCCACACTTTGTTTTCATACACGGATCCCATCTCGGATTTCATGGCCTCAAGCCATTTTGCGAATCTGGGCTCACCATCGCTTCTTCATAGTTCGTGGGTTCATCATGATCTAGTAGCATGACTTCGAGAACAGGATTGCCGTACCACTGCAGTGCGGATTTTATTCTGGTTGATCTACGAGGTTACGTAGTAACTTGATCTGAAGTTTCATGATCAACATCATCAACTTCCTCACTATTTGGTGTAGATATCGCAGAAACTGGTTTCGTGATAAACTACTTTCAAATAAGGGAGAAGGTACGATTACCTCATCAAGTTCTACTTTCCTCCCACTTACTTCTTTCGAGAGAAACTCCTTCTCTAGAAAGGATCCATTTTAGCAACAAATGTCTTGCCTTCGGATCTGTGATAGAAGGTGTACCCAACTGTCTCCTTTGGGTATCCTATGAAGATACATTTCTCGATTTAGGTTCGAGCTTATCAGGTTGAAGCTTTTTCACATAAGCATCGCATCCCCAAACTTTAAGAAACGACAACTTTGGTTTCTTGCTAAACCACAGTTCATAAGGTGTCGTCTCAACGTATTTTGACGGTGTTCTATTCAGCGTGAATGCGGCCGTCTCAAGAGCATAACCCCAAAACGATAGCGGTAAATCTGTAAGAGACATCATAGATCGCACCATATCTAGTAAAGTGCGATTCTGACGTTCGGACACACCATTGCGCTGTGGTGTTCGGGTGGCGTGAGTTGCGAAACTATTCCGCATTGTTTCAAATGTAGACCAAACTTCGTAACTCAAATATTCGCCTCCACGATCAGATCGTAGAAACTTTATTTTCTTATTACGATGATTTTCGACTTCACTCTGAAATTCTTTGAACTTTTCAAATGTTTCAGACTTATGTTTCATTAAGAAGATATACCCATATCTGCTTAAATCATCTGTGAAGGTGAGAAAATAACGATAACCGCCACGAGCCTCAACATTCATTGGACCACATACATCTGTATGTATGATTTCCAACAAATCTGTTGCTCTCTCCATAGTACGGAGAACGGGTTTTAGTCATCTTGCCCATGAGGCACGGTTCGCAAGTGCCAAGTGATTCATAATCAAGTGACTCCAAAAGTCCATCAAGATGGAGTTTCTTCATGCGCTTTATACCGATATGACCTAAACGGCAATGCCACAAATAAGTCGCACTATCATTATCAACTCTGCATCTTTTGGTTTCAACATTATGAATATGTGTATCACTACTATCGAGATTCATTAAAAATAGACCACTCTTCAAGGGTGCATGACCATAAAAGATATTATTCATATAAATAGAACAACCTTTATTCTCTGATTTAAATGAATAACCGTCTCGCATCAAACAAGATCCAGATATAATGTTCATGCTTAACGCTGGCACCAAATAACAATTATTTAGGTCTAAAACTAATCCCGAAGGTAGATGTAGAGGTAGCGTGCCGACCGCGATCACATCGACTTTGGAACCATTTCCCAGCGCGCCGTCACCTCGTCCTTTGCGGTGTTAAGCAATCTGTAGTCCCTGTTTCGAGTTGCAAATATTAGCAATGTAACCGATATCAAATACCAGTGCTCTGCGAGCTCTAGTAAGGTACACATCAATAACATGTATATCACATATACCTTTGTTCACCTTGCCATCCTTCTTATCCGCCAAATACTTGGGGCAGTTCCGCTTCCAAAGTGACCAGTTTGCTTGCAAGAGAAGCACTTTCAGTTTCAGGTTTAGGTCCAGACTTGGGTTTCTTCCCTTGAGCAGCAACTTGTTTGCTGTTCTTCTTGAAGTTCCTTCTTCTTCCCTTTGCCTTTCTTCTTGAAACTAGTGGTCTTATTGACCATCAACACTTGATGCTCCTTCTTGATTTCTACCTCCGTAGCTTTCGGCATTACGTAAGAGCTCGGGCATAGTCTTTACTAACCCTTGCATATTATAGTTCATCACGAAGCCTTTGTAGCTTGGTGGCGGTGATTGAAGAATTCTGTCAATGACACAATCATCCGGAAGATCAACTCCCGGTTGAGTCAAGTGATTGTAATACCCGGACATTACGAGTATGTGCTCACCGATGCAGACCCATTCTCCTCCATTTTGCAGCTATAGAACTTATTGGAGACTTCATATCTCTCAATCCGGGCATTCTGTTGAAATATCAACTTCAACTCTTGGAACATCTCATATGCTCCACGACTTTCAAAACGTCGTTGAAGACCCGGTTCTAAGCCGTAAAGCATGGCACACGGAACTATAGCGTAGTCATCAGCTCTGCTCGCCAGACGTTCTTAACGCCGTCGGTTGCATCAAGAGGCACGGCACCTAGCGGTGCATCCAGGAAGTAACTATTCTGTGCATCAATGTGGATAATCCTCATGTTACGGTCCCAGTGCGTGTAATTGCTACCATCATCTTTCAACTTTGCTTTCTCAAGGAACGCATTAAAATTCAACGGAACAACAGACGAGCCATCTATCTACAAGCAGACATAGACAAGCAAGATACTATCGGTACTAAGTTCATAATAAATTTAAGTTCAATTAATCATATTACTTAAGAACTCCCACTTAGGCAGACATCTCTCTAGTCATCTAAGTGATCACGTGATCCAAATCAACTAAACCATAACCGATCATCACGTGAGATGGAGTAGTTTTCAATGGTGAACATCTTATGTTGATCATATCTACTATATGATTCACGCTCGACCTTTCGGTCTCCGTGTTCCGAGGCCATATCTGCATATGCTAGGCTCGTCAAGTATAACCTGAGTATTCTGCGTGTGCAAAACTGGCTTGCACCCGTTGTAGATGGACGAGAGCTTATCACACCCGATCATCACGTGGTGTCTCTAAGACGATTTAACTTTGGCAACGGTGCATACTCAGGAGAACACTACTTGATAATTTTAGTGAGAGATCATCTTAAAATGCTACCGTCAAACAAAGCAAAATAAGATGCATAAAGGATAAACATCACATGCAATCAATATAAGTGATATGATATGGCCATCATCATCTTGTGCTTGTGATCTCCATCTCCGAAGCACCGTCATGATCACCATCGTCACCTGGCGCGACACCTTGATCTCCATCGTAGCATCGTTGTCGTTTACGCCATCTATTGCTTCTACGACTATCGCTACCGCTTAGTGATAAAGTAAAGCAATTATGTAGCGTTGCATTTCATACAATAAAGCGACAACCATATGGCTCTCGCGATTGCCGATAACTCGGTTACAAAACATGATCATCTCATACAATAAAATATAGCATCACGTCTTGACCATATCACATCACAACATGCCCTGCAAAAACAAGTTAGACGTCCTCTACTTTGTTGTTGCAAGTTTTACGTGGCTGCTACGGGCTGAGCAAGAACCGTTCTTACCTACGCATCAAAACCACAACGATACTTCGTCAAATAGACTCCGTTTAACCTTCTCAAGGACCGGGCGTAGCCACACTCAGTTCAACTAAAGTGAGAGAGACAGACACCCGCCAGCCACCTTTAAGCACGAATGCTCGTAACGGTGAAACCAGTCTCGCGTAAGCGTCTGGCGTAATGTCGGTCCGGGCCGCTTCATCTCACAATACCGCTGAACCAAAGTATGACATGCTGGTAGGTAGTATGACTTGTATCGCCCACAACTCACTTGTGTTCTACTCGTGCATATGACATCAACGCATAAAACCTGGCTCGGATGCCACTGTTGGGGAATGCAGTAATTTCAAAAATTTTCCTACGCACACACAGGACCATGGTGATGGCATAGCAACGAGAGGGGAGAGTATTGTCTACGTACCCTCGTAGACCGTGGCGGAAGCGATCTGGCGTAGAGGAAGTAGTCAGACGTTCTCCTCGCGATCCTGCCGATCCCAGCGCCGTTACTCCGGCACCTCCGAGTCGATGATGACGTAGAGGAAGTAGTCAGACGTTCTCCTCACGATCCAGCCGATCCCAGCGCGTTACTCCGGCACCTCCGAGTTCTTGGCACACGTTCAGCTCGATGACGCTCCACGGGCTCCGATCCAGCAAAGCTCCGGGAGAAGGAGTTCTGTCGACGACGGCGTGGTGGACGATCTTGATGTTTCACCGACGCAGGGCTTCGCCTAAGCACCGCTACGATATGACCGAGGTGGAATATGGTGGAGGGGCACCGCACACGGCTAAGGAGCGATCTCAAGGATCAACTTGTGTGTTCTAGGGTGCCCCCTCCCCGTGATATAAAGGAGGGAGGGAGGAGGTGGCCGCCCAAGGGGGGCGACTATAGGAGGGGGAAACCTACTCCAAGTAGGTTTCCTCTCTTTCCTTATCTTATTTGGAGGGAAAGGAAGGAGTACTAGTATTAGGAAGTAGTACTAGTAGTAGGAATAGGAAGAGGGCAAGGAGAAAGGAAAGGGGGCGGCCCCCCTCCCCAGTCGGATTGGGCTTGGGGAAGCGCCTCCCTTGTTCCTTCTCCATTCTTCCTACATGGGCCCAATAAGGCCCATATACCTCCCGGGGGTTCGGTAACCTCCGGAGCTCCAAACTTCTCCGGAACCTTTCCGGTGTCCAAATATATCCGTCCAATATATTAATCTTTATGTCTCGACCATTTCGAGACTCCTCGTCATGTCCGTGATCATATCCGGGACTCGAACAACCTTGGTACATCAAAATACACAAACTTATAATATTACCGTCATCGAAACCTTAAGCGTGCGGACCCTACGGTTCGAGAACAATGTAGACATGACCGAGACACATCTCCGGTCAATAACCAATAGCGGGACCTGGATGCCCATATTGGTTCCTACATTTTCTACGAAGATCTTTATCGGTCGGACCGCATAACAACATACGTTGTTCCCTTTGTCATCGGTATGTTACTTACCCGAGATTCGATCGTCGGTATCCAATACCTAGTTCAATCTCGTTCTTGGCAAGTCTCTTTACTCGTTCCGTAATACATCATCTCACAACTAACTCATTAGTTGTAATGCTTGCAAGGCTTATGTGATGTGTATTACCGAGAAGGCCCAGAGATACCTCTCCGACAATCGGAGTGACAAAACCTAATCTCGAAATACGCCAACCCAACAAGTACCTTTGGAGACACCTGTAGTACTCCTTTATAATCACCCGATTACGTTGTGACGTTTGGTAGTACCCAAAGTGTTCCTCCGTAAACGGAGTTGCATAATCTCATAGTTGTAGGAACATGTATAAGTCATGAAGAAAGCAATAGCAACATACTAAGCGATCAAGTGCTAGGCTAACGGAATGGGTCATGTCAATCAGATCATTCTTCTAATGATGTGATCCCGTTAATCAAATGACAACTCATGTCTATGGTTAGGAAACATAACCATCTTTGATTAACGAGCTAGTCAAGTAGAGGCATACTAGTGACACTCTGTTTGTCTATGTATTCACACATGTATTATGTTTCCGGTTAATACAATTCTAGCATGAATAATAAACATTTATCATGATATAAGGAAATAAATAATAACTTTATTATTGCCTCTAGGGCATATTTCCTTCACCCAAAGACCTTGACGGAGAGCAGAACGTTCTCCATCAATTTGAAGTGGAGGACGAGCCCCTCCGATAGGCTATGGGCATGGGCGAAGGTTTTCCACCCACAACGGAGATACATGACATGAGGGGCGGGGAAGTCGACATCGACCCGCATGCTGCCATTCCCGCAGCCCCTCATGGGCAGCCTCAAGGCCTGTGGCGGGTCGACCTCCATCTCCCGAGCAAACGGAGTGGGGAGGCGGAGGCAGTCGCGCAATGGCTTGTACAACCTGATGAAGAACTCGCGGGGTTGGTCTCTGACATGGCCCTCCATTGGGGGGGAGCCGCTGGCGGGAGCGCGGCCGGTGTGCCGCCCCATCCTCCTCTCCCCGAGCGCCACAGCGGCCTCGGCCTTGCCCCCTCCCTCTTCCTCTCGCAGCGGGCTCCGCCGCCATGAGGTCCTGAGGAGGGGGGCCGCGCTGTCGGGCAGAGGCCCGCGTTGCTGCCATTGGAGCGCTGGCGCGCCCTTTCACTATGGCGAAGAGAAGGAAGGAATCAGGCTGGAAGGAGATGAATGCTGAAGGATGTTGTCCCTCTCCCTTTTTATAAAGGGGCGAGGCTGGGGCTCGGCCCCCCAACCTAAGGGCGGCCGCCCCACTCGACCAATCCGACCACCAGAGGCGCAGGGAATCAGGACCGGCCCGCTGCTCCAATCAGCGAGGACCCAGCTTCCCACCTCGGCGTTAAGGTCTGTGCCCTCCGTATCCACCACCTACCCTCCCTGGGGTATGAAGGACACGTGGCGGGCGGGCCGAAATCGAGAAGACAAGTGAAGCGACCGTTTTCCACCCCGTGATCGTGGGGCGTGGGCGTCTTGAAGGCCACGACCCGAGTCCACTTTGTAAATGAGCCACGCCCCTACGGCTTCCTCTTTTTTATGGGGAAGACGCGGGCTGCCTCTTGACTATTCACCGTGGGGTGACGCAAGCACGTTGCAGCCATTCCACGCACGACCCCCACGTCACGCACTCAATGCGGGTCGTGGGAAGCACAACTAGCAAAGGGATTAATGCGGTTAAAATTCTGCCACGCGTGCTCGCGGACCGTTCTGGGCCTGGCCCAACAACGCTTCGCGCTCATGTGTGGCCTAGGCCCAGGGGCTCCTGTCGGTGTACAAAAGTAGGGGCCTTTTCTATACCCCTTTACTTATGCACGGGCAGTTGTAGCCACACCTGCGGCCATGCTTGGCAAGGCAGAAGAAGCAAAGATACAAGACTACCAGGGCAGTGCCCGAGCCAGAGGCATAAAGAGCAAAGGGCCAAGGTGGATTTCCCCCGGCAACATCCTTGTCGGGGACGATCTACGCTGCCCAGGCAAGAGCCTTGCCGGGGCGACTTGCCCAACACCATCAAGACCGCCACCCTTGAGCCTGAGAGCTCTGACACCATCGACGACATTGGAACCAAGGTTCGGGAGGCGCCTGCATGGTGGCATGCAGATCTTTGTGAAGATCAGAGGCCTGCAAGACTAGATAAGAACCAGAAGACGAAGGCCCCGGCAACTCTTGTCGGGGACGCCCACGAGACCCGGCAAGACCCTTGCCGGGGACATCTGCAGGGCCGCAGCCAGGCCCACACTTACCAAGGTTTCGCTGCCCCGCGCCCGTTCCGACGTGGCGGCCAGCCCGCCAACTAGGCGAGCGCCTGCGTGGCAGCATGCAGCTTCTACGCCAACTAGTCAAGCACCTGCGTGGTGGCATGCAGATCTTCGTGAAGACCCTGCCACCACACGAGCCAGCCAGCCAGCATGGCGCTGCATGCCTCATCACCTTGGACGCGCATCGAAGCAAGGTGAGGCGGCGATGGACGTGACGAGCTTCTTTGCCGTCCCCGATAAAGCAAGAGGACACATAGGCGGCGCATTGAATGCGTTTGTCCTATAATGTCAGGAGATAAACTTGTACACTTTAGATACTTTCCACCTCCTGTGTGCCGCTGTGGCAACCCCTTCGATGTATAAAAGGAGGCCCGAGGCATACTGGAAAAGGATTCGGACTTTTTGGACTGGGCATGCACCGCAGCTAGTTCAAGAGCTCAAGAACACTAAATACACACACAACAGGACTAGGGTTTTACCGCGATGTTCCTTATTTTTAATCTTTTAGTTATTATTTTATTTCATTTCTTTTTCAATGATAAATTAGTGCCATTAATTCATCCTTCTTAGGAATAGAGTTTGTGAAAATTCCACTATTATATGTTTATTCTTGCATAATTTTTAAAAACACTTTTGTGTGCAATTTTTGTCATTGTTTGTTTTATTTTTTATTTTCTTTCTTCTAAAGGGTAATACCGATGCCACTATTTTATTCTTCCTTAGAAAAATTCGTTATTTGATTTTGTTTTTGTTTTTCATTTTCATTCCTCTTTAAGGGTAATAGCAATGCCACTAATTTATTAATTCTTAGGAATCATTTTTTGTGTGAAATTTTACTATTATATGCATACTCTTGCATAATATTAACAAGCGCATTTTTTATGAAAAATGTGTGCAAATTTTATTTTTGTTTCTTTTATTCATTTTATTCTTCTTAAAGGGTAATATCAATGCCACTAATTCATATTTTCTTAGAAAACTTCATTATATGACTTTGTTTTAGTTTCTATTTCATTTTCTTACTTCTTAATGGGTAATAGAAAACCCACTAATTTATTATTTTTAGAAATACTTCATAATTTTGATTTTATTTGAGCTTTAATTCATTATCTTTCTTTCCTAAAAAACTTCATTATTAAGATTATGTCTTGGAGTATTTTCTATTTCATTTTTTTCTTATTAAAGGGTAATACCAAAGCCACTAATTCAGTCTTTCTTAGAAAAACATCATTTTTTTATTTTGTTTAATTTTTGTTTCCTTTAGTACCAATGGCACTAATTCATTCCTTCTCAGTAAACTTGTTTTTCTATGAAAATTCCACTATTATATGCTTGTTCTGGCATATTATAAAAAGTGCAATTTATCTGTAAATTGTGTCCAAATTATCTCATTTTTTGTTTTAGATTATTGAATTTTGTTTCTTTGTAAAGGTAATAAAAATCCCTCTAATTCAGTATTCACTAGAAAACTTAATAATATAATTTTCTTATATTTAATTTTTTATTTTTGTTTCATTTCTTCCTTCTTAAAGGGTAATATCAATGCCATTAATTCATTCCTTCTTAGGGAACTTGTATTTAGCAAAAAAACAACAACTATTATATGCTTATTCTTTAATATTATGAAAAACACAATTTTTATTTAAATTGTGTTCTAGTTTTGTCATTATTTCCTTTATTTTCGTTCTTCTTAAAGGGTGGTACTAATGCCACCAATTCATTCTTTCATAGAAACTTCATTATTTTGATTTATAGAAGTTGAGATGCTGTGGAAGAAATACCAATGCAACTAATTTATTTATTCTTTGGAAAGCTTCCACTTTTGCAAAAAATATACTATTACATGTTTATTCTTGCATATTATAACAACTTACAATTTCTGTGTAAATTGTGTGCATTTTTTCATTTTCCTTTTTCTTTATGGGTAATACTCCCTCCGTCCTAAAATACTTGTCGGAGAAATGAATAAAAATGGATGTATCTAAAACTAAGATATGTCTAGATACATCCATTCTTTCGACAAGTATTTTCGGACGGAGGGAGTATCAAATACACTAATTAATTCTGTCTTAGGAAACTTCTTTTTGCAAAATAATAATAATATATGTTTATTCTTGCATATTATAAAAAAAAGTGTAACCTATGTGTAAATTATGTGCCAATTTTGTCATTATTTATTTTAGTTATTTATTTACTTTCTTTCACAGAAAACTTCATTTTCTTTCGAATTTGTTTTAGTGCCACTCGTTGTTTCATTGATTTGGCACACAATACGAAGAGATGGATAAACATTGACCAAGAGGGATTCCCTGTAGCTTGTGATCCAGATGTCTTCACATTTTATCTTCATTATTATTTGTCTTCTTTGTATATCTCGAGTACAAACATGGTTTTTTATGCAAATTCGTAGGATATACTACACTATATGTGCGCATACAAAAAAGTATGATTTATTGAGCTGTAGAAGTACGTTTCTTTGAAATTCAAAAGAAAGGCTCATAGTGCCGATGACATTATTCGGTATCTAGCATGTGATGTGGAATGTGGTGCGGCTATGTTTTAATCTACTCAGAGCGAGCCAGCTAGCATGCATTCCGTGTGCAAAACATGCAGCATGCACACACGCACGCGGTGGGGCGAAGCAATGTAACGATAGCACCTGCCATAGCACGGTTAGGGCTGCAAGGAAAGCTCGAGGCTCGTGAGCCGCTCAAGATCGACTTGTTTTTTAACTCGACTCGAGATCGACTCAAAAAAAAAATTATATAAGCTGAGTTTGAACATTTTATGTAGCTCGACCGAGAAATGAGCCGATCTTGAGCCAATGTTGGCTCGCTCGATTTTAGCTCGATAGCTCGACAGAATATCATTATGTTAAATGATCATGTCATATGTCAACGGAAATAAGATAATTTATTACCATATATGTTGTCCATAATTTGTCTTCATTTTATTTACCAACGAACATCGAAACTTAATTAAGTGCAGAGAGAATTTAGGCCTAATTATGGCACGTGGTCGACTATGTGTTCAATATCCTATATTTTTGGCAAAGGTTCCCATCATATTCACCTTAATTTTTTGTTTTTTATCCATAGATTTATAATTTTTAGCATCTCATTTAGCTCAAAACTAGCTCGAGATCGACTCGAGATCATTACAAGCTGAGCACAAGTCATGTTCTACAGCTCGATCATGAGCTTCACTCAGTTTGAGCTCGCTCGAATTTTCATATGAGTTGAACTGAGCCAACTCCAACTCGGTCGAGCTCGACTCGTTTGCAGCCCTAAGCACGGTAGCCCGCCGAGCCAAATGCTTGGGCCGCCGATGTGGATGGGACTGACCCAAATTATAAATTCAGTCATCAGAACCCCACTCCCTCTTCTTGTGAGAGCTTTTGCATGGTTGAGCATCATGGCTCATAAAGTGCTATGTCGGCAGGGCGAGGGTGTAGTTGGTTTCTCCGGGGGGGCCAACCACAGCCACACTGGTAGTCTTAGAACTTACGTGGGAAGGTCACTTTGGTGCATAACCTTGCAAAATACATGTTTATGGTCATCAAACTTGCGCAGGCGAGCAATACAGCCACATTTCTCATATGCGGATGTGTTTGCTGCCTAAGTGGCATGCCAGTGTGGCCAGGGCCCACTGTCGATGGCTGGTAGACGCCGAAGCACAGTGCACGTGATGTTATGTTTCTTGGTATTTAATTTGGACTGCTACTGTATATATCATTTAGGAGAAAAATACAAATTTTCTAGAAAAAAGGTAAAAGTACACATTATGCACGATATTTTCTTTAATCCAGATTTTCAAATTTAAATTTGTACAAAGTCAATCAAAATTTCTGCCGATTTGTCTGAAAGAACTTTACGTACATTCATTCTGCACTATATTTTCTTTTATCAAGATTTTCTATTTTAAAATTATTTGAATTTAAAAAAATTGGTTGAATTGTCCAAACAAATATGTAGATGCATTCTGACCTATATTTTCTTTTATATAGATTTGAAAATCTAAAGTTATTCAAATCCAAATATAATTTCCGTTGATTTGTCCGACAATTTACGAACATTCATTTTGACCTATATTTTCTTTTATGTGGATTTTCAACTTTAAAATTATTTGAATTCAAATAAATAATTCGATTATCTGTCCAAAAGAATTTATGTATATTCATTCTGCACAAGTTTTTTTAACTTTATTATTTGAATTCAAACAAAACCAAAATTTCTTTTGCCTAGATTTCTTAATTCATTCTGCACTAAATGTATATATCCTTTAGGATAAAAGTATTCAGTCTGAACTTTATTCTCTTTTATCTAGATTTTCAAGTTTAAATTATTCAAACACATACAAAAGTCGTTTGTCCAAATATTTGCATACATTCATTCTTCAATACCTTTTATCTAGATTTATAAATTAAAAATTATTCGAACTCAAAAATAAATTTAGTTGATTTGGCCGAAAATTTATCTACAGTACAAGTTGTTTTCTTACATAAAAAAGAAAGTAGAATGCAAAAGATAAATTGTGTTCATCTCATGAGGTATCATTGTGGCCGGATGGTTGGCACTCGTACACGCAGTGACCTAGGTCACTCGTTCGAACCAGGCTTCTCCTTTCTTGCACACCCTTTTTTCATTTTGATTTCTATTTTAACTAGATGATACCCCGCGCGTTGCTGCGGGAATGGGTTGCAATATATTTCACGTTGCCGTAAATTACTGCTTATTTGCTTACAATGAAAATAATGTGTTGCTAATATAGTAGCAAAATGGATGGCTCATTGTTGTAGAAAAGCAGTAGCCAGAAGGAATCATTGTGTGCCAAATGAATATGCCACTGTTGCTTAGTTCTCATACATCGGTCTGCAACTGCAAGTACAAATATGATCTTGGAAAGAACTACTACACTAATAATAAATAATGTAAAATACATATTCAAAATCCGTTAACATCCTACAGATTTGGTTAATTGGAAGATATATATTACCCACATCATTAAGAGAATGTAGTAGTCTGTCTGTTAGTGATGCCTGTCTATGAACAACCAATATCACCATAAACATTCATTTTCATATGATCAAATAAAAGGAAATCAGTGCTACGCTCCAGCCCCATATGACATAAAACTATTACAAATATGTGGAGAAAATACATGGCAAATTTACTTGTCTCCATATGTAGCAATCTCCTGCAAATCACATGAGAAGAGTACATCAATTTTACATAAATCTGTTTATCTGAATCTACATCAAACCTGACTGAGAAAAGGAGATGGCAGATCAAGATCAGCGAGATGACCAGCTGTACACCAACATAGGCAATCATATAGTAACTCGATAATCACCAAGCTTTTTGTTTTGTAGCCAATAGCTGCAGACGGAAAGACACTGATCGCCTCCTTCAATTAAATCGCCTCGTGCGTTGCTATGGAAATTTGTACTAAGAAATCAGTTGAGAGTAAAGTAAAGATAAAAGGTTTGAGATAGTAAATGCGACAAATAACATAAACTGGGTATGAATTAGCCTGCCCAGAATGAAAAAAAAATCATTCACAAGGTAAGGATATCATTTATCAAAACCTGCTTCGCTTACCATGTGAAAGAACTTTACTTCCTAAGTGCAACCTGTATAAGTAACAGATCCATCAGTTTAGGATGCAGGACTGGAAAAATAATGTAAATAGTGGTATTAAAATAAGAGTTATTGAATTGAAGGCATTAGTGTAGGCTCTTTTATTTGCAAAGAATTCGAGGCAGAATTGAAATGGTAAAATCAAAGAAAAAGGGTCCTGAACATGAAAATTAGATCTTCAACATGGATACCTGGTGTGTCGAGGAAAATCTCATGGTTGTATGTTAAACCGAGAAAAAAATCTGCAGAGTAGAAGAGGAAGGCCGGCGTCAGATAGGCACATCGTGATGGGCGATTTGTAAGCTAGATAAGGATGCACACTTGAGAAATTAAAGTGATCTAACTCTGCATCTAATAGTGAGGAGAAGGACTAACTGCAGGGACAATAATTGCAGCGAATAGTACACTTAGTTTGAGCGACCCGCTACTTCCAATTCGGGGCCGCGACGGGGATTGCTTGCCGACCATGGCGGCGGCGGGAAACGCCGGCGTCCTACTCATTCCTGAGGGCATCCTGCTGGATCACGCACTAATTGGGTCCGTGACGGGGATTGCCTCGTCTGGTGTGTCCGTTGTTGCGTCGCAAGGAGGACTCGGAGCCGAGAACCGGCATGTGGGAGCGGCTTTGACGACCGGCGTGGGTAAGCCGGCGGCAGGAAGAGGAGCCGGAGCACAACAAAATCGCACCTGAAGGAGATGAGTCACGGTGGGGGCTTCAACTTGGCTTGATGAAGGTGTACATGTAGAGGGATTTTGCCTAGCAAGCGTTCGCGACGGCGGCGCGGTGGCGGCGATGAGAGCTCCCATTTGTCCCGCCCAACACATGTTGACAGCGGCAAGGCCCAACTCGTAGCTTGATGAAGGTGTACATGAAGGCGGATGATTGCCCCCATCTATTTGATGTGCGGCGTTTCTAATGGGGAAATCGAGAGTCAGAGAGAGAAATGGGGAAGATGAGCAATCCAGGAGTAAATTAAAACCAATCGTGCTGGTCTGCGTTTTGTTGGTAGATGCATGTATCCATTAGGAGCCAAACGTGGCTGTTTTCTAGTGTGGCGGGTCCGTATGTAAGTCTCTAATTAAACGCTGATGTGGTACTGTTGCTAATGTGGATAGGCTGCATGTCAAGAAAAATAAAATAGTGGGGATGAACTATTTAGGTATTATAGATTCATACTGTCCATATTATATATAAAGTTAACTGTGCAATTTAAATATCGAAGATGTGTCTGTCGAGTGGCTACCCATTCAATTTGTATTGCAGCAGGTCATGCGTTCGAATGTCCCCCGTGCTAGCATTTTTTATTTTATTTGAGGATTTTCTGCATAAATGAATCAAATGCAAGGGTGCTTTCTGAAGAGTGCACGTGGATTAAGAGGCCACGTGTGCACAGGATACGACCTGATACGGTAGAAAGCATCATATATGAATGAGGGGATAAGTTAGATAACCAGGAACATGTATTTTACAAGTTTGTGCACCAAACCGACCGTCGTGTGCAATTTCTATGACTCGCGATGTATTTACCTCGCCAGAAAATGTACTCCAACTTTGCTGACGCGTGCACGAACACACAGAGCCATGAGTCATACTCCAACTTTGCTGGGGCACCTCGTCTTCATCACGTCGGACGATGACTATGCTAAAGAAGTGTAGTGGTTCTTGTTCTTTCAGTATGCTCACTTCACATATGACATATTCTGAAGCTTCTTCTTTTAATGTGAGCACCAAAGCACTTCCAATTAAAAGATCTCGTTATGAAGCATGGCTAGTTAATTCACTTTTATAATCTAAAAGGGTCTTAATGGATATGTTCTGATAAACCACCCTGAACTCATTTGCTCATTTTACTTTGTGGCAAACAATAGTGTAATCATGGTGCCTGCTAGTATATATATTGGCAGTTCAGCACCATTTTGTTATAAAAGTAGCCATTAGGAAGTCTAGCCCACACGCCATATTAGTTTCTTTTATGGAAAAAAAGTAACATTACCAGGGGGGGGGGGGGGGGGGTTAATATGAAATATACCGAACAGATATCTATGGAGTATATAACAACCACGTAGGTACGCACTGTATGAATTACATACCCACGATTGCATATAGGATTAGACGTTGCACCTCGTCGGTCAGTATTTAGATACCTAGAATACCTAAGCGGTGACATGTTTTATTATTACGAGGAGACATGGGTTATCGTCGTTGGGTATAGGATACCATGGGTATCATACATTAGGTATAAGATATACTAGGTATCATACATTGGATAGGTATGTATGACAACATATGCAAATACAAGCACCTGATACCTATTATAATAACAATTATACAATATGATTGATCTAAATTATTATAAAATTTGAAAACACTAAGGTATGTATGGCTATAGTCTTTTTCCTTAGTATAATTTTGTTATTATATTCCTAGAGTATCATACCTCAGTTACATCTCTATCAGGTATGTTGTATAGATGTTCATAGATCGTCCATGTATCCACTTGTTAAAAGGTAGTGACATTTATGGGTGTATACCAATAAATTTCACATCAAGGTATGTACATACACAGAAATATCTTGATTATGTACTTTTTTTACCGGGACTTGAGTATGCACTTAAAAGTATCTTGGACTATGTAGGTATCTTATAAAATCTAAAACAAATCATTGGGTATATACATACACAAGTATGGGTGTTCAGACTATTTTTAATGAGACTAGTAGAATTGTTTAAGGAAAGAAATTGTTTATTAAAGAGTCAATACCATTTTCTTGGAAACTAATCTCCAAATAATGGTCATGGAGGTACTAGTGCATGAGTAAACAATACTCCCTCTATCCCGAACTATTTACCTCAGAAATGTATAAAATTGATGTATCAAAAACTAAAAATATGTCTAGATACAACCATTTCTGCGACAAGTAATTTAGGATGGAGGGAGTAGTATGCGATTCTTTTGGAAACTAATCTGACTAGTAGAATGCCCATGCATTGCTATGGACTATAATGCATATATATAGTTAGGGTTGTCTTCAAGGTCGAAGCTCATTTCTCTCTCATATGTTCGGGCGTGTCCGGACATTAGACAAGTGCCCAGTAGGCTCCCAGAATTCAACCGTCTGGATAGTCCAGGCTCCCCAAATCCATATCATATATGGGGAGAAATATGGATGTCTAGACTATTCTCCATGTTATCTCCAACACGCAGACCCAACAGCAAAAACCCCACTCCATGGCACACCCTTCCCTTGTTTCCTATTGGACCCTCCATTTCCTACTCGTTTTTTTGTCATACCGGGACAGTTCTCACTTGAGCCCTCACCTTTAGAACCAGATGATGTTCACCTCACCTTCGTCGTGTGTTGCAACATGTATGAAACTTTTTATATTTACAATATAATAGAGCGGGTAGAGCTAACATATAGTATCAACACAAAACACAAATAACTACAGAGATAATTCTCAAATTCCATTCAACTTTGCAAATTAAGACCGACTTGTAAAGCGAGTGGCAACTTGAACACATTCCTCGTCTTCAATAAGCTCCACCTCTAGCCTACACAACATTCATTGCTAGAAGTACTTATCGTTCTTCTCTTCCTCGTCCTTCCCTTCATCTTTTATTCCTAGCGTCTTCGTCAATCTTCGTTGGTGCCAACCAGCACCAATCAACATCAGTGTGTTCGTCAGTGACGTCTCATTTTCTTCTTCCTCCTTCCGCGCTAGTTTTAGTTCTTGATCCTACTCTTTTTATAGAATACTCTCTTTTTTTGCTTTATTTTCTAGAACATTCTTTTCTTCTCCAACACAATGGATCATTTGGTCGCTTTAATTCTTTTTTCCTTCTGATTCTTGGAATACTCTTTATTTCTACACAAAATGAACCACCTGGCCATTGTAGTGTCGGGTTGTCCTCACTCGCGAATGTTTCAACAACCGTCAGCGTGTGGACATACTGCAGAGCATGGTCGTCATACATCTTGGTGAACGCTTGGTTGCCCATGTCGCGAGCGCATTTGGTGGCCGTTGTCTATGGTGCTCGGCGATGCTGAGAGACTGTTGACCGTCCTTGTCCATGAGTGATTTCAAAATGATTCAGCGCGACTAACTGTCTATCTAACTCTATGCATGCCTAATCACCTGCCAATTAAATCAATTAATTATTTGGCTAATTGGGAAAAAAATCCCTACTTCAAATTTCTTGACATTTGAATGGTACTTGATTTGAGAAAATATCCTGGTGGGCTGTCTGTATGACTGACAAGAAATATAATAAGATCGCGTCCACAAACACATGTACGTGGCGGTCTGATGACCTGCCTTCCTCCAAGGCCATCCTCGACGCCATGCTCCCGCCATGGCAATCCTCGACGCCATGCATCGGCGTCAGGCCCAGGCACGACGTCCCACCGCAGGGGCGCGCCGATGCTTACTCCCATAAGATTTTTTTTAATTTTGTGAGGAAACTTATGATTGTCAACTAATAATAGAGATAATGTTAATAATAAATGACATAATGCGGTATTAGCCATTTTTATTGAGGAATATCTGTTTTTATGGAAGGTTATCGAGAAAAATCTTTTGTCTCTCTTCTAGGGAGGTGATCTCAGATGTATGGTATGATTTCTGAATCCTTATTTATCTATTATTTCTGACTCAGCACCTACCAAAGTAAGCACAAAACTATATCTCCCCCTTTAATGGGATGTGGATTTTTAATTGGAGAAAGAAAATTCTGTGGCAGGGAGGGAGTGATGAGAGGTGAGGCATAAAAAATGAGACAAAATAAACCAGTGATGAGAAGCTACCAACTCCCCCTTTAGGAGTAGAGATTCCTATTTTAATTATCTACAGGCTTAATTAACTATCAGTGTAATTAATTATTTTCATTAATAACTTAGTATTCAAATTGATTCCACGGTAAAGAAATCCTTTTGAAATGGACATAATTAATTGCATAAAAAATAACAATCTGGTAATTAATTGCATTAATGGCTTGATTATTGTTTTGGCATTCGGTTTCCAAACTATTTTCACCACCGTCTTCGAAGTGGCGGTCAAAACTTTTTATTGTGATGCTTGGTTTTCCTCGAGCACCTGTTGACCTCACCTGCGAATGTTTGGCAACTGAGCGCATGGACGTCCTACAGAGCATTGTAATCATCCATCTCACCGACCGCTTGGTCGCCCACATGGAAAGCACGTGGTGGTCATTGTCCACATTCGAAAGCACTGGTCGATGATGTGGCTGAAGGCCCACTGACAGTCGGTGAGAGCCCGCTGGCCATCCTCACCAGCGAACACTTTCAAATTGTTGGACACGATTAACTGTTTGCCTATTTAATAATTGTGGGATAAATTAACCACATGCCTAATTGTCATAAGGCCGAATTAATTACCTACCTAATTAATTAATTTCCTATCAAATTGGAATAATATTCTACCTCCAATTATCCACAGGGCTAATTAATTGTATGTCTAATGAATTAATTGCATTAATGGCTCGGTTTTAAAATTGTTTCCGTGTGAAAAATTCTTATTTAAATGAATCAAATTACTTGCAACCATAATTAACAATCAATAAATTAATAGCATTAATGGTATGATTTGTTAATTGATTCGGCACTCGGTTTCCAAACTATTTTCGCATTAATGACTACGTACAAACCAACCAAACGACCTACGGACTCCTCCATTAGGAGTAGAGAAACTGTAGAGGTACTAGTGCATGCAACCAGTAAATTGAAAGCAAAATATTTGGAAGGTAATAGTGATTATTTGCAAGAAGAAAATGCATTAACGGGCTGGATCCAGAACAAGGTGCCCCAGACACTTTGACCGTAAATTACATCAATAATATATATTTGTGACCGAAAAAAATATACCAATGGAAAGTTCTTTCGGATTTGAATTCAGCAGCATAACTTTTATGACATATAAGATACATTTGGTCAGTCTAGTTTTTGTCAAAGTTAGTTTTGGGACGCGTGTGCGCCTTATTCATTGGAATAGAGGGAGTAGGTAATAATATATATTTGATTATTTTGTCCGATAATTGGATCAAAACCTGGTTACTGCTATACGTACGATCCAACACTCATACGATTAGAGACAGCCCAAGATAATTCAGTTTGTGGGTCACACCTTGCAACAAATTTTACAGTCTGGTCGTACAGGTGTCCGACGAAAAAGTATCGTACGCATAGCAGTTTTGTGATACTATTGGTGTGTATTTTATGTTAGCCACTAGCTTCATACTCGTACGTATCTGACACACACAAACTCCGATTCGGACAATCAACGATCATGATTAATCCACCGAGACAATGTAGTCTCACGACAATAAAAACATCAGATCTCCTCGAACAATAATCTGCTAAAAAGAGACAAAGAACAATATTGTCTCGGACAATAAGAGAAAGAGAGGATCGATTATTTGTTTATTGATCCGCCTTAGATTAGGATTCTCTGTTTTCAGCGCCGGCGTGGAGTGATTTGCAGAGGACGCACTTGCAGATAGATTCGTCACAAATCCCGCCACAATAGCCATTATCGACGCATGTCTCGGCACAGACTTGGCTGCCGCAGGCCCGAATTCTGGCTGGGGGCGCCTCCCAATGCAACTCCCTGCTTGCACCAACATCTATATACGTAGGGGAAAAAAAAAGGAGGTTTTGTTACAAGATAAGAGGTATAACATACTTACAGAAACTATAAATTTAGATCTTTCAGAATCATACCGGAAGACGTAAGGAGCAGCGCCAATGCCAATATCAGGACGGTGATCTTGAAAGCCATGATTGGCCAAGGAGTGGAAGTACAGAACACTAGCTTTGGGCTTAATATCGGGTCTAGTAGCTATATGTTGTATGAGAGGAAGCAATGTATAGAGGTCTAACATCGGGTCTACAAGTTCAGAGTGTGGATTTATAGAGAAGCACAAGTGTTATCCGTAGTATGGAAATATATCCTGGATATGCAATTTCGGAAATATTTTGATGTCAACCTTTTTGGTTTGTTTTAATTGCTTACCGCATATATCACGCGAGCTGATAATAACCTTCCTCTTATTTGGTATTAATTAATAAAGATTTGGGGTGGTTAACGCTGATGGCATAGGGCGATTCTAGGGATCGGTTGCTTCCCATCGGACTACATCTAGGCCGAAAATATGATTGCTTTCACCAGGAGCGTGCAATGCTCCAGTCAAACGTGCAGTTTGTGAGACAGCTTGCATGCAGGATTTTGCATCAGTTATATGATTAGTTTTTTTTTGATCGTAAGTTATATGATTAGTTTTTTTTTCAAACAACTTCCTCAAACCAACGCATATCATACACCTGTCGGATGAGATCTGTCGTACATATAGCGGAGTTGCTACACAGATTTCAAGCGTGGGAGTCCTTACTTCCGAAATGGAATGGCAGTGTGAACGAACCGTCTTGAATCCAAAATTTTGATTTTCTTCGTCCAGTTAACCTTTTTGTTTCGGATTCTAAAAAATTCTTTATTTGTTTCCGTCAAATTGCTTCCATGGCATCTAAGGGCCAGTTCTTTTTAGACTCAAGATTCTCCATAATCTGATTATGGGAAACTGCCCATAGAATCGTCTGCCCACAGAATCGTCTGCCCAGTTCTTTTCTGTGATTCTAGCCTGTGATTGTTGTATGAGTTGTGTGCTGAAATGTCTGTAACGCTCCTAGACCGAAGTGTGTGATGAATTGGTAACACTTGGTTATTATGAACACGAAAACGAGTTGCAAATCTCATAAAGCATATAATATTACAATATAAAGCAAGTTGCAAAATCATAAATTGCTTAGTATTACAATTTAGAACCAAAGTTGGAAATATTATATAGTGCTAAATAGTACAAGTTAAGTTTTGTTTTGTTTGGAGGGAATCGCCAGAATCGTTAAGTTTGCATGATTATGAAATACACTGCCGATTGTGTGTGATTCTAGACGATTCCTAGAGAAGAGATGAGTTCTTTTGCAATTGTGATTTTCCAGGTAGTGATTCTTCAGAATCAAGTCGAAAGAACTGGCCCTAAATAAAGATGAGTTCTTCGCTTAACTAGCAGGTAGTGCGAGGCATGCTGCCGCGCCTCACTGGTTCTTCTGGGAATAGTCAAACCGTAGCAGGATTTTTATTGAACTCAACATATATTGAGTAAATTTGGCAATACAAAGCACAAGAGAGAAAAGAGAGTGAAATATAGAAAACTATTGGTAAAAGCTATTCCCTCCGTCCTAAAATTCTTGTCTTAAATTTGTCTAGATACGGATGTATCTAATACTAAAACGTGACTTGATACATCCGTATTTAGACAAACCTAAGACAAGAATTTTGGGACGGAGGGAGTATATTTTAAGGGAACCTATTAGAATTTGGTTTACTGGACTATAAGAAAACCCAAAGAACTATCATTAAAATCAATATTTTAGAGTTAACCTATGAGAACTTGCTAAATTTCCGTTCGTCGCCACGGCTAACATAAAAATGCACATACAGGCATGGAATTAATTTCCCCTCTCGATATAAAAAGACCCAAAAGGTATATCCATTTAATATCGGTCATCAAACAGTATCAATCCAATGACCTAGATTGATCCATAAGCTCTCAACATGTTTAGCCTACAATTAATATCATACCATATATAGCGTCAATGCAATCACAAAATTGACGCGTAATTGATGTTCTATCTAATATAGGCATGGAATTAATTTACTATCTAATTGATGTCCTTCTATTTGTCTTTGAGGAAGATAATCTCACATGTGTGGTGTAATTTCTAAATTCTTAATCACAAAATATTTACGTGATTGAATTGAATTGGCACCTGTCAAAGCAAGCACAAAAAAATAAAAGGAGTGTCGGACTAATCGATTCGATTTTTAGTGGGAGGGTGAAAAAACCAGCATGGAGGGGTGGTGGTGGGAGGTGGAGGTGGAAATAAACCATGGAGACAAAAATAAACCATGTGTACCAGACTACCAACTCCCCTATTAGCAGTAGAGGTTTGTTGCACTCAACTGAAAAAAAGACCTGGAATAGGAAATTTGATGTAAGCGACACCAAAAGTAACACATGGTAACCCAATACATAATCACGAAAGTAGTTAGAATAAAAAAAAATCAGAAGTCATGCATAGAAATAAAATCTAGTTACAGATACGTCTGTCGGGATATGCATATTCCAATTTATGAAGATACAACTCATGTTTTTTGTGATCTTACATGTACAATATAAACTTCTAGATGAACATATCCTGTGATAGAGATGATTTGGCCTAATTATGTGAAATACAAACTGAAATTTCTGAAATTTGGAGAATAAGATGAAACTTCAAAGCTTAACTTGTACAAAGGAGAAATATCTAACACAAAGTGCTTGTTAATTTATATTGCTACTTATTAACATCACTACCTGGGTATATGGCAGGGTAACATGATATTAGAACCATCACTATACCTGAGGATATCTACTGGAAAGGAATTGAGGATGACATATTTTTTTTTTGAAGAACACTCAGAGAGCATTCTTGGAATCAACAACAGGGCATGAAAGCCCACTTTTGATCATAGACTGGAAATAATGTCATGTCTATATATTGTGCAAAATTGCTTATAGACGGATTATATCATATAACCTTCTCTAGTCACTATATCAACAATGACATCCTTCCCCTCTGATATCCTTCGTTAGGTATTTTCTCTAATAGTCTTGTAACGGAATGAGCAGAAATCTCAACAAACTGAATGGTAGTCAAACCAAGTGAACAATTTTTCATCAATGAAAAAAAATGAAAAAATTAGTAAACCAACAAAAAGACATGTTGAATTTACCTCAAGGGTTAGTTCTTTTCAGCTTTTGTTTCTCCAGAATCAGTTTATGAGAAACCGGCCACAGAATTAGCTGCCCATACAATATGGTGTCCATTTCTCTTCTGAGATTGCAGTATGAGTTTGTGGGATGAGTTGTGTGCTTAAATGTTTGTAATATCCCTGAACTGAAATTATGTGTTGGTTTGCTAACACTAAGTTGTTTCAAACAGTTTCTTGTCGAATATGGGCATGAAAACAATTTTTCGAATCTGTAGAGTCTATCAATTAGCACGTACATACATGCATCTATTGAAGCAAATTAGCACATATTAGTAGCGAAATGGAACCAATCACTACGTACCCTTCGAAGTAGCAAATTAGCACAAGCAGCAGCAGAAGGGAACCAATTACTACCATTCACCAAAAAAATACTACCATTCACCATAGCAATGAGAAATCACGGTAGCAATTTTTTTACATGCTTGCACCATTCATCCATCCATCTAGGAAGGAAGTATCACCATTCACCCATCCATCAAGCAAATCATCTACCAAACATCAACATCCATCCATATATCAAACATCCATTGATCCATGTAACTAGTAACTAACAAGAGGGGAACAAGGCAATTGTCGAAGAAGAGCACTGGACACGGACAGGAAGAGATGGCGGGAGGTGGCGA
Organism: Aegilops bicornis; assembly: GCA_021605145.1. Taxonomy (NCBI): domain Eukaryota; kingdom Viridiplantae; phylum Streptophyta; class Magnoliopsida; order Poales; family Poaceae; genus Aegilops; species Aegilops bicornis. The sequence continues at coordinate 47,518,772 of CM038673.1, forward strand.
GGTGGATCACAACACCGTCCTTCATTTGTCGGCTACTTCTAGGGTGACCGGGTCGGAGGAGCCCGAGCGGAGGACGGCAGGGGTCAGCGGGATGGGCGTGTCGGGGCCTTGCTCGCTGACTGCTGCAGGGATAGGAGGTGGCTGTCAGGATAGGTGCATCGAGCTAGTAGAGGCCGGGCGCATCATGGCCGGCGGAGGAATGCATAGGCTAGCGGGATGGGCACATCGAGGTCACGCTCACTGGTTGCTGCAAGGCGTGGCATGATCGGCTCGTCTGAGGGAGGAGGAAAGGATCAGGGGGCAGGCGAATCGAGCGAGGAAACACGGGAGAGCCCATGCCAATCATTCTCTCGAGGGGGCGGACGACTCGGCTATGGGAGGGCATTTCGCCTATAATTTCAAGCTGAACCAGAGGTATGCTCCTAAAATTCAAATGTTTTCTTGTGAGTTGCACTGCTGATTGTGGATTGATTCTCCGGATTCTATAGAATCGGATCAAGTTCTTTTGAGCTTCTGATTCTCTAGACTCTGATTCTCTAGAGAATCGAGTGAAAAGAACTAGCCCCAAGTCCCTTTCTGTATGTGCCACCGGTTGGAGAGGAGAGCCCAGAGGGGCTCTGCTACCACCTCTTGTGTAAATCCATTTAGGCTTCCTATTTCTATACTTTCAATGGGTTCTTTTTGCAAATACGCTAGGTTTAGTGTTAATCTTTTTCTTTTGTTTACCATGGGAGCTTATATTGTCTATCTTATGATCATGTGTCTAGACTATCATCTTCTAGTTTATTTGGGCTAACTGGTATAAAGTGGAGAAGATGAATTAGTTATATTTGTGAATGTAGTTAGCCACCTCACAAATCTATACTAACCAGCGATTAGTTCAATTTTTATTTACCGGCTTTTGCGGGGTAATAGAGTTTTATTCCGTCAATCTAGGGTTACGGTTGCAAGGCAGAAGTTCCTTGATGCAAGGTGGACCTTGGCTTATACACATATTGCAGTGGTACATCCTACACGACTATATGTAGCCAATTGATATGCTACCATATTATTTTTACGTCTAACTTTCATTGGAATAAACTCTCTATCAAGCATAAGAAACTTAATCTCAGCTACGAAGTGCCCGTATGCCGAAGGATCCAGACTTTCCTCAGTTACAGATACCAAGGCCTATGAAGAGTTCGACTGGACAATAATAAGACCCTCATTATGCTGCAATGCCAATGCCATATCTTGTATTAATGCATGAATTCCTGCTTCAAGCATGTCATTGGAGTTGAAGAGGTATCTGTATGCCGCAAAGATCATACTGCCATCATGTCGAAGGATCGTACCTGCTACCGGAGAACCGTCGACACATGAAAAGGCACCATCCACCGATCGAGCAACCTGGTCTGCCGAGGGAGGAGGCAATGGCAGCACTGACGTAGCCGCTTTCGTGGTAGAAGGAGGCCCCATGTCGACTATCATTTTCCCTTTTATGATTTCTTCTATACTGAACCGCCTTGACACTCTTAGGGATGACATGTAGCTTTGAAGGTACTCGACCGAAATACGAGGAAAATGTACTTCCTTGCCATGGGCCATGTTTGATCTCAATGACCAGATTGACCACACCAGCATGATAACCCGATCCCTCGGATCCTCGTTCCAATTTGCGAGCACATCCAACAACCAGTCCTTGCAAGTATTAACTAGTTGGGTATTTTGTGGCAAGACCGAAACTAGCCGCATAAGCTCCCATAGTATGTGTGCATGATCACATCTAACTAGGACGTGATATGTAGTTTCTGCCTCCATGTGATGCATACATGACATGTATCCCTAGTAGCTAATGCACTCGTTTGTTGCCTTCCATGCAGAGATTTTCTTAGGTACTAAAATATGTACTCCCTCTATAAATAAATATAACAGCGTTTAGATCACAACTTTAGTGATCTAAACACTATTACGTTTCTTTATGAAGGGAGTAGTATTTACAACAAAGAATGAAATAGTAATGGAAATGACGAAAAAAGGCTCATGACCCGCTTTACAGATAAAGCACCAACCAACATACAATCCAACCCATACAACTCAACACCATAGCACATGCAGGGCAAGATACGAGGATGCTCAGGAATAACCACATAACCTCATACCACTCCAAGAAAGATACGAGGATGCTTAGGAATATAAGGCACCGCTTGAAATATCCAGAGCCCTCAACCGTGAACGAGATACTGCGAAGGAACAAAAATGTGCGCGAAGAACCAAGTACTCCAAGTCGGGACTTCTGGAAGAGCACGACCGCAGAGCGCTGATAACCCACAAGTATAGGGGATCAATTGTAGCTTTTTCAATAAATAAGAGTGTCGAATCCAACGGGGAGGAAAGGGAATGGGTTTCTGAACTCATGGTTCCCTCTCTTTATCACGTTTTCTAGTAACAAAATCTCTTTTATCATAACATTTATTTTTAGGAGGTGGGTTATCAAGATCAATAGCAGGTTCTATTTCAACATCGTTAGCATCTACATGAACATCGTCATTATCATTATCTTTATCACTGGGTGAATGTTCATTACCAGATTATGTCTCAGTATCAGAAATAGAAACATCATTACTATCCTGAGAAGGTTTTTCTACCTCAGGTTCACTAAAATTATGAAAAGTCCTATCATTTTTATTTTTATTTTTATTTTTAGATAGGCGCATCAACATTAATTCTTTGAGAGTCTTGTTCAATTCTTTTAGGGTGACCTTTCAGGATAAAGTGGCTTCTGAGTCATTCTACCTCCTATTGCCATTACTCTAACAACATGATGATTCATATTGTTATTCATTTCGTTGAGCAAATCATTTTTGAGACTTAGCAACTTCCTATAGGCAACTTGTTTCTTAGAAGCAGGAAATATTTTTCAGAGAAGTATATCATATCCTGGGGACTACGCACACAACCAGGAGCAAGGGTATTAAACCATATCTTAGCATCACCATTTAACGAGAAAGGAAACAACTTAAGAATATAATAGTAGCAATTTTTTTCCTCATGAGCAAATAGGGTAGTTATATCATTCAACTTAGTAAGGCATGCCACGACGGTTTCAATTTCTTAGCCATGGCAAGGATCAGATTCAACCAAAGTAATTAATTCATAATCGACAGAGAATTCATAATCCTTATTAGTAACAAAGATAGGTGAAGTAGCAAACTTAGGATCATATTTCATTCTGGCATTCCAAGATTTCTCTTTCAGCTTACGTAGTAATTTCTTAAGACCATCTCTATCATTACAAGCAAGAAATTCCCTAGCTATCTCTCCATCCTTAACATAACCCTCAAGTATCTTAGGCAATTCATATCTAGGAGAGCTAGGTCGAATGGGTGTTTCATAATTTTCAGTAATTTCATCCGTTTCAACATTCTCAAATTCTTTAGCTTTAGCAAGTTGTTCATCAAGAAATTCACCTAGTGGCATAGTATCATCAAGCAAGGTACTAGCATCATTCATAGCAGAAGTAGCATCATCAATTACTTGCGACATATCAGAATTAATAGTAGGGGGTGGTGTCGCAAGCTTACTTAAAACAGAGGTGAATCAAGTGTACAGAACTAGATAACAGTTCCTTACCTCCCCTCGTCCTAGAGGAAACAATCTTTGTTTTATCATCCTTAAGATTCTTCATAGTGATCAACAGATATAAATCCCAAGCGACTTAGCAAATAGAGCTATGCTCCCCGGCAACGATGCCAGAAAAAGGTCTTGATAACCCACAAGTATAAGGGATCGCAACGTTTTCGAGGATAGAGTATTCAACCCAAATTTATTGATTCGATATAAGGGGAGCCAAAGAATATTTGCAAGTATTAGTAGTTGAGTTGTCAATTCAACCATACATGAAGACTAAATATCTGCAGCAGAGTGATCAGTAGCACAGTAATATGATAGTTTGATAGCAGTAGTAACGATATCAACAGTAACGGTAACAGCAGTAGCACTAGTTTTGTAGCAATTATGACAGTAGCAGCAAAAGTAGTAACTTAGCAAAGATCAATATGTGAAAAGCTCGTAGGCATTGGATCAGTGATGGATAATTATGTTGGATGACATTCATCATGTAACAGTTATAACCTAGGGCGACCCAGAACTAACTCTAATTCATCAATGTAATATAGGCATGTATTTCGTATATAGTCATACATGCTTGCGATAAGAACTTTCATGACATCTTTTATCCTACCCTCCCGTGGCAGCAGGGTCAATAAGGAAACTAAAGGATATTAAGGCCTCTTTTAATAGAGAACCGGAACAAAGCATTAACACATAGTGAATACATGAACTCCTCAAACTATGTTAATCACCGAAAAGAATTCCAATTACTGTCACCTTGGGGTATGCGGATCATAACACATAATAGGTGCATATAACTTACAAGATAGGATAAAGAACACAAATATATTCACGAAAACATAAAGGGTTCGGATCAGAAATGATGGGACTCGTGCCCTAGTGACAAGCATTAAGCATAGCAAAGTCATAGCAACACCAATCTCAGAACATAGTAGATGCTAGGGATGAAGCCCTAACAAAATTAACTCGATTACATGATAAATCTCATCCAACCCATCACCATCCAGCAAGCCTACGAAGGAACTACTCACTCCCGACGGTGAGCATCATGAACTTGGTGATGGAGGATGGTTGATGATGATGACGATGAAGGATCCCTCTCTCCGGAGCCCCGAGCGGACTCCAGATCTTGCCTCCCGATGAAGAACAGGAGGTGGCGACGGCTCCGTGTCGTAAAATGTGATGAAACTTCCTCTCTTATTTTTCTCTCTCAGGAAAACGAAATTTATAGGCTTGAGATTAGGGTCAGCAGAGCCTCGTGGGAAGCAGGTGGCCCCCCTCTAGTGGGTCTTTGCTCCAGTATTTTTTATTTATTCCATAAAAGATCTCCAAAAAGTTTTGTCCAATTTCAAGAACTTTTATTTTTGTACAAAAAAACAACACCATGGTAGTTCTGCTGAAAACAACGTCAATCCTGGTTAGTTTCATTCAAATCATGCAAATTAGAGTCCAAAACAAGAGCAAAAGTGTTTGGAAAACTAGATACGACGGAGACGTATCAGCACAACCTACTACTTCCAAGCCGAAGTCAAAAGTATGGCTTGACTTCACCAAGATCTCCAAAGATGGTGATGAAGTAATTATAGCTGAATGCAACCATTGCGGGCCTGAACTGTCGGGTAAATTGTAAAATGGTACATCTCATCTCCTTAGACACACTAAAAATAAGCATAAGGTTGAACAAGCGACAATGAATAATTTTTTCTTGAAATCTGAAACAAATTATGATAGAACAACTGCATTAAAAAATGGTAGACTTGATGTTCAAGTTGCTAGGAATTCAGTCTCTATTTATCTTGTTTCCAGTGGTCATCCATTGACAACAGTTGAAGAAGATGGATTTAGAACAATGACATATGCTTGTTGTCCACAATTCAAGTCTATTGGTTGGACAGAATAAAAAGAGAGATAATGGCAAGGTTTCTTAGCCAGAAAAAGGAACTGATGGAAATTATTCTTGTTTCCCCTGGTAGAGTTAGTTTCACATCCGACAATTGGAAATCTAAAGTCACCAAGCATAGCTATATTTGCATTACCTGCCATTACATAGATGCTGATTGGAAACTAACCAAAAGGATTGTCTGGTTTAAAAAAATTGATCCACCATATGATGGGGCATCTATTGCCGATGATGTCCATGTAGCTTTCGCGAATGTAGGATTGATAAGAAATAATGCAGCCTATAACAATAGGATGATAGCTTGCTTGCGTACCCACTTGTCAAAGGGTGCTTTACCTTTGTCCGGTAAATTCTTCCAAATTCGTTGTTGTGCACACATACTAAACTTGGTAGTTCAAGCTGGTTTGACATTGATTGATGAGTGTGTTGGCAAACTTAGAGATGGTATAATGTACCTAATGGCTTCAGGTAATAGGTTGCATAAGTTTTATAGTACTGTTAAAACTATTTTCAACCTAGAAGAATCAAGAAGGTTGAAACCTGATATGCCCATCTGTTGGAATTCAACCTACACTATGCTTGGCTGCTGTTTGTACTATAGAGAAGTGCTGCATTGGTATTTTGAGAGGGAAAACATATTCAAGGTCAACTTTTGGCTATCCGAAGAAGAATGGGCCAAGGTATCTCATATGTATCAATTCTTGGAGGTTTTCTTCAAGGTAACTACAACTTTCTCAGGAACAAAGTATCCAACGGCCAACTTGTACTTCATGAATGTCTATCTTATTCATTCTGCTATTATTGAGGCTAGTGCTAGAATAAATAGTTACATGGCTCCAATGTTGGGAGTTATGAGGGAGAAATTCATGAATATTGGTCTGACTATAGCGTATTTTTGTCTTGTGCTGCCGTTCTTTATCCCGGCATTAAGTTCAAGTATTTAGGATATGCCTACTCGAAGCTATATGATGGTGATGATGCCCTTCAGCGCATTAATCTTGTTACAAGTACAATGACTTCTTTATTTAATGAGTACGGTAGTGGTGTACATGTTAATGAAAACTTGGCAACAAGTGGATCATCAAGCACTTGTGGACTTGGTGCCTTTTCTGACTGTGATCAGTACGTGGAAAGCATGAGCTCACATGAAGAGAAATCTAAATTGGAATTGTATTTAGCTGAACCTTCGAATAGGTTGAATGAAAATGTCAATATCTTGGATTTTTGGAGTAAATCTGCAGCTAGGTATCCACGGCTAGCAAGAATGGCACGTGATATCCTTGCAGTTCTTGTGTCAGGTGTTGCTTCATAATCTGCTTTCAGCTTGAGTAAGAAGGTTATAACCCCGAACAGAAGCTCACTTAAACCAAAAACGGTTGAGGCCTTAATGTGTTTGCAAGATTGGTATCATTGCAAATTGCAGAAAAAAGAAGGAATGTGTTGTAATCTTATCTGTTTCACATTCTTATTTGTATGTTTTGCTTGCAAATGATTATTAACCCAATCTATTGTTGTAGATAATAAGAGAAAGACAGAAGAAATGATTATGCTAGATAATGATGAAGATTCATGAAGAGTGTAACATCTCTATTATTTGTTCATGTCAATTTTCAAGTTGTACTTTATACTAACACTAACTTTCTGTTCATTCCATCTTGTAGAGTTGTTGCTAGAGTGCTAGAATGAGAAGAGAAGATTCAGAGAAGGCATGGCGGGATGGCAGCCAGCCATCTACTAGTCTTCATTTTGGTTCTGGACTGTAATGATATTCATGCACTTGTGTTTGTCGAAACTGGAACATTTAGAACTTTAGATGCTATTGTCGAAAGTGGAACGTTTAGATGCTATTGTCGAAACTGGAACATTTAGATGCTAGACTTCTATTGTTTTTCTATAAAACTGTGTTGTTCTGCTGTCAAAACTAGTGTTGTTTTGCTGTCAAAACTAGTGATGTTTTTGCTGCTGTTCTGCTGTTGAAACTAGTGATGTTTTCATGTTGTTTTGCTGTCAAAACTAGTGATGTTTGGCTGCTATTGTACAGTCAAAACTATAGATGCTTTCCTGCTGTTTTGTTGTCAAAACTAGTGATGTTTTGCTGTTAAAACTGCTGTTGTTTTGCTGTAGTTTAGTACTGTTGTTTGCTAGTGTTTACTGTCAAAACTTGTGTTGTTTTTTTAGAAAAGGAGGATGACCCCCGGCCTCTACATCTGGAAGATGCGTGCGGCCATTTTATTGATTATTCACAAAGACCTTACAAAGAAATACATCAATAAGTCTGAAGCCACCATCTTTGCAACATCTATCGCTACTCCTATCTAACTGATGAAGGGGGTGCCGAGAGTCCGGGCCAAATACCCAATAGACCTCGCACCAATGCCTAACATCTAAAACCTGATGCCCCAACTAAGCCACCTGCTCTGGGGCACTCACCGGTTTGGCGTCCTCCCAGAGGCTACCGCCGCCATCTTCCACCGATCCATCTTCAGAGCATGTACCGACGCATCAATTGTCAGGCCTGCAGTCGACGCCGCCACGACGTCAGACAACGCCACCTCCCTACGCGCGTCCATCATCACACATCCGTTGCCGAGACCCTACTGCGCCACGCCGCCGAGACTCCATATCGCCGATGCGAACAAGAAACGCTTCTCCACCAGTAAAACAGTAAAACCACCCACTGGTCCCTCGATCCAATGCACACCTCCAAGAATGAGGCCCCAAAGGAGGGAACGACAGGAGAGCGCCGCCATCATCCATTCAATTGATCAAGGGTTTCCCCCGGAGGTATCGGGAGGAGCTGGGAGCTTCACCTCGATGATGCCTTCAAGAAGGAAACGATGCAAGGGCGTCGCCATCACCGGCTCCGGCCACCGTCCGAAGACTAGGTTTTCACCCGGATCTGTCCCAAGTAATCTAGCCGACAACCTATGCACCGTATCGACCGCCTGCAAAGCCGCAGATCTAGCCGCCTAGATCCGGCGACCATCCGGAACAACACTGCCATCGTGGGAGCCCTTGGCACACAAGCCACTGCATGTGGGTGCCACCACTTGAGCCTGGTAGGAGGGATGCCACCCCACCTCTCCAAGCCGTGAGAGGCATCGAGAGGGATCTCGCACGCTCGTCATTGTCTCTGATTCGAACCAATCTGGAGACCAAGCCACCAAATCACTGGTGCAGATTCGCCTTGGACAGGGACAGCACCACGCTATGCCCTGCGGGCAGCCCGAGCTTCACATGCCGCCACCTTCCAGGGCCGCCGCCCCGAGATCCAGGCTGAACGTCCCCGCCGCCATCGGCCACGTTCTGCCGCCGCCAGATCGACGAGCCGCCGGCTACCGCAAACATGGCCGCGTGACCACGCGGACGCGCCCAGCGGCCCACACCACCCGGACTCCCACGTCGCCAGCAGCTCCGCCGCCTCCGGCCGCCACCCCGCCGCCGCATTGCGTCGTTGCCGAAGGTGAGTCGCCGCGCCACCGCGACCCAGTTATGGGAGAAGCGCCTCAGCGCCGATGAGTGACCTACCTAACCTGATCTGGACATGGGAGGGAAGTGGTCCACCGCCGCCGCCGTCAGCCGGCTGGGGCTTCGCCCGGCGGCTTCCTCCGGCAGCGACGGAGGGAGGACACGAGGGAGATAGCCCGGCGGCGCAGATGAGATCTCCGCCAGAGTCGCCCTAGCAGGGGGTGACGCGGGGGACGGGAGCACTAATTTACAAATATCTTTGTGGTGCGAATATTAGATTTGACCCAAAACTTGTGCTGTGATGCTGTTCTTTTCCTTCTGCTTTTTGCTGGACAGATTTTCCGGTTGTTTTCATCCTGTTTTCCTTACGTCGGGCCGTCGGGCCAGGCTTCGGGCTTTCGGGCCTTACCTTGGGCCGGGCTTGGGCCTAGAAAACGTAAGAATTTGTTGAGCCGGGCCAAACTTGGGCTTATCCCGCAGACATCGGGTTGGCCCAGCCCGGCCCGATATATGGCCGGATATATGTTACATGTGCAACGTAGTGTGCTTCATGTGTGGAGCGCATAGATTGTGCCACGTTGGCAGGACAAGCCATAATATAATACAATAGAAAATTTGATTTTACTTCAATTTAGAATAGCATGCTTACTTTTATTTCTAAAAATAATTCAAGGTTTCTTTTTTATTTTGGTTTGGAGTAGTATAACTGCTAGAAAATGAGTATTTCATTGTGGAATTCTAAAATAAACTAAGACCCTTTTTAAGTACATGTCAATCTGTCAATCTGCCAATCTTGCGCTACACGGGAGTACACTAAACGACCATGAGTACACATATGTTGTTTCGAGGAGCACAAGTTAGTTGTGGACGGGGGTACAAGTTGCGCTTGAAGTTCACTGAAGCCTATAAAAATGGATCTAGTTTTGAAGATTTTAGCGCGAGACATGTAACGGTGTAAATGGTCCACACTCGTTCAACAGATATTCCATTTTAAAATTGGATACATGAAGAACACACGAACACACAAACCACCCTTCTCCCGTGAGAAGAAACCAACTAAACTCTGATGGTGATAAGAGACGCACATGAGTAGCGACATTTATTCCCATTAATGATTTTGATACTCCAGATGGCAACCACCTATAATGGCTTTCGTAACATACAAAAAAGCTTCACAAGCACATATGTTTCAAGCAATGCAGATGAACTTTTGAATTCTTTCTCATGATTTGAATGAAACCGTAACAAAACACACAAAACACACAAAACGGTAGCATGGGTCAAAGCATACGCCTTCCACCTACCACGGTCCATACAGAGCGCTCCTCCTTTGGAAGGCAAAGACAACCATGCCATGGTGGCAGAGCTAACCTTAGACTTGATTTGGCGGTGCAGGAGCAATAGCGTTGCGACCGTCTTTAGATGCTCACTGGTGGAAAAAAGGCCTTTGGTCGCGGTTATAATCGCCATTAGTCGCGGTTGGGCAACGCGACCAAATAAGCGCGACTAATGCCCCCACCTTTAGTCGCGGCTGCTTAAGAACCGCGACTAACGGCCCGTCCACGTGGGCGCCAGTGACCGTCGGCGGAGGACCTTTAGTCGCGGTTCTTAGCCAACCGCGACTAAAGGCCGCCACAGGTTTAGGGTTTTAGCCCCCCTAAACTTGTTTTCTGTTTAATTTGTATTGTTTTATTTCTTTTGTGCTTTATTTTAATTTTGAAGGAGTTTCATATATTCTACGGTACTACATACATGCATATGAATGTACAATTTCAAATAAATTTGAAATTAAAACCAAAAAGAATTCAAGAGGAATATACAATATATATTCAATATCATCGGATGACCATATACAATTTTGAACAAGTTTCCATACATGATTTAATGCATATAAAGTTCTACGTCCTCGTAATAGTGTTCTCCTTTAGGATGGAGGAATTCCCTGCTGAACCATCCAGCTAGTTCCTCTTGAAGTGGTTGGAAGCGAGCTTCTGGACTAAGCATCATCCGGAGGTTATTCCTCTGAGCATTGGTATCACTCGGAACCCGCTCAGAGGTGTATCTCCGGATCATCTCACGAACATAGTATCCACATAGATTGGTCTCCGGTGGCTGAATATCCCCAGCATTCTTAGGCTTTGACCTTTTGAATTCTAGCTCTTTTTGAATTCACCGACCTTTGTATCTCTGAACCGTCTCCAAACCCTACGAGGCAAAAGAAAATTAAATGAACAAGAGAGTTATTAGTTACTTGATATTAGGAAATGAGCGAAATAGGCCGATCGATATAGAGCGCAAATGGATGAAAATAATTACTTCTGCAGCATTCTTCTCATGCCGCCCCAAAGCTTTGGATCCATATTCAGAGAGTCGTGGGCGAGACATTACGAGGTGTTAACTTTAATTACTAGCAGAATCGGTGGAACCTGCGGACACGATACATGCACAAAGACGTCATGCATAACTCATCGATTAGCCGGCCACATACCATGCATGGAGTAAACAAAAGAGAATGTGCTCAAGACAGAAACACTCACCCAAAATGGTAAGGAAATAAAATATCACTTTTGAGTTCCTGCTTTGTAAGAAACTGCCACAGGTCTGCCTCCACGTCGGCGGGGTGGCGGCTCCAACACATGTCCATTAACGATGTGTGGGTCAATGAACCCAACATCATGGATGTTCCTTACTCTGCATTCCTTAATCTTCATTCTGCATGTTTAATAGCGGACACAACAATATAGTTAGGACATATATATAGTGCAGGCAATATGAGCGAGATGGGGTAGAAATTAATAAATCACTTACGAGCGTAGCAACCGATGATAGATTTGTCGAGCTCGCGCAGATTGAAAAGCTGGAACAATTCACTCAGTTCAATTTGTACATAGTAATGTTTGAAGTGATGCTCATGTCTAACTTCCGCATAAATATATTCTTTGGCGTTTTATTTTTGTGTAACCCTTGTACCATTTCAGCAGACCTTTCATTTGTGGAGGTAGATCCTTTTCCTGCGCAGGCTCGACGAGAGGCCCATTCTTGACATATGTAATTACTACCTCCTTCACTGGCGCCTCATCAAGGCCTAACAGTTCACGAAGAGTAATACCTAAGTTGGCCGCTTGTTCTCTGGCACTCGTTCTGATCAATCCCTGTGCTGCCGCAGCTTGTATGATCTCGGGGGCATCCGGACAGAAGGCTTCCACTATAAGCGGGGCAATCGATTGTTTACTTTGTTCCCCGAGCTGGGCAACCTGTTTCCCGCTTATTTTATTTTCGGCCTTCTCCCGCTCTTTGTTCTCCTTGAACATGAGTGCCTGCCTGCGAAGTTCACGTGCATAGTCGTTAGGCAGATTCTTCGCGGCTTGGGACGGTGTGCTCAAAAATGACTTAGCCCACTTCTTTTGCTCATCGAGAAAATCTTGGCTTGGGCTCGGGCTCTCTTTTCTTCTTGCAGTCCGCCTTCCATTTCTCCAAATCAGCAGCCGTGGCGCGTCGACTTCCTCGGCACTACGTTCCCAAGGCCTTGTGGGGAGAGGCTTGATGATGGCTCCGGTACCTTTGTGGTCTTAGGTACATAAGGGTGCAGGTTAATAATCCGGGACTATACGCTTCTTTGCGGAGGTGGATTGGGCGGCGTCGATCACCCGCCGGACGAGGACTGGGGCGGCTGATCACCCGCCGGACGTTGTGTTCGGGGCGGCGTCGGTGGCGTGGCGGAGGTGTAGGTGAACCGCCACCACCACCACCACCACCACCGCCGCCACCGCCACCACCACCACCGTAGGGGGTGGACTTGTTGTCCTTGGCGCCTCGCTCGAAACTTGATAAACTTCTTTTGCCATAGAATGAAATGGCGCTTGACATCTCCAAGTCTTTTCTCCCCTTGGTGTAGCAATGTCAATCTCTGTGTCCTCAAACCCTTGGACTATGTCCTCCACCGTGACACGAGCATAGCCATCTTGAATGGGGTTGTTGTGGTGGAGTGCTCCAGGTAAACATGGTAAAGCACTGCCGATGGCTACCTTCATGGACATGTTCCCGATAGGATAATACAGATGACATTCTTTCATCTCCTTTATATCGATCCCACGGGTAGCGAGGAGGCTCCGGTGTAGTAATTTCGACCACCGGAGGCTCCGGTGCAGTAATTTCGACCACCAGAGGCTCCGGTGCAGTAATTTCGATCGTCGGTGCATCTGCACCAGCCGGTGGGGCCTCCGTGGATGCCAAGCTTCTTCTTCTCCGCTGCTGGCTTCCGAGATCCATTGGATGATCTTCATCTGCACCCGAGCTGCATCTCTTTCGGCTACTAGTACACTCATGGTTTTCTTCATCACATCCATTTCCGATGCCAACCGCGCCACAACATCTGATTCCCGATCCATCTTTCTCTTACGGCTTACGTAACCGTCACGGGTCATCGCTACGGGGAACCCTATTTTCCACGGAATGTGCCCCATGCCTCGTACACGTCCTCCGTGTTCAGGATTCCCGAGGGCTTTTGTCGGTAGCGTCGTTCTCTCTGTTGAACTTGATCTTCCCTGTTGAGCATCCTTCATTGCGTCAATAAGGGCTTGGGTGGGTTTAATTAATTTGCCCGGTAAACACACTCCCCTGTCTCCGGGTTCAGCGTTCCCCATGCCCGTACCACCAGCTTTTGGCCCTTGGGTCCCATCCCTCCGTGCACTGGGCCAGTTCCTCGCGCCCTCAGCTCGTTCTCCATCTTCTCCAACCTAGGCACCCAAATGCGATACCCTCCTGGCCCCATAACATGATTGTACTCCTTCTTAGCCGCATTTTCCTTATTTTTTCGATATTTGAATGAACTGCTCCGATTTCTTTTGCTTCACAAATTCTGGCCAATCATGTTTCAGTTTCTCATATTGTCCTTTGAAATGGAGTCTTGTTACGCTTGACAAAGTCATGGGCTAGATTTTGCTTGAATTTCCGGAATGCGTCGGCCATCTTATGAAGAGCGAACTGTTTGACTAGCCTCCTCCTCTCCTTGTTTTCCTCAATCTTGTTACCCTCCTCATCGAATTTGTTGTATTCCGGAGGTAGAGCGAAATGTTCCATAAGCTTCTTGAAGCAATCTTTTTTGTTCTCTTATCGACAAAAGTGAAACCATCAATTCGTGCCTTCTTTGGCTCATTCCACTCCTGGACGGTGATCGAGACGTTGTCTCTAACAATGGCTCCGCATTGGCTGACAAACTTGGTGGCGTTCTTGCAGGGCTCCAGCGGCCTGCCGGTTGCACTGTCGACAACCTCGATGGTGCATGTTTCTCTTTGTTTCATCGTCTTGGTTGCGCCACGCTTTGACGACGTACTCGATTGTTTCGACGATCCGGCCGAGGGCTAAAATAAGAAAGAGAGTCGCGCTGGTTAGTACACACATATTTATTCAAATCAGTTAGTTTGTATCACGGAGGCTCAATGTATATATATACCTCGGCGCGGAGGTGGTTGCTACTTCCATTTGAAGATCGTCGTTTATCGACGTTTGTTAAACATCATCTTCTTGTGGCGCCCTTCATCTTCACCGTCAAGGTTCAGATAAGAAGAGATATCATCTTCTTCTTCTCCGGTCGGCACATATAGAATATCGCCGTTTATGATGCCGAACATATGTGCTTCACCGTCCGGATCATAGTTGTCCATAATCGGGTCAGCTCTATAAATCCGCCATTATGTCGATCCTGAAAACATGTAGTAAAAACAAATTAATTAAGTGAAGAAGGGGGCGGTGGCGGTGGCGGTGGCGGTGGCGAAAGGCGGTGGCAAAAGGAGGCGAGGAAGGGGTGGGAGAGGTGTCGCGGTGAAGCCTTGAGGCAGGCGGCGCAGAGGACGGCGTCACGGAGAGGGAGGCGAGGACATTTTGTGAAGAAACTTTGCAAGCAATTAAACATTTGTCAATGTTTGGTAAAAAAAATACAATTTGTTTTTGGTTTTCAATTTGGAATGTTATACATTAGATCATCATGCATATCATATTTTCTCGCATTTTCCGATCCTAGGAAATTTCACGCAACTCAAGGACCCTCGGAGAGAGTTGGAAGTTTCATTATTTTCATATTTGGGATTTCTCAAATTTTGGAAATAGGATCATTGGATTTATTTAAAATTATCTTCATAAAGTTTTCCTATAAAAATCTCAAGAGAGGGAATAATATGACTTTCCCAACATTTATGAAAATCGAAGATATTATAAATAAATAAAATTTGGTTTTAGAAAGATTTATTTTGCTTAGGCAATAATGAGCATTTAAGATTTTTATGCATGTTGCAGTTTTTAAAAGTTCATTTTGTTCGACTCATTTTTAGGAGTCGGGAAAATTTGTTTTATTTAAATCGGAGTTCGTTTGATAT
Source organism: Aegilops bicornis (assembly GCA_021605145.1). NCBI lineage: Eukaryota > Viridiplantae > Streptophyta > Magnoliopsida > Poales > Poaceae > Aegilops > Aegilops bicornis. Next base: position 47,534,123 of record CM038673.1, read on the forward strand.
TTTATTTATTTCGTTTTGTTTTAATTTAAAAAAAAAGCAGCTGCCCCCTGGACCGAGGCCCAGCCCGCCCAGCCAGGGCCCAGGCGCCCGGCTGACAGCGCCCGCCTCCCTCTCCCTCGCGCGCACGCCGCCGCCCGAGTCCCGCTCGGGGACGACTCCGCCGCCGCCGCCGGAGTCCGGCCTCGCCCGGCTCCGTGCCCCTTCCCCAAGCCGAGCACCCTCCTATTTGTTTTTGGTTTGTGAAGTAGCCGGAGGTGGCCTTGGCCGGATGCACTACCAGGTTAAGGCCGAGGGCGGGCGAAGCGAGGCGGCGCGGCTGTGGGCGAGGGAGGCCGGTCGGCGTTGAGGGCGGGCGAGCGAGGCGGCAGTACCGAGGCCGGCCGGGCGGCGCTGGTAGGCGAGGGCGACGGGCGGGCGCCGAGGGCGAGGGCGACGGCGGGCGCCGAGGGCGAGGGCGCGGGCGGCCGAGGGCGAGGGCGACGGGCGGCGCGCCGAGGGCGCGGCAGAGACGAACGGCGAGAATCGAATCGGAGAAGACGAGAATCGGAGCCTTGTATTTATAGCTCTTTAGTCGCGGTTGGCGACGAGACCATGATTAGCAGTACCTTTTTAGTCGCGGGTCGCCCGCCCAACCGCGACTAAAGGGTTTTTATGGGTTTTTATGCTGCCGCCTTTAGTCGCGGTTATGACGAGACCTGACTAAAGGTACCTTTAGTCGCGGGTCGCCTGCCCAACCGCTGACGGGTTTTTTATGCTCTCATTTTCATTTTTAGTCGCGTTGGTCTGCCAACCGCATGATTAAAGGCCGCCGCAGTTTTAGGTTTTTAGCCCCCCCCCCAAACCTGTTTTCTGTTTAATTTGTATTGTTTTTTTTTTAATTTGTATTGTTTTCTGTTTAATTTGTATTGTTTTATTTCTTTTGTGCTTTATTTTAATTTTGAAGGAGTTTCACATATTCTATGGTACTACATACATGCATATGAATGTACAATTTCAAACAAATTTGAAATTAGAACCAAAAAGAATTCAAGAGGAATATACAATATATATTCAATATCATCGGATGACCATATACAATTTTGAACAAGTTTCCATACATAATTTAATGCATATAAAGTTCTACGTCCTTTGTATCTCTGAACCGTCTCCAAACCCTACGAGGCAAATACAAATAATATGTCAAAAATAAAACTAATTCAATTCAATATGTTAAAAATACAAATAATATATCAAAAAATTCAGAAAAATAGAACTAATTCATTTCAAAATTCTAAAAATACAAATAATATATCAAAAAATTCAGAGAAGTTCTTCCCGGCCAGTCTTCCCGCCAGTTCTTTCCCGCCTATGTCTTCCCGCCATTTCTTCACGCCTCTATCTTGGCGTGTCGATGCTCCTTTTATAGGCACGGGCGCCGCTTCTGCTTTGTCTTGTTCCTCCGGCCAGGCGTCGTGCGCTACCCAGCGTCTGTCTAACCTTTAGTCGGTTGCACCAATCAGCCGGGACTAAAGGTTAGATGACCAGCTCTGGATTCCTCTTCTTCCCGCCATTTCTTCCCTGTCTTCCCGCCTCTTTCTTCCCGCCACTTTCTTCCCGCCTCCTGTCTTCCCACTCCCATTTTTCCGCCATTTCTCACTACATATATGTAGCCCGGCTTGGCCAGCATTATCACATCTCTACAATCTCTCATCACTCTCTCATGGCTTCCACCGCACCCACTCTAACCTACCAGCAGGTGGAGGAGCTTTGCGCCTCGAACTACCCTTGTCCACCGGGCTACGCGTCCCCACCGGCTGGAGCCTAAGCGCCGGTGGCGTGCGGTCCCTCCGTCCCTCGAGTGCTGCGCAGGCGGCCATCACGAACCACTACTACCTCGACCTCATGCCGAGCAGCGGATGAATCCCGCTGGCATCCCGATAACCAGCATACTTGGGGCGCCTTCTTCATCAATCGGCGTGAGAGGCGCCGCCGGTATGAGGAGGACGGTGCGCCTCACAGGAACTTCCACGAGGCGGCCGTCGGCTATGGTGGTATGGCGGACTCTGCAGAGCGTCATGGACTACATCACGGCGGCGATATCCTCCGCTGCGCTACCCTCGATTCGAGCCACGGCGCCGCCCGACGACAGCGGCGACAGCGGCGACGGCGGCGGCGGCAACTTAGAAAAGCGGCGACTACCGGTACAACGACGACGGCGGCTATGAAGACTACGGTATGCATATTATACGCCTAGGCAGGAGTATGACTAAATCACTCGAAATTTCATGTATCATCGGTGGTATCTCGAATCATTGAAAATGGACACCAAACACATCACGGGTAATATAATTCACATGATCCATTCAACAAAGTTTGGTACAATAAATTATTACACATCATTTTTCTTCCCTTGTGTCCCTGCTTGCTTACGATTGTGCCGTATCCATGGAGCATCCTCATCATTTAACTTAATGCTTGGGTCGGTGTTCACTTTGAAGGGCGGAATTTCAGCAAACATATTATAATCTTGACATGTCTGTCTTGTCCTCCACTCCCACGATGTTTCTTTTCCCTGAAAGAACAATGTGGCGCTTTGGATCATCGCATGATGTCTTGATCGTTTTCTTATCTTTCCGTTTCCTCGGTTTGCTACTCATGTCCTTCACATAGAAAACCTGAGCGACATCTTTCGCTAGGACGAATGGTTCGTCAAGGTAACCAAGATTGTTGAAATCCACCATTGTCATTCCGTATTGCTGGTCCACCTTTACCCCACCTCCTGTTAGCTTGAACCATTTGCACCGGAACAAAGGGACCTTAAAGGAGGGTCCATAGTCAAGTTCCCATATCTCCTCTATGTAACCATAATATGTGACATCTTGCCCATTCTCGGTTGCTGCATCAAAGCGGACACCACTGTTTTGGTTGGTGCTCTTTTTATCTTGGGCGATCGTGTAAAATGTATTCCCATTTATCTCGTACCCTTGGAAAGTCGTTATAGTCGAAGATGGTGTCTTGGCCAACATGTACAGCTGATCTACAACATCATTGTCATTCATTAAATGTTTTCTCAACCAACTGCCGAAAGTCTCCATGTGGGCCTTCCTAATCCAGGATTCAGGCTTCCCGGGTTGTCGAGCGTAAAATATTCTTGTGTTTCTCAAAGTACGGAGCCACCAAGCTGGAATTGGTCGATCTGGTGTGGTGTGCTTGATCGGAGAATGGCCGTCCATACATATCGTTGATTTCATTCCGATCGTGCCTTTTCCACTTAGTCTCCCCTCGTGCGCGATCGAGGAAGACCAATCGGCTTAAGGTCAAGAACAAAGTCAACACAAAACTCAATTACCTCCTCATTTCCATAGCCCTTGGCGATGCTTCCTTCTGGCCTAGCACGATTCTGAACATATTTCTTTAATACTCCCATGAACCTCTCGAAGGGAACATATTGTGTAGAAATACAGGACCGAGAACAAAATCTCTTTGACTAGGTGAACCAGGAGGTGCGTCATAATATTGAAGAAGGATGGCGGGAACACCAACTCGGCTGACAAGACATTGGATCACATCGTTACGTAACCGTGGTAGAACTTCTGGATTGATTACCTTCGAGAGATTGCATTGAGGAATGCACATAGCTTCACAATGGCTACTCGAACATTTTCCGGCGAGAGCCCTCAAAGCAATCGGAAGCAATTGCGTCATAATCACGTGGCGGTCGTGAGACTTCAGGTTTTGGAACTTTTTCTCCGCCATGTTTATTATTCCCTTTATATTGGGCGAGAATCCAGACGGGACCTTCATACTGCTCAGGCATTCAAAAAGATGACCTTCTCTTCTTTGGTCGGAGCGTAGCTGGCGACCTTGAAACCATTCCGGATGCCGGTCATCGTGGTCTTTCAAGCGTTGCTTTGGTCTGCCGTGCTTCCTTTGTATCATTTGTCTTCCCATACACGCCCAAGAAGCTTAGGAGGTTCACGCAAATATTCTTCGTAACGTGCATCACGTCGATTGCAAGCGGACATCTAGGACTTTCCAATATTCTAGCTCCCGAATATAGATTTCTTCTTCCACATGGCTGCGTGCCCGTCGGCTCCCTTCGAACTGATTGTCCGCCAGACCCTTTCCAAAGATGACTTTCAAATCCTTGACCATATCAAATACCTCGGCACCGGTCGTTCTGCGAGCTTGACGGTGATCTGCCTTGCCGTTGTAATGCTTGCCTTTCTTTCTTCTTGGATGAATTTTCGGAAGAAATCGGCGATGCCCAAGGTACACGTTCTTCTTACAATTTGGCAAATGTACACTTTCGGTCTCATATGGCAGTGCGTGCATGCATTGTATCCCTTATTTGACAGTCCGAAAGGTTACTAAGAGCAGGCCAATCGTTGATGGTTACGAAAAGCAACGCCGTAGGTCAAATTCCTCTTGTTTGTGCTCATCCCACACACGGACACCACCCCACAGCTGTAAAAGTTCATCAACTAATGGCCTTAGGTACACATCGATGTCGTTGCGGGTTGCTTCGGACCTTGGATGAGCACCGGCATCATAATGAACTTCCGCTTCATGCACAACCAAGGAGGAAGGTTGTAGATGCATAGAGTCACGGGCAGGTGCTATGGCTGGAGCTCGCTTCGCCAAAAGGATTCATGCCATCCGTGCTTAGAGCAAATCTTATGTTCCTTGCGTCACTGCAAAATCTTTGAACCATCTGTCGATCTTTCTCCATTGCGTTCCATCTGCGGTGTGTCTCAACTCCCGTCCGACTTACGGTCCTCTTTGTGCCATCGCAACAACTTGGCATGCTCTTTGTTCCTGAGCAGACGTTTCAACCGTGGTATTATAGGAGCATACCACATCACCTTGGCGGGAACCCTCTTCACAGGGTTTCGGCCCTCAACATCGTCACCGGGGTCATCGCCTCACGATCTTATAACGCATAATGCGGTGCATACCGGGCATTCATTCAAATTCTCGTATTCACAGCGGTAGAGGATGCGATCGTTGATGCATGCATGTATCTTCGTAACCTCTAAACCTAGAGGGCGGACAACCTTCTTTGCCCGTGCGTCTTGGCGGGCAACTCGTTATCCTTTGGAAACATATTCTTCAACATTTTCGGCAAGTTTTCAAATGCCGAGTCAGCTACACCTGCCTCTGCCTTCCATTTCAGCAAATCCGATTGTGCAGCCCAGCTTTTTGAGACCATCATCGCATCCGGGTACAGCGCCTTTACGTGATCCTCTAACATGCGATCCAAATTCTCCCTCTCCTTTTCGGTTTAGCGGCGTCTCCGTGCATCGGCAATGGTCCGACCAAGATCATCAACGGGATCATCACGTGCCTCTTCTTCACCTTCCCTTCACCTTGAGCATCCTCCATGAAAGTATCACCGAAATGAGCAAGATAGCTTTCATCGATGAAATCATCCCTTCTTCATCTTCTTCCATTATAACCCCTCTTTCTCCATGCTTGGTCCAACAATTATAGCTTGGCATGAAACCGTGCGAAGCGGATGCATGTGAACATCTCTTGAGGAAGAGTAACCCTTCCGATTCTTACAGATAACACATGGACAGATAACAAAACCCCCGCTTGTTCGCATTAGCCACTACGAGGAAATCTTTCAAACCCGTAGTGAACTGCCGGAGAGTCGGTTACCGTACATCCATTGCCGATTCATCTGCATTATTATAATATAAAATATATAATTAACCATCATGCATTTGTTAAACTAACTAGCTACAAACAATATAAATTAAACAATGAACTACACACATGCATATTTTATCAATGACACATCAAAGGTTCATCAAGTTGCTAACATGATCGAGGAGTGTGGCTCCAACACTTCATGTCATGTTTGTTTCATGCTCTTGGGGCATTTCATCAAACACCTTATGTGCATAAGAGGAACCAAAAGCAAACCTACACCCACTTGTGAAGAGAATGGCTCCAAATGGCTAAGTGTTGGCTGCTGGATGGGTATATATAGGGGAGGGCTTTAGTTGCGGTTGGCTTGGCAAACCGTGACTAAAGGTGCCCGAAGGCCTTTAATCGCGGTTGTCACGGCAAACCGCGACTAAAGACCCTCACGTTGCCTAGCCACCGAGCGCCACAGGCCCAGGCCTTTGGTCGCGGTTCACCTCCAGAACCGCGACTAAAGGTCCCATTAGTCGCGGTTCCTACAGCTTCGCGACTTATGGGGCTGAACGGAAGCCTGTTTTTCCACCAGTGGTTCTTGGCACAAGAGGAGGATTATTGCCAACGTATGCTTAGTAGTGGTCCTTCTTCCGAACTAGGCGGTATGAGGCAACCTCAAGGGCGGCAACTACAAGAAACAAAAACGTCGCGATCACGAAAATTCCGACACCTCCTACAATCCTAGCATTCCCAACAGTTTTCTTTGCAGAGCCTTCAAACCCTAACATGGCGCCTGCTAGAAATAGTAGCACTGCTATGATCGCAAGGACCCTGAAAGTATAGACGCATGGCGTAGAGACCATATTAATTATACAAGTTAAATGAACAAGCTACCAAGTAGATATAAATTCTGTATTAAAGTTCAGTTTTCAAATTCTAAGAGAAATGATAAAAGAACAATGAATTTTAAAGCTCTCGGGCCACGCCACCACTTAGCGCACCATGCTATTAGACTAGAATTAATTGTAGCATTAAATTTAATGATGATATTTTCCTTGATTAGCGACAAAAAGCAGCCAGATATCGAGTTGTGAATAACCAAATTATTTACATACCATGAGATGATGAAGAAGACCACCGCGGCGATGCGCTTGGCCCCCTTAGTTCTCCTCCACGCCCCACAGCAGCAGATGGCCACGCTGGCAAGAATATGCGTCATCGACGCCAACACGGCCGCTACCACGCCGCATGTCATCGCCGGCGATCGCCAGTACGTAGAGAACTCACCACGGTCATCTTGATGATGTTTCTGCATGAATGAACACACCGTCAAGAAGGATCAACAATATTATTATCAACTAGATTATGCTTGGCCGAAGTTTTTTATTTTGAAATCTTGGCCGTAGGTTAGAGTGAGAAAGAGATAGCATCTGGCAGGTTACAATGACAAAGACATAATATCTAGCGTGCGATGTGTGCATACCAGCGCCAAGAGAATCGCGCTGATGACTCCAAACACGATCGTCATCACAGCGAGGATGCTGGTCGCCACCATGATACCTTTCTTCCCCATCGATGATCTCACTACTAATCGGAGCAGATGAGTTAAATAGTGCATTGCCACACGCATATAGATAGACAGAGATGAACAAGTGCATGAATGCAAGTATTCGCAAAAACAAAAAAAGTATAAAGTTGGTAAATGTATAATTTAATCAATTAAACTTCCTAAAATATATGTGATCCAGTTGCATGTAGCCAAAAAACTGTCGAGGATTCACGCGACTCCGAGTGGAGCGGTGTCAAGAATTCCCACCCCACCAAGCATGGCGAAAACTCTGAGTTCTGTGTAGTGGTGTCTTTGTTGCCGGCCTTTATGGGCAAAGACTGTACTGTTGTTTCTATTGGTCAGAAAACAAGGATTTCAAAGTGTATTGCCTACTGATCCTACTAAGGCTGGTTGTAACGGGAAGTATCATATACTAGTATCATGCATATGATACTAGTGTATGATACTATATCTGTAATGCACAGTATCATATGTTGATATCAAATAGAACTATATTTATTGTCATGCATGACACAAAATAGTACATCATTTAATATGATACGGTATCATGATATGATACTCAAGCCTCTCTTTCTTCATTTAATTCTATGTCACCTCATCAAAATTGCTTAGTTGGCATGTATGATATTACCTATAATACTCCATTACGACCAGCCTAATGTGATGTTTGTTCTGTGTTTGCTGTAATCATGGGTCGTGCTGCAGAAAAGAAGACTACAAGGCTTGCTTAGTGAGATTTCTAAAAGACTCTGCCCTGTGGTGGGAGAAGTCTCCAAACGTTGGCATGGATGTGGCCCTGCAGCCCCTGCTGTCCGACGACTCTGTTGATTTTGATAGGATAACATTGTGTCAAGATGATTGTTGTGTTTGGTTGCTTCATTTGGTAGTTTGGATTATGTAGTCACTCACATCCCATCCTGTAGATGTGGTTAAGTATCTAGGGAAGTATGATCGCAATGGGTACTTGATGTGCTTGTACTGTGAGTCCATTGTCGTAATGAAAGGGGAGCTGTGTAGCCCCTTCGATAAAGGAAAAAAGCATGGCGGAGACAAGCGAGGTTGCAGCTCGCAAAAACACACACTTAAATCAGCAAATAGTGATCAAGATAGAGGCACCGCGAACTAACACATTTTGGGTATAAATAGAACTGAAACCAATCTCCCGGGGTACTAAGCTACTCCCTACGTTCCGAATTAGTTGTCACATTCTATATATTTATGCAACAAGTAATTCAGGACGGAGTTTTTTTTGAAAAGGGACGGAGTGAGTCTATCTATTTATGTGGTAAGTAACTTGGAACGGAAGGAGTAGCTGAAAAAAAGGAGGAGCAGAGGAATCTTTACGTTATAGCTCCAAGTCGACGGGAACCGGCCGAAATCAAGAAAGTTTGACCGCCGAACCCTACACAATGAAGCGTCCAGCAAAATCAGAGGAAGGAAAAACAAGGCCTAAATGCCCGGAAGCACGAGCGCACGGGGAGAGAAGGGAAGAGGCGGCCAGCCCATCTCGACCAATGAAGCGTTGGAGGAAGCAAACTCGCCGGGGATTGGAACGGAAACCAAACCTTTTGGGTGTAGGGATCCAGAGCGAGAGGGGTGATGGATATGAGAAGAGTGAGAGGGCCTTACTTGTCCGTGAGACCGTGACAGATTTTCATCAAGTAGTGTATGTGATGCAGGGTCCATACTACCACATGAAGATGCGTACAAAGTACCACATGACAGATTTTGGCTGGCTTCGCACTCTGAGCCGACCACCGGAGACAAGCACCTTTGTGCGTACAGACGTGATGATGCACTGCACGCGTGTAGGGACCGTCCGTCCGGTTCATCCATCAACGTCGACGCGCGCGGTCGACATGCCTTGATGTGCCACACCACACCAAAAGTTGATGTCGACGGAAACACAAGATTCACTTTTTTTCTCCAAATTAAAGGGCAGAAGCCGAGTTGGACACTCATAGGAGAGTACGAAAAATAGAAATTACGGACGTGCTCATCACTCTCGCCGACCCGCACAACACAAACCACAGTTCGAGGGTAGCTGGGAAGTGAAGAACATCATACAGAAACCAACATTCAGAGCAAATTTTCTAAAGAAACGTATTTAAAATTTTCGTAAAAAAAATGAGATGTTAAGTGGATGATGTTCTATTATCATGTGAAGTTTCAAGTAAGAACATATCACGGGATGCAAGCCATGGAAAAGACAAATTGGGACAGTGAATAGTGTCATTACTGTTGGCACTATTCAATGCTAATTTTGTCTTTTTCATAACTGACACCATGTAATGTGATTGAATTTAAAATTTTGCACGGCAATAGAACATCACCTATGTTAACCTCTTATTTTTTTTAGATTTTTTGAAACTTCAAAACATCATTTTCATGTGCTGATTTTTATCGGTTTTCACTAAATGTTGGTTTCTGAACGATATTTTCCCGGCCGGAAAGTGGCTCCCAATCCAGTCGGGAGAACTAAACTAGCAGAGAAAGAGGAGTCAATGGATAAGCAGAGGAATCCTTACCTGGACGAAGCGCAGCAATATAATGGCCAAGGGATCGGTACTCGGGAGGAACCAAACCTCGCCGGAGATTGGGACGGAAACCTCACCGGAGCAGTACGGTCTTGGATTCGTTGTGGGTGAGGCAGGGCCCACGAGCGAATGGATTCCAAGTTCTATTTGCCTTCGGAGTCCATCCACTATATATCTATCCCCGGCCGACACAAAAATAAGTGGATAGCAACTTATCTCGATTTCGTGACTCACATACGTTTTCGGAGCAAAAGAATCAGAAGCGGACACGTACGTACGTACGTGCGGCCTGTCGACCGCTTCCACTGGCCAGCAGAAATTTCAAGGATTACATGAGGTGCACGATGCACATTGTATGGTTGGTCGCAATTTCTTTATAGGAACTTCGATTTTGGTGTTTTGGAGCTTGTTGGATTGCTAGCAAAAGCCCGATGCGTTTGTGGCCTTCGATCATCCTTTGGACACTTTGATAAATATCAAATCATCAAACTCTCCGAAGTGCCTTGATTTGGTGTCCAGAACATCTCCGGTTTGACCCCTAGCTTGATTCTTTTGATGTCCCAAGTCCATACACACGTCAACCTATCTACAAAGACCACAAATCAAAGAAAAACTAATAAAAATCAAATAAAAATAAAAAGTATGCAACGAACTTGGTAAAACAAGTAAATACTGAAAACTATGCATTAGAGATATGAATAAATGCTAGATGGGTATGATACGAGGAATTTGGCACTAGAATATACTCTAAAAAGTATGCATAAAATCCACTCACCAGCTGCCGCGCTAACCACTCGTCGTGATACTGTGACGGAAAGTCGGGATCACTTCTGTATCCCGGCAGTCGACTATCTGATTCTTTTCATTATGAACCTATTCCAGAACTTCCTGGCTCACTCGCCAGGCTGCTAGATGATATGGCTGAGGTCGTAGGCATCCGGGCGACGAACGTATGTTCCTTGAAAGTTTGCCCTGAAGGCCTCTTCTAGCTACACCCAACTTCCAATAGAGTTCTCGTGCAGGCAGTTAAGCCAATGCCTTGCCGGCCCTTTGAGCTTGAGCGGTAGGTATTTACTTGAGCCATGTGGATGTGGAGAAGAAAATCTTCGATCCAGAACCGAGTCGGTGGTTCCATCGTATGATTCAATATTAACAGGTTTAAACCCCTCCGGGAACTTATGCACCATGACCTCATTTGTAAAACATATCGGATGTGTTGGCCCTCGAAAACGAGCGATGTCGTGCCGGAGGTCGAATGTCGTCCGAGCACGTGTTTTCTCCCGAGCCCTTGCATTCCTATCGAGCCAGGCTTAATAGTCGGCCCGTCCAGCTTGAGTGTGTCCACTTGATCCGTAAATGGACCTTGTTGGGCCGGGATTTGCATTTAATTTTCTTTGCAAATCGTAAGGCTCAGCTAGTAGTATTGGTTCTTTCCCTAGACAGCAATGTGTGGGGGGATTTTGATTCTCTCTGGTGGGCCTATCTCATCTGCGAGGAGGACGATCAGGCTCGTCAACCTAGTCGTGCTTGCTTTGATAGCATGTTGTTGGCGACTTCGTCGTTGAACGCGGGAAGTAAGCGCCGACATGGGTAGGTTTTGACTTTGTCCTCGCATCGTAACTCAAAGTCTTACTCGGCTGCGAGGACCTCGACCCACTTATCATTGAGCGTATGCTGATCAGCTTGGAGCTATTGTTGTTTATTTTTCGTACTTCGAGCGGTGGCAAGGAGCCGCCACCAAAATCATTCTTGCTCGTATGGGTCCTCAGGGACGATGAAATCCTTGGGTCCGAGACTGATATCGTCCTCGGATTGGGGGAGGTAATTGGTATCCTCCTCATCCTCGAGGTCTTCGAGATTCTCCTCGTCGGATATCCCATGCGGGGTCATTGACCTGATCGGGTGTGGCGTGACAGCCATTACCCTAGTCCTCAACGTCTTCTTGTGTAGCGCCGTTATCAGTGGCATATATCTTGTTGTTTTGGCTTGCCCTGCCTCTTCCGGCACTCTTGGACCGCTTCCGGCCACGTCGGCACTTGGGAGGATCTGGTTTCTCCTCCCCATCCTTCTTAGGGGTGTCTACCAAGGATTGTGGGTCACCTCGCTGGGGACCCCCTAGTCCAGGACACCGTCAGTACCCCCATCAAGATTGCTATCCGAAGATCCACGTAATGACTTGATTCGGGGTGAAGCTTTCGATGCGGCTGAGGTGGCCGGTCGAGTCGGCATGAAGCACGATGATGTCGAACGTGAAAGTCTGGCCGGGGACGAAGACGTCACCGCAGCCGATGTTGTTGTTGATCTCGAGACGAGCCATCGATCCTTTCTAACCACACCGCGGGAACTGTATGGGCCACCAATGTCGGTACTAAAATAGGCAGATCTCGGATATGGGGTCCCAAGCTGTGGATCTGGGAACGATGGTGAACTGAAGACAAGGGAGACAGTGTTTACCCAGGTTCGGATCCTCTCAAAGAGGCAAAACCCTATGTTCTGCTTGATTATATAGATGATGGAGTATCTAGTACAGGTTGATCTGCCTTGAGATCGTATGTTGTGTTCTAAATCCTAAGGCTAGTAATTGTGATTCTTTCTTCTACGGACTAAACCCTCTTGTTTATATAGGCACTAGGGGTATTTAGGGTTACACATGGTCGGTTTCCCACTAGGAATAAACATGCTGATATATGGAACTATCCTTGAAATGTACGCCAAGTCTTCGGCAGTGTCCATCTTGATCATGACTGGGTTCGAGGCCTCTGGAGCCCTAGGTGGGGCCATAGGCTCGGCCAAGGATTGTGCGTCACCTTGGTGGGGATCTCCTAGTCCAAGACATCGTCAGTCGGGTAGGCCTCGATGTATGCTTCTTCGGATGACGCCCCCTCGGGTCCGTCGTCCCCTGCTATGGCGTTACCGCTACTTGTGGCTGCTCCCGCGGGTCTTGACTCAGTGTCATCACCACCCGCGGCTGGTTACACAGGTCCTCTCACCTACGCACATGTGGGGGTCTTTCGTCTGAGATCGCGTTATACTTCAGATGAGTATGACTACACGGCGTCCACTTCCATGCCTTCGCCCTTGTCGGCCTCTGTCTGGGCGGCACTTCACAACCCTCTTTGGTTCGCTGCGATGTAGGATTAGTTTGATGCATTAGAGAAAAATCAGACTTGGCAGCTTGTTCCACGACCCCGGCACACTAACATCATTACTAGGAAGTGGGTCTTGAAGCACAAGCTCCGACTAGATGGTACACTTGACCATTATAAGGCGCGTTGGGTGGTTCGTGGCTTCCGACATCGTGTAGGCATCGACTTCATCAACAATTTCGCCCCGGTTGTCAAACCAGGGACGATCCGCATTGTTCTTCAGCTTGCGGTGTCTCGCGCCCGGCCAGTGCACCAGATGGGCGTTTCCAACGCCTTTCTTCATGGTCATCTCGAGGAGCAGGATTTCTGTCAGCAACCCACGAGGTTCGTTGATATGGCACACCTGGATCATTTGTGCCTGCTTTCGTGCTCCTTATATGGGCTCAAGCAGGCTCCACGCGCCTGGTACTAGCGCATCGCAACTTTTCTTCACTGACTCGGCTTCCGCTCTATACGCTCAGATGCTTTGTTGTTTGTCTATCACCAGGGCACTAACACAGCTTATCTACTCCTCTACGCCGACGACATCATCCTGACAGCATGCACGTCTGGTCTTCATCGACGGCTCACTGATCATCTTCGCACTGAGTTTGCCATCAAGGACTTGGGTCATTTGCACTACTTCCTCGGGGTCAAGGTGGTGTGTCGTTCGGATGGCTTCTTTCTTCACCAATGGAAGCATGCTCATGAGCTCCTTGACCATGCCGGGATGCTTAATTGCACACCCACGGCCACGCCTATCAATACAAAGGCCAGGCTCTCTGCCACTGATGGGTCCCCTACTCCGGATGCTTCATTTGAATCGGTCTATTGTTGGTGCTCTTCAGTACCTTACACTTAATTACATGACCGGTGATGCAGTATGTTGTTCAGCAGGTGTGTCTTCATATGCATGTTCCATGCGATGCTCACTGCCTACTCCGCCAACATCACTGCCTACTCCGACACTGACTGGATCGGCTGCCCCGATACACGACATTTCACTTCTGGATACTGTGTCTTCCTTAGTCCATCACTTATTTCGTGATCGTCCAAGCGGCAGCCCACGATCTCCCATTCCAGTGCTGAGCCTGAGTATCGTGCAGTGGCTAATGTCATCGTCGAGTGCTCCTGGCTTCGCCAACTTCTTGAGCTCTCGTGCCCTGTCGACAAGGCCACGGTGGTGTACTGCGAAAACATCTGTGCCGTCTAACTCTCCGTCAGCTCAGTCCATCATCGCCGTACCAAGCACATCGAGCTTGATATTCATTTTGTTCGGGAACAGGTGGCTCTTGGTCATATACGTGTTCTACACGTACCCATCTCCCAACAATTTGCCGATATCATGACCAAGGGCTTGCTTACGGCGTCCTTCGAGGGGTTTGGTCCAGTCTTTGCGTTAGCAATGGCGCCGCTTCGACTGTGGAGGGTGTTGAGTATATGTATTTTGCATGTGTATTTGTTGTACCACAAGCCTTTCTCCTTGTTTATAGTTGAGAATACGTCTACTCCATGTACTATATATACATGTGCATATGCATCAATGAATATTGAGAGTTGCATCCTAATTGTCTACACACTCCTTGCCAGTATTAATTACGTAGTTGGGTATTTTGTGGCAATACCCAAATTGACCGCATAACCTCTCACAGTATGCGTGCATGATCGCATCTAACCAGTGGAAATATGTCTATAGTTTTTGCACAAATTGGTAAATAATGCCTCGTTGTTGCCTTCCATGCACAGATTTTCATTTTCTAAGGTACATACGAAATAAAACGAGTGAATCTACACTTTAAAATATGTTTATATACGTTTATATATAGTTTGCATTGATATCTTTAAATAAACTTATATTTAAAAATTGAGGAAGTAGTATTTATAACAAAGAACGAGAGAGTAATGAAAATGACCAAAAGCTCGCACCCGTTTTATGGATAAAGCACCAACCGGCATCCAGTTCACCCATACAACTTGACACCACAATACACGCAAGGTCTACATAACCCCATACCACTCCAAGCAGTCTACACGTAGGAACCTAAGGCACCACTTGAAGTGTCCAGAGCCCTCAACCGTAAACGAGTCATCACAAAGGAATAAAACTGTGTGCGCGGAGAACTGAGTACTCCAAGACGGTGCCATCAAGAAGGGCACATTGGGAGAGCAAGCCATAATATAATACACTAGAAAGTTTGACTTTACTTCGATTTAGGATAGCATGCTTACTTGTATTCGCAAAAAAAATGCTTACTTTAATTTCTAAAATAAGTTTCAGGTTTCCTTTTTATTTCAGATCGGAGTAGTATAATTGCTAGAAAATTGAGTATTTCATTGTGGAATTTTAAAGTAAACTAAGTCCTATCTTTAAGTACATGTCATTCTTTAAGTACATGTCAATCTGCTAATCGTGTGCTGACGAGGGTACACCAAACAACCGTGCGAAGTACACATATGTTGTTTCGGAGGGTACAAGTTAGTTCTCGATGGGGTACAAGTTACGCGCGAAAAAGTTCATTCAAACCTATAAAAATGGATCTAGTTTTGAAGATTTTAACAAGAGGGACGCAATGGCGTAAATGGTCCGTAGTTTGGACACTCGGTTCAATAGATATCCATTTTATCGGATACATTAAGAAAAAACACGAACACACAAACCACCCTTCTCCTCCCGTGAGAACAAACCCAACCAAACTCTCTGATGGCGATAAGAGACGCACATGAGTGACGACATTTATTCTCAAAAATGATTTCGATATTCCAGATGGCAGCCACCTATAATGGCTTTCGTAAGATATAAAAAAGCTTCACAAGCACATAATGTTTCAAGCAATGCAAATAAACCTTTGAATTCTTTCTCATGACTTGACTGGAGCCGTAACAAACACACAAAACAAGCAAGATGGTAGCATGGGTCGAAGCCTACGCCTTGCCATGGTGGCAGAGCTAACCTTACACTTGATTTGGCGGTGGAGGAGCAGAACCATAGGGAGCGTCTTTAGATGGCACAAAAGGAGGATTACTGCCAACGTATGCTTGGTAGTGGCCCTTCTTCCGAACTAGGCGGTATGACGCAACATCAAGGGCGGCGACTACAAGAAACAAAAACGTCGCGATCACAAAAATCGCGACACCTCCGACAATCCTAGCATTCCCAACTGTTTTCTTTGCAGAGCCTTCAAATCCTAACATGGCGCCTGCCAGAAATAGTAGCACTGCTATGATCGCGAGGACCCTGCAAGTATATATGCATGGCGTAGAGACCATATTAATTATACAACTTAAATGAACAAGCCACCAAGTAGATATAGATTCTGTATTAAAGTTCAGTTTTCAAATTCTACTAAGAGAAATGATAAAAGAAGAATTAATTATAAAGTTCTCAGGACGCACCACCACTTAGCGGCTAGCGCACCATGCCACATAGGCTAGCATTAATCTTAGTGAAGATATTTTCCTTGATAAGCGAAAAAAAAGCAGGCAAGATATCGAGTTGTGAATAACCAAATTATTTGTGTACCATGAGGTGATGAAGAAGACCACCGCGGCGATGCGCTTGGCCCCCTTAGTTACCCGCCATGCCCCAAAGCAACAGATGGCCACGCCGACAAGGATTTGCGTCATCGATGCCAACACGGCCGCTACCACGCCACATGGCATCGCCGGCGATCGTCGGTACGTAGAGAACTCGCCATGGTCATCTTGATGATGTTTCTGCATGAATGAATGCACACCGTTAAGAAGAATCAACAATATTATTATCAACCAGATTATGCTTGGCCGAACTTTTTTTTTTTTTTGAAATCTTGGCCGAAGGTTATAGTGAGAAAGAGATAGCATCTAGCAGGTTTTTTTTAGAGATAGCATCTAGCAGGTTACAATGAGAAAGATAATATCTAGCGTGTGATGCGTGCATACCATCGCCAAGAGAACCGCGCTGATGATTCCGAAAACGATCGTCATCACGGCCAGGATGCTGGTCACCACCATGAGACATTTGGTCCCCATCGATGATGGCACTACTAATCGAGTAGATGAGTTAGGCATTGCATTGCCACACGCATATAGATAGACAGATTTATTGGAAAAAATATAGATAGACCAAGATGAACAAGTGCAGGAATGTAACGTTAGCTTGAATAAGGTTACCCGAGGACGGGCTACCTCTTGCATGAAGATTGTCACCGGCATTGCTCCATTTCTTGTAAGCTATATTAAGTTGGTAAATGTATAATTTAATTAATTGAACTTCCTAAAATATATGTGATTAAGTTGCAAAAAGCCAAAAATCGGTCAAGGATTCACGCGACTCCGAATGGAGCGGTGTCAAGAATTCACACCCCACCAAGCATGGTGAAAACTTTCTGTGGAGTGGTGTCGTTGTTGCCAGCCTATACGGGCAAAGACCATGCTGTTGTTTCTATTGGTCCTGCCGCTTTACTTAGGATTATTTGGAAAACAAGGATTTCAAAGTGTATTGCCTACTGATCCTACTAATGTGATATTTATTTTGTGTTCATTGTTGTAATCATGGGTCGTGCTGCAAAAAAATTGAGGACTACAAGGCTTGCTTGCTTAGTGAGATTTCTAAAAGTCTCTGCCCTGTGGAGGGGAGAAGCCTCTAACCGTTCGCGTGGATGTGTCCCTGCTGTCCGACGATTCTGTTGATTTTGATAGGGTACCGTTGTGTCAAGATGATAGTTGTGTTTGATTGGTTCATGTGGCAGTCTGAATTATGTGGTCGCTGACATCCCTTAGATGTGGTTAAATATCTAGGGACATACGATCTCAATGGGCTCTTGATGTGCTTGTATCTTTATTCCATTTTCATTTTAACATGCCCTCTCTTACCCTCTATTTTCACATAAGAGGTAAGAGTATACAATAGATCTCACCCGTTGATCTGATTAATTAGTGATTAGATTAACTCTTACATTCTTACCTCACATGTAAAAAGAGGGGACAAGTAGGATATATTAAAATTTGCCTAATAAAAATGAGGCTGTGTAGCCCTTTGAGGGGGAAAAAGAATGGCGAAAACGAGCCGGGTCGTGGCTCGAAAAAAGCCACACTTATAGATCAGCAAATAATCATCAAGATAGAGGCACCGCAAAGTAACACAATGCATGGATAAATAGAACTGAAACCAATCTCCGGGGCCGCTAAACTAGCAGAGATCTCCTAAAAAGCTAAACTAGCAGAAACAGAGGAGGAGCAGAGGAATCAAGCAAGGGACCGCTGAACCCTACACCATGAATCGACCAGCAAAATCAGAGCAGGGAGAAACACGGCCGACAGTTACCGGGAGCACGAGCCCGCAGGGAGTGAAGGGAAGACGAACCAACGAAGCACGGCAATAGCGAGGGAGATTAGCTGGAGGAGGCAACCTCGCCGGGGTGGGGAGTGGAACGGAAACCAAACCTTTTGGTTGTGGGGAGGCAGAGCGAGAGGAGGAATGGATAGGAGAGGAGTGAGAGGCGAAAGCCTTCCTTGTCCGTGACAGATTTTCATCAAGTAGTACTGCAGGTGATGCAGGATCCATACTAGCACGTGACAGATTTTGGGTGGCTTCTGAGTGGACAACCGGAGACAAGCACGCGTGCAGGGACCGTTGGTTCACCCATCAACGTCGACGGGCGCGGTCGACATGCGCTCATGTGCCAGACACACCACACCAAGAAGTTGATGTCGACCGAAACACGAGATTCACTTTTTTTTCCACAAAAAGGGGCAGAGGCCGAGTTGGACGCCATACAAGAGTACGAACAATAGAAATTACGGACGTGCTCAAAGCATCTTCGTCGTCGCCCGACCCACACAGCACAATTTAATGCTAATTTTGTCTTTTTCATAGCTCACATCAAGTGATGTGTTTCAATTTGAAATTTTGCATGGCAATAAAACGTCACCCTGTTAACATATTAGATTTTTTTCTTGTGATTTTTAAAAACTTCAAAACATTGTTTTCGCGTGGATTTCATCTGCTTGCAGATATTCTCCCCGTCCGGAAGTAGCTCCTAGTCCCGTCAGACATGATATGGGGTAGGGATGGCAATGGGTACCCATTACCCGTGTACCATGTGGGTAAAAACCCTATTAGGGTAAGGGTATGGGACAAAAAATTACCCATGGATACTTAAATGGGAAAATATCATACCCATCGGGTAGAGAGGGTACGGGTATGGGATCGTATAACCCGTGCCCGCGTACCCATGTACCCATCTAAAATGTTGACATGTGGGTTTCCGTTAATATCCCAATGTATTCATTTCCCCTCCTAATTACGCTAGGTAAAAACTCTAATGTGTATTCAAATTATCTCTATAATTTGTCATGATTTCGTGAACTTAAAGTGTATGCATATGTGTTGTTATTTATGATTATGTGTTGTTGTTTAACATTTTTATATGTCACTTTATAGGCAAGTATTTTTGTTTACGAGAATATGTTGTTGTACATTGTTGTTTAAAATGCGTTGCTATTAATAATTTATGATTGTATGTTGCTTTTTACAACTATTTTCTACTCAATTGATGTGTTGTAAACGCGGGTATTTTTACCCGCGGGTACCTTTGATGTGTTGTAAACGCGGGTATTTTTACCCGCAGGTACCTATATACCCTGTCTGGTGACGGGTATGAAAAAAAATTGTACCCTTGACGGGTATGGGTATGGGTGATGGGTAAACTCAGGGCGGACGGGTAAAGGTATGGGGTAGCTCCACCCGCACCCATACCCCGTGGGTGCCATCCCTAATATGGGGGGGGGGGGGGAGGGGAGGGCAAGCACTGTAGTAAGCAAACGAACTTGCGAGTAACCGATGAACTGGAACCAGTCTCCAAGGGCACTAATCTAGCAGAAAAAGAGTAGTAGATGGAGGAGCAGAGGAATCCTTACCTGGACGAAGCGCGGCAGTATAATGGGTCGGGAGGAACCAAACCTCGCCGGAGATTGGGACGGAAGCCTCGCCGGAGTTGTAGTGCGGTATTGGATTGGCTGTGGGGGAAGGGAAGGGTCCGCGAGCCAGAAATGGATTCCGAAGTTCTATTTGCCTGCTGAGTCCATCCGCTATGTAGCCCCGGCCGACACAAAAAAAGTGTATAGCCACTTATCTCGATTGTGTGACTCACGTACGTTCTCGGAGAGAGAGAATCAGGACGAGCGGACACGTGGTACGTACGTGCGGCTCAGCGGCTGGTCGACCGCTTCCACTAGCCATGAAAGTTCAAGGGTTGCATGCGATGCGCGATGCATATCCGGACGTCGGCATATACAACTTTAATGATTCAGAGGTTGGCAGGTGCCTCTCTTGTCTTGGCTTGCTGTTTCTTGTCTGTCGTCTCGCTCTCAGCCGACCTCCGGAGAAGCGAACATACGTGGCGACGCACGCGTGTACGTGTACGCGTCGGCCACACCGCCCCAGATATTTGGAGCCTGCTAAAAAGTAATCTTATAAGATTAAAATTAACATGCTTAAATTTGTTTGAATCTGAATGTATTTAATACTAAAACGTGACTTGACTTGATATATCCGTATCTAGACAAATATAAGACAAGAATTTTGGGACGGAGGGAGTACCAAAACAGTTACGTACCCTCTTTTTTGACGGCAACGCGAGATTCAAATATTTTTCTCAAAGGTCAGCGGAAATATTACCTCAAATTACCTGTCTTGAATTTGCCAATATACAGATATATTTCTCTAGATAAATTTGTTTAGTTAAAACAAATAATTCAAGATTTTTTTTGTGAACGGTACAAATAATTCAAGATAGAGAGAGTCGCCGTTGTCATCGCCCACCCGCACAAGCTGACACGCCTTGACCCTGGTCCACACTGTACCTGCTCATATACATTTCCTTCTTTTTTATAGTGCTTGAAAATATATAAATAAGCTTGGTTCATTCCAATGAATTAGTATCGAAACAGGCCGGCGCACACCAAGCAACCGCAAAGAGCTGCAACCGCCTGCGAGATAGCTGCAGCGGTAAGAAATTTTGCTAGAACCAGTGAGGCTTTTTTGCTACCGCTGTCGGCAGTGGCATATTTTTTTGCTGCAACCGACGATGCTTTTTTGGTAGGATCCGTGTTTTCTTTTTGCTACGGCTGGTCATCAGTTTTTTTTTGCTGGAACATGATTGCCGAAGTTGTATTTTGTGTTGCATGTATATTGGAGTTGTGGCCACCTCCTACTCTTGTATAATTGAGGTAGAGGTCTTCCCTTATAATTATACTAGATTGAGAGCGCGCCTTGGCGCGAGGGTGCCGGTCCAAACTTTGTGGTCAAGCAAGTAATGCTCATTCAGACAGGATAACAAAATAAAGTAAAGAAAAATCATTCACTTAAGTTTTCACTTTGTGAGAGACAATATAACGTTATTAGTCAATAATTTGATGCAAAAGAGTGTTTCTAAATTTATGCACCTTCAACATTGATAAGATCATATGAGCAATGGTACAAAAAATTAGATTGGCAACCGGCAAGAACAGTACCATTATGATAGAATCTATGCAAATGTTGAGCATTGCAACTTCATAAAATACTACGACGAAAAGGTATATCATAAAGTATAAAGCATGATCTAGCATTCTACATCGGTACACAAGTTCTATAAAATATAGCCAAATAGTTCATACTCGCATGTGTAAAAACAAGTGTTATAGCAACAGGAAAAAAATGCTATAGTAGAAACATCAATAACGGTACGGCCTTTGTCTTTGTTAGTCAATCAACAAACATGCATGGTATCTTGTGGATGATCATCACTGAGAACTCCTACTTCCTCTTTCCAAGTGAAAAGGGCATGTTCTGAGGTGAAGCTAATGCAGATAGTAGTGGCCAATACTTGACAGGAAAGGATGATAGCGTCCTCGGGCTTCATTTTTCTAATGACACTATAATAATGCAAGGTTCAGTGATACATGAGTAATTTCTCTTATAGTATGGAATAATATAACAATACAAGCTTCAGTTAATTCCTAATTTTCCAGGAAATGAAAGGAAGAGTGTAACTGCTTAAATAACAGTAGCACGACAACACAAATATGGAGTTAAATTTACATGTGCAGATAATACCTTTTTGCGTTTTTCACAATGCCAGTCAGTAACAGATCGTACATAACACATGTTCAGTTATGAAATACTCCCTCTGCAAACAAATGTAAAATCATTTAGATCACTTACTTTAGTGAAAGTACTACCATAACAGATGTCTAAAGCATGGCATTTGAATAGGCAAATAACACCATTAGAATGCACTATATGTTCAAAGAAAGGGTGATGAGAAATCCAAGATACAACCGAAGATGGAAATATAAGAAAAAATATTAGGACAAACCAGTTCAAATCACAACATGAAGCATTTTGTTCAGTGTGATATGAATATCAATAGCAGGAGAAAACAAAGCCGAACCTTGGCCCCTGCCAAGGGCTATTCTCTCATAACTCTACAAAACATGAGTTGTGTATTCTTAGGAAGATATTAAAATTGCATCAAGTAGCAGGCACTCTCTATTGTATTTATTTTTTTATAAAGGAAATATAAATATAAGATAAAATGGTTCTTTCGAATATCACAAAATATGCTACAAACATGGATGGCTTTCGGTGGCAAGGTGATGAAGATGACTATGAAGTTGTCCATGGGGGCCGGGCAAGAAATGAGCAAGACTCGGGCGGGCAAGAAGACGAAGAATCTCTATGGAGGAACTAGCAACGAGGGAAGGAGAGTGCATCTACATACCCTTGTAGATCGCTAAGCGGAAGCGTTCATGAGAACGGGGTTGAAGGATTCGTACTCCTCGTGATCCAAATCACCGGAGATCCTAGTGCCGAACGGACGGCACCTCCGCGTTCAACACACGTACAGCCGGTGGCGTCTCCCACGCCTTGATCCAGCAAGGAGAGAGGGAGAGGTTGAGGAAGACTCCATCCAGCAGAAAGACAACGGCGTGGTGGTGGTGGAGGAGCGTGGCAATCCAGCAGGGCTTCGCCAAGCACCACGGGAGAGGAGGAGGAGGAGAGGCAGGGCTGCACCAAGAGGGAGAAGTTCTCATGTCTTGGGCAGCCCCAAAACCCCCACTATTTATAGGAGGAGGGGAGGGGGCTGCGCCCCCTCTAGGGTTCCCACCCCAAGGGGTGCGGCCAGCCCTAGATCCCATCTAAGGGGGGCGGCCAAGGGGGGAGAGAGGGGAGGCGCGCCTGGGGTGGGCCTTAGGGCCCATCTTCCCTAGGGTTTGCCCCCTCCCACTCTCCCTTGCGCCTTGGGCCTCTTGTGGGGGCGCACCAGCCCCCTTGGGGCTGGTTCCCTCCCACACTTGGCCCACGCAGCCTTCTGGGTTGGTGGCCCCACGTGGTGGACCCAGGACCCTCCGGTGGTCCCAGACGTTCTGGAAAAACCCAAACTTTTGGTGACCAAAACAGGACTTCCCATATATAAATCCTTACATTCGGACCATTCCGGAACTCCTCGTGACGTCCGGGATCTCATCCGGACTCAACAACATTCGGTAACCACATACAAACTTCCTTTATAACCCTAGCGTCGCCATCGAACCTTAAGTGTGTAGACCCTACGGGTTCGTGAGACATGTAGACATGACCGAGACGTTCTCCGGTCAATAACCAACAGCGGGATCTGGATACCCATGTTGGCTCCCACTTGTTCCACGATGATCTCATCGGATGAACCACGATGTCAAGGACTCAATCGATCCCGTATACAATTCCCTTTGTCTAGCGGTATTGTACTTGCCCGAGATTCGATCGTCGGTATACCGATACCTTGTTCAATCTCGTTACCGGCAAGTCTCTTTACTCGTTCCGTAACACATCATCCCATGATCAACCCCTTGGTCACATTGTGCACATTACGATGATGTCCTACCGAGTGGGCCCAGAGATACCACTCCGTTTGCACGGAGTGACAAATCCCAGTCTCGATTCGTGCCAACCCAACAGACACTTTCGGAGATACCTGTAGTGCACCTTTATAGCCACCCGATTCACGTTGTGACGTTTGGTACACCCAAAGCATTCCTACGGTATCCGGGAGTTGCACAATCTCATGGTCTAAGGAAATGATACTTGACATTTTAGAAAAGCTTTAGCATCTGAACTACACGATCATGCTAGGCTTAGGATTGGGTCTTGTCCATCACATCATTCTCCTAATGATGTGATCCCGTTATCAATGACGTCCAATGTCCATGGTCAGAAACCGTAACCATCTATTGATTAACGAGCTAGTCAACTAGAGGCTTACTAGGGACATGGTGTTGTCTATATACCCACACATGTATCTGAGTTTCCTATCAATACAATTATAGCATGGATAATAAACGATTATCATGAACAAGGAAATATAATAATAACCAATTTATTATTGCCTCTAGGGCATATTTCCAACAGTCTCCCACTTGCACTAGAGTCAATAATCTAGTTCACATCGCTATGTGATCAACACTCATAGGTCACATCTCCATGTGACCAACATCCAAGAGTTTACTAGTGTCACTAAACTAGTTCCCATCATCATGTGATTAAGACTCAATGAGTTACGGGGTTTGATCATGTTTTGCTTGTGAGAGAGGTTTTAGTCAACATATACGCAACATTCAGATCCGTATGTACTTCGCAAATCTCTATGTCATATTGTAAATGCTGCTTCCACGCTCCACTTGGAGATATTCCAAATGGTTGCTCCACTATACGTATCCGGTTTTCTACTCAGAGTCACTCGGATAGGTGTTAAAGCTTGCATCGACGTAACCCTTTACGCTGAACTCTTTATCACCTCCATAATCGAGAAACATGTCCTTATTTACTCCAAGGACAATTTTGACCGCTGTCCAATGATCCATTCCTGGATCACTCTTGTACCCCCTTGCCAGACTCATGGCAAGGCACACTTCTAGTGCGGTACACAGCATAGCATACTACAGAGCCTATGTCTGAAGCATAGGGGACGACCTTCGTCCTTTCTCTCTCTTCTGCCGTGGTCGAGCTTTAACTCTTAACTTCATACCTTGCAACTCAGGCAAGAACTCCTTCTTTGAATGATCCATCTTGAACACCTTCAAGATCATGTCAAGGTATGTGCTCATTTGAAAGTACCATTTAGCGTTCTTTATCTATCCTCATAGGTCTTGATGCTCAATTTTCAAGCAGCTTAATTCAGGTTTTCTATTGAAAAACACTTTTCAAATAACCCTATATGCTTTCCAGAAATTCTACATCATTTCCGATCAACAATATGTCATTCACATATACTTATCAGAAATTCTATAGTGCTCCCACTCACTTCTTTGGAAATACAAGTTTCTCACAAACTTTGTATAAACCCAAAATCTTTGATCATTTCATCAAAGCATACATTCCAACTCCGAGATGCTTACTCCAGTCCTTAGAAGGATCGCTGGAGCTAGCATACCTTTTAGCATCCTTAGGATCGAAAAACTTTTCTGATTGTATCACATACAACCTTTCCTTACAAAACTGGTAATGAAACTCGTTTTGACATCCATCTGCCTGATTTCATAAATGCAGCTAATGCTAACATGATTCCGACGGACTTAAGCATCGCTACGGATGTGAAAATCTCATCGTAGTCAACTCCTTGAACTTGTGAAAAACTCTTCGCCACAAGTCGAGCTTCATAGACGGTGACATTACCGTCCACGTCCGTCTTCTTCTTAAAGATCCATTTATTTCAATGGCTTGCCGATCATCGGCAAGTCCACCAAAGTCCATGCTTTGTTCTGATACATGGATCCTATCTCGGATTTCATGGCTTCTAACCATTTGTCGGAATTTGGGCCCACCATCGCTTCTCCATAGCTCGTGGGTTCATTGTTGTCTAGCAACATGACCTTCAAGACAGGATTGCGTACCACTCAAGTAGTACGCATCCTTGTCACCCCACGAGGTACGTCGGTGACTTGATCCGAAACTTCATGATCACTATCATAAGCTTCTACTTCAATTGGTGTAGGTGCCACGGGAACAACTTCACGTGCCCTGCTACACACTAGTTGAAGTGATGGTTCAATAACCTCATCAAGTCTCCACCATCCTCCCACTCAACTTTTCGAGACGAACTTTTCCTCGAGAAAGGACCCGATTCAAGAAACAATCCCTATTGCTTCCGGATCTGAATTAGGAGGTATACCCAACTGTTTTGGGTGTCCTATGAAGATGCATTTTGTCCGCTTTGGGTTCGAGCTTATCAACCTGAAACTTTTCCACATAAGCGTCGCAGCCCCAAACTTTTAACAAACGACAACTTAGGTTTCTCCAAGCGGTGTCGTCTCAACGGAATTACGTGGTGCCCCATTAAAGTGAGTGCGGTTGTCTCTAATGCCTAACCCATGAGCGATAGTGGTAATTCGATAAGAGATATCATGGTACGCACCATATCCAATAGAGTGCAACTATGATGTTCGGACACACCATCACACTATGGTGTTCGGCGGTATCAATTGTGAAACAATTTGCACAATGTCTTAATTGTGTGCCAAAACAGTAACTTTCAGATATTCATGTCTATGATATGATCATAGACATTCTATCCTCTTGTCACGAAGATCTTAAACTTCACTCTGAAATTACTTGAACCATTCAATAATTCAGACTTGTGTTTCATCAAGTAAATATACTCAACATCTACTCGAATCATACGTGAAGTAAGAACATAACGATATTCTTTGCATGCCTCAAAGCACTCATTGGACTGCACATATCAAAATATGTTACTTCCAACAAGTTGCTATCTTGTTCCATTTTACTGAAACCGAGGCTTTTCAGTCATCTTGTCCATGTGGTATGATTTGCATATCTCAAGTGATTCAAAATCAAGTGAGTCTAAACGATCCATCTGCATGGAGTTTCTTCATGCGTATGCACCAATATACATGGTTCGCATGTCTCAAACTTTTCAAAAACGAGTGAGTCCAAAGATCCATCAACATGGAGCTTATTCATGCGTTTTATACCAATATGACTTACATGGCAGTGCCACAAGTAAGTGGTACTATCATTACTATCTTATATCTTTTTGCATGAAAATGTGTATCACTACAATCGAGATTCAATAAACCATTCCTTTAGGTGCAAGACCATTGAAGGTGTTATTCAAATAAATAGAGTAACCATTATTCTCCTTAAATGAATAACCGTATTGCGATAGACATAATCCAATCATGTCTATGCTCAGCATAAACACCAAATGACAATTATTCAGGTTTAATACTAATCTTGATGGTAGAGGGAGCGTGCGATGTTTGATCACATCAAACTTGGAAACACTTCCAACACATATCGTCAGCTCACCTTTAGCAAGTCTCCGTTTATTCCGTAGCTCTTTTATTTTGATGTACTAACACTTAGCAACCGAACCGGTATCTTAATACCCTGGTGCTACTAGGAGTACTAGTAAAGTACACATTAACATAATGTATATCCAATATACTTCTATCGACCTTGCCAGCCTTCTCATCTACCAAGTATCTAGGGTAATGCTGCTCCAGTGGCTGTTCCCCTTATTACAGAAGCACTTAGTCTCGGGTTTGGGTTCAACCTTGGGTTTCTTCACTAGAGCAGCAACTGATTTGCCGTTTCATGAAGTATCCCTTCTTGCCCGTGCCCTTCTTGAAACTAGTGGTTTCACCAACCATCAACAATTGATGCTCCTTCTTGATTCCTACTTTCGCGGTGTCAAACATCGTGAATACCTCAAGGATCATCATATCTATCACGACATGTTATAGTTCATCACGAAGCTCTAGCAGCTTGGTGGCAATGTCTTTGGAGAAACATCACTATCTCATCCGGAAGATTAACTCCCTCGATTCAAGTGATTGTTGTACCCGGACAATCTGAGTACAAGCTCAACGATTGAGATCTTCTCCCTTAGTTTGTAGGCTAGAAAACTCGTCGGAGGTCTCATACCTCTTGGCGTGAGCACGAGCCTGAAATCCCAATTTCAGCCCTCAAAACATCTCATATGTTCCATGACGTTTCGAAACGTCTTTGGTGCCTCAACTCTAAACCGTTTAAGCGAACTATCACGTAGTTATCAAAAGCGTGTATGTCCGATGTTACGCAACATCCACGAGATGACGTTTGGGGTTCAGCACCTTTGGCGGTGCATTAAGGACATAAGCTTTCTCTTGTCCGCATAATCGCCATCTGTCAACTTTCAACTATATTTTCTCTAGGAACATATCTAAATAGTGGAACTAAAGCGCGAGCTTACGATATAATTTGCAAAGATCTTTTGACTATGTTCAGGATAATTAAGTTCATCTCATGAAGTCCCACTCAGATAGACATCCCTCTAGTCATCTAAGTGATTACATGATCCGAGTCAACTAGGCCGTGTCCGATCATCACGTGAGACGGACTAGTCATCATCGGTGAACATCTTCATGTTGATCGTATCTACTATACGACTCATGCTCGACCTTCGGTCTCTTGTGTTCCGAGGCCATGCATGCATGCTAGGCTCGTCAAGTTAACCTAAGTGTTCTGCGTGTGTAAATCTGGATTACACCCGTTGTATGTGAACGTAAGAATCTATCACACCCGATCATCACGTGGTGCTTGAAACGACGAACTTTCATAGCGGTGCACAGTTAGGGGAACACCTTCTTGAAATTTTAATGAGGGATCATCTTATTTACTATCGTCGTTCTAAGCAAATAAGATGCATAAACATGATAAACATCACATGCAATCAAATAGTGACATGATATGGCCAATATCATTTTGCTCCTTTGATCTCCATCTTGAGGGCTCCATGATCATCATCGTCACCGGTATGACACCATGATCTCCATCATCATGATCTCCATCATCGTGTCTTCATGAAGTTGTCTCGCCAACTATTACTTCTACTACTATGGCTACGGTTAGCAATAAAGTAAAGTAATTACATGGCGTTGTATAATGACACGCAGGTCATACAATAAATAAAGACAACTCCTATGGCTCCTGCGGTTGTCATACTCATCGACATGCAAGTCGTGATTCCTATTACAAGAACATGATCAATCTCATACATCACATATCATTCATCACATTCTTCTTGGCCATATCACATCACATAGCATACCTGCAAAAACAAGTTAGACGTCCTCTAATTGTTGTTTGCATGTTTTACGTGGCTGCTATGGGTTTCTAGCAAGAACGTTTCTTACCTACGCAAAACCACAACGTGATATGTCAATTGCTATTTACCCTTCATAAGGACCCTTTTCATCGCATCCGATCCGACTAAAGTGGGAGAGGCGGCACCCGCTAGCCACCTTATGCACCAAGTGCATGTCGATCGGTGGAACTGTCTCACGTAAAATGCGTGTAAGGTCGGTCCGGGCCGCTTCATCCCACAATACCGTCGAAACAAGATTGTACTAGTAACGGCAAGAATATTGAACAAAATCAACGCCCACAACTACTTTGTGTTCTACTCGTGCAAAGAATCTACATAATAGACCTAGCTCATGATGCCCTTTGTTGGGGAATGTAGCAGAAATTCAAAATTTTCCCACGTGTCACCAAGATCTATCTATGGAGAAACTAGCAACGAGGGAAGGAGAGTGCATCTACATACCCTTGTAGATCGCTAAGCGGAAGCCGTTCATGAGAATGGGGTTGAAGGAGTCGTACCGTCGTGATCCAAATCACCGGAGATCCTAGTGCCGAATGGGCGGCACCTCCGCGTTCAACACACGTGACAGCCCGGTGGCGTCTCACGCCTTGATCCAGCAAGGAGAGAGGGAGAGGTTGAGGAAGACTCCATCCAGCAGCAGCACAACAGCGTGGTGGTGGTGGAGGCGTGGCAATCCAGCGAGGCTTCGCCCAAGCACCACGGGAGAGGAGGAGGAGGAGAGGCAGGGCTGCACCAAGAGGGAGAAGTTCTCATGTCTTGGGCAGCCTCAAAACCCCCACTATTTATAGGAGGAGGGGAGGGGGCTGCGCCCCCTCTAGGTTTCCCACCCCCAAGGGGTGCGGCCAGCCCTAGATCCCATCTAAGGGGGGGCGGCCAAGGGGGGAGAGAGGGGAGGCGCGCCTGGGGTGGGCCTTAGGGCCCATCTGCCCTAGGGTTTGCCCCCTCCCACTCTCCCTTGCGCCTTGGGCCTCTTGTGGGGGTGCACCAGCCCCCTTGGGGCTGGTTCCCTCCCGCACTTGGCCCACGCAGCCTTCTGGGGTTGGTGGCCCCACTTGGTGGACCCCCGGGACCCTCCGGTGGTCCGATGCGTTCGAAAAACCCAAACTTTTCCGGTGACCAAAACAGGACTTCCCATATATAAATCTTTACCTCCGGACCATTCCGGAACTCCTCGTGACGTCCGGGATCTCATCCGGGACTCGAACAACATTCGGTAACCACATACAAACTTCCTTTATAACCCTAGCGTCGCCAGACCTTAAGTGTAGACCCTACGGGTTCGGGAGACATGTAGACATGACCGAGACGTTCTCCGGTCAATAACCAACAGCGGGATCTGGATACCCATGTTGCCTCCCACATGTTCCACGATGATCTCATCGGATGAACCACGATGTCAAGGACTCAATCGATCCCGTATACAATTCCCTTTGTCTAGCGGTATTGTACTTGTCGAGATTCGATCGTCGGTATACCGATACCTTGTTCAATCTCGTTACCGGCAAGTCTCTTTACTCGTTCCGTAACACATCATCCCATGATCAACCCCTTGGTCACATTGTGCACATTACGATGATGTCCTACCGAGTGGGCCCAGAGATACCTCTCCGTTTGCACGGAGTGACAAATCCCAGTCTCGATTCATGCCAACCCAATGACACTTTCGGAGATACCGTAGTGCACCTTTATAGCCACCCGATTACGTTGTGACGTTTGGTACACCCAAAGCATTCCTACGGTATCCGGGAGTTGCACAATCTCATGGTCTAAGGAAATGATACTTGACATTTTAGAAAAGCTTTAGCATCTGAACTACATGATCATGCTAGGCTTAGGATTGGGTCTTGTCCATCACATGATTCTCCTAATGATGTGATCCGTTATCAATGACGTCCAATGTCCATGGTCGTGAAACCGTAACCATCTATTGATTAACGAGCTAGTCAACTAGAGGCTTACTAGGGACATGGTGTTGTCTATATACCCACACATGTATCTGAGTTTCCTATCAATACAATTATAGCATGGATAATAAACGATTATCATGAACAAGGAAATATAATAATAACCAATTTTTTATTGCCTCTAGGGCATATTTCCAACAAGGACATGATGATGAGGAACATGCCAGAGCAGACGAAGGGCATGATCATGAAGATGAAGATGCCGACGGAGCAGACGACGATGGACCATCGATGGGCTAGGTGCAGGTCCCTCATATTCAAGAGCTGCTTCTCAAGCAGACGGATAACGCAAGAGCTGCCACCCGAGAGAAAGCCAAGCTGGATCAACTGGAGATAGACGCGGTTACTCCATTGTATGAAGGATGCAGGCCCGAGGATACCCGCCTGAAAGTAACGCTCATGGCTCTGGAGATGAAGGTAAAACACAAAATGACCGAAGCATGCTTCGACGAGAACATGTCATTCTGGCACGAACGTCTTCCCAAGGGGAACAAGTGCGCGACCAGTTTCGAGGAGGCGAAGAAAATCGTGTGTCCTCTGGATTTACCGCACATGAAATACCATGTGTGCATGAACAATTGCATCATTTATCGGGACGAGCACGCGGAGTCTACCATATGTCCGGTGTGCGGCGTCACTCGATACAAGAAGAGGAAGAAAGCTCCTCGAAAAGTGGTGTGGTACTTTCCGATCACTCCTCGTCTGCAGCGGTATTTCGCGGACCCGAAGGTAGAAAAGCTCCTGCGTTGGCACACGGATAGGGAGGAGAAGAAGCGAGAATATGACGCAAATGATCCGGAGATAAATAAAAAACACAAGATGCTGAGTCACCCTAAGGATGGGAGCTAGTGGCAAGCGTTGTACTTCGAACACCCAAAATTTGGGAAGGATCCAAGGAACATCGTCTTTGGTAGCGAGCACCGATGGAGTCAATCCGTTTGGCAGCAGAGAAGCACACATAGCACCTGGCCTGTGTTTGTGTGGATGTACAACCTTCTCCCCTGGTTGTGCATGAAGAGGAAGTACATTCACATGAGTATGCTAATTGAAGGGCCAAAACAACCAGGGAACGACATCAATCTGTATCCAGGACTGCTGAAAGAGGAGCTAGACACGTTGGAAAACGCCAGCCAATACATGGGACGCCGCAGAAAGAATATTTCCCTATGAGAGCCGCACTGCCACGAGGGTGCACGACTATCTCGATTACGGATATCTCGCGGGCAGGTGGTCCACGGATTTTCCGGATGCGTCGGTGCATGGATGACACAACGACGCCATGACTAGATAGAGATCTCGGGTCTTCGAAAACCGTGTTCATGGGACATCGAAGGTGGCTTCGCGATGATGAACCGTGGAGGAAACACAAGGATCTGTTCGATGGTGAAACCGAACCCCAAAGACGCCCGCGTACGAGGAGCGGCGAGGAAATAGACCAGCTGTTGAAAAATTGGAAAGATTGCCCACTGCCGGGAAAGAAGCAAAAGGCGCCAGAGCCGAGAAAGAAGCGAAAGGCGCCAGAGCCGCTGCTGAAGCACTACTAGGGAAAAGCCTATACACAGAAATTTAGCAACAACGCGGGTTAAAAAAGAGCGCTAGTGCTAGATAGCAGTAGCGATTGAGGAAAAACCGCGCTACAGATACACCCTTAGCAGCAGCGCTTGTAGTGCCAAAAGCGCTACTACTAATATTCCCGTTGGTAGAATGATAGGATACGCATAGCAGTAGTGGGCTTGGAAGAAGCGCGCGACCGCTAGGTCATAAGTAGTAGCGCGTTTCCTACGAAGAGCGCTACTACTAATGGAAATAAAATAAGATGAAAAACAAATAGAAAAGTAAATGAAAATGAAAGAAATTGAAAAAGGAG
This sequence comes from Aegilops bicornis, assembly GCA_021605145.1. Classification (NCBI taxonomy): domain Eukaryota; kingdom Viridiplantae; phylum Streptophyta; class Magnoliopsida; order Poales; family Poaceae; genus Aegilops; species Aegilops bicornis. The sequence goes on from CM038673.1 coordinate 47,566,980, forward strand.
AAAGGAAAAAATAAAATGTAAAGCATAATAACTGAAAAAGCGAAAAAACGGAGGAAGGCATAGCAGTAGCGTGTGTTTGTAAGAGGCGCTATAGCTAATATAGCTGCAGCGCGTGTCCTAGACCCCCGCTATAGGAACAGAAAAGAAAATAAAAAATGGAAGAAAATTACATAGCTATAACAACAGCGCGTCTTGTGAAAATCGTTGTAGCTATCTTAGCTATAGCGCGTTTTGCAAAACGCGCTACCGCTAAATTTGACTTAACCAAAAAACCGTTTCCCCCCGGCCACCACTTCTCCCCCAAATCCCTCGACCCACCCCGCCGCCGTCTTCCCGATTCGCCGTCGCCCACTTCATTGCCGTCTCCTGCCGCCGACGCCACTCAGAGCCGTCTTGCCGTCGACGCCACCAAGCCGCCTCTAACGCCACGGAGCCGCTGCGGCCTCATCAACGCCACCGAGCCGCCGTCGACGCCATCGGATCCTCCTCGCCACAACTGCCTCCCTCGCCGTCACAGAGACGCCTCGCCTCCTCGCCACCACTGCCTCCTCGCCACCACCGAGCCATCCTCTGTAAGCCCCACCCTCCTCTCTCTCTCTCATGCATAGGTTCGCTAGTTTAATTAGCTTAATTATCTAGGTTAGGGCAAAATTTTAGTTAGGGCTTTGACAGAGAAGTAGTTAGGTAAACTAGTTTAATTAGGTTAATTATCTAGGTTAGTGCAAAAATTAGTTAGGGCTTTGACAGAGAACTAGTCAGGTTAACTAGTTTAATTAGGTTAATTATCTAGGTTAATTAGTGCAAAAAATTATTTAGGGCTTTGACAGAGAACTAGCTGCGTTAACTAGTTTAATTAGGTTAATTATGTAGGTAAACTAGATTGACTAACTAGGTTAAATAGGTAGGTTAACTAGGTTCGTTGGATTAACAAGCTAGGTTAAGTAGGTTGGCTAGGTTAGAGGGAAATGTTATTTTAGAGCATTAGGTCAGAAGGGTTAGAGAAATGGAGTTCCTTTGCAATTTAACTGGGTTATGTCCTAGGCAGAGAAGGTTTAGAGATAATAATGTGTGTTTGTGTGAGAGAGAGGAATAGCTAGATCAACATAATTTGGGTTTTGTCCTAGGCAGAAAGTGTTTAGTGAAGGAAAAGAATTTAGGCAAATTTTATTTTAAAGATGATCCCTTCCTAGACTTTATTGTTGATTATATCTTTTCATTGAAGTGGTCATGTTATATCTTTTCATTGAAGTGGTTCGATTGTGCCCAAGTGGCTTTGTTGTTTCCAGGGAATGATGCTGAGTGGCCTATGTTTTGCCGGAATGTTGATTCATTTCTGTTCCGGCAAATTTTTCAGGTTCTCGATTTGTCCACTTTTTAGCAATGATCATGCCGAAATTTTCCGTGAATTTCGGCATGACTTGTGCTACAAACTAGGACATATCGAGTGCCCGGGATTTGCCGCACCAGGAAGGAGTCAACATTCCTGCAAAACAATAGGCCTTTTTTATGTCATTATTGAAGGAAATATTCCCTAGAGGCAATAATAAAAGTTATTATTTATTTCCTTATATCATGATAAATGTTTATTATTCATGCTAGAATTGTATTAACCTGAAACATAATACATGTGTGAATACATAGACAAACAGAGTGTCACTAGTATGCCTCTACTTGACTAGCTCGCTAATCAAAGATGGTTATGTTTCCTAACCATAGACATGAGTTGTCATTTGATTAACGGGATCACATCATTAGGAGAATGATCTGATTGACATGACCCATTCCGTTAGCCTAGCACTTGATCGGTTAGTATGTTGCTATTGCTTTCTTCATGACTTATACATGTTCCTATAACTATGAGAGTATGCAACTCCCGTTTACCGGAGGAACACTTTGGGTACTACCAAACGTCACAACGAATCGGGTGATTATAAAGGAGTACTACAGGTGTCTCCAAAGGTACTTGTTGGGTTGGCGTATTTCGAGATTAGGTTTTGTCACTCCGATTGTCGGAGAGGTATCTCTGGGCCTTCTCGGTAATACACATCACATAAGCCTTGCAAGCATTGCAACTAATGAGTTAGTTGTGAGATGATGTATTACGGAACGAGTAAAGAGACTTACCGTAACGAGATTGAACTAGGTATTGGATACCGACGATCGAATCTCGGGCAAGTAACATACCGATGACAAAGGGAACAACGTATGTTGTTATGCGGTCTGACCGATAAAGATCTTCGTAGAATATGTAGGAACCAATATGGGCATCCAGGTCCCGCTATTGGTTATTGACCGGAGATGTGTCTCGGTCATGTCTACATTGTTCTCGAACCGTAGGGTCCGCACGCTTAAGGTTTCGATGACGGTTATATTATGAGTTTGTGTATTTTGATGTACCGAAGGTTGTTTGGAGTCCCGGATGTGATCACGGACATGACGAGGAGTCTCGAAATGGTCGAGACATAAAGATTAATATATTGGACGGATATATTTGGACACCGGAAAGGTTCCGGAGAAGTTTGGAGCTCCGGAGGTTACCGGAACCCCGGAGGTATATGGGCCTTATTGGGCCCATGTAGGAGGAAGGGAGAAGGAGCAAGGGAAGGGGCGCGCCCCAAGCCCAATCCGACCAAAGGGGCCGCCCCCTTCCTTTCTCCTTCCCCTCTTCCTATTTCTACTACTAGTACTATTTCCTAAATACTAGTACTCCTTCCTTCCCTCCAAGTAAGATAAGGAAAGAGAGGAAACCTACTTGGAGTAGGTTTCCTCCCTTGGTGCGCCTCCCCTGGGCCGGCCACCTCCTCCCTCCCTCCTTTATATACGGGGAGGGGGCACCCTAGGACACACAAGTTGATCCTTGAGATCGTTCCTTCAGCCGTGTGCGGTGCCCCCTCCACCATATTCCACCTCGGTCATATCAGAAGCGGTGCTTAGGCGAAGCCCCGCGATGGTGAAACATCAAGATCGTCACCACGCCCGTGGCCGACGTGAACTCCCCTCCCGAGCTTTGCTGGATCGGAGCCCGTGGAGCGCCATCGAGCTGAACGTGTGCCAAGAACTCGGAGGCGCCGGAGTAACGGGCGCTGGGATCGGCAGGATCGTGAGGAGAACGACGACTACTTCCTCTATGTTGTGATCGCTTCGCCACGGTCTCACGAGTGCGAGAAACACTCTCCCTCTCGTTGCTATGCCATCACCATGGTCCCGTAGCGCGTAGGAAATTTTTTTTGAAATTACTGCGTTCCCCAACAAAGGGCATCGAGCCTGGTTTTATGCGTTGATGTCATATGCACGAGTAGAACACAAGTGAGTTGTGGGCGATACAAGTCATACTACCTACCAGCATGTCATACTTTGGTTCAGCGGTATTGTGAGATGAAGCGGCCCGGACCGACATTACGCCAGACGCTTACGCGAGACTGGTTTCACCGCTACGAGCATTCGTGCTTAAAGGTGGCTGGCGGGTGTCTGTCTCTCTCACTTTAGTTGAACTGAGTGTGGCTACGCCCGGTCCTTGAGAAGGTTAAAACGGAGTCTATTTGACGAAGTATCGTTGTGGTTTTGATGCGTAGGTAAGAACGGTTCTTGCTCAGCCCGTAGCAGCCACGTAAAACTTGCAACAACAAAGTAGAGGACGTCTAACTTGTTTTTGCAGGGCATGTTGTGATGTGATATGGTCAAGACGTGATGCTATATTTTATTGTATGAGATGATCATGTTTTGTAACCGAAGTTATCGGCAATCGGCAGGAGCCATATGGTTGTCGCTTATTGTATGAAATGCAACGCCCGTAATTGCTTTTACTTTATCACTAAGCGGTAGCGATAGTCGAGAAGCAATAGATGGCGAACGACAACGATGCTACGATGGAGATCAAGGTGTCGCGCCCGGTGACGATGGTGATCATGACGGTAAGCTTCGGAGATGGAGATCACAAGCACAAGATGATGATGGCCATATCATATCACTTATATTGATTGCATGTGATGTTTATCCTTTATGCATCTTATTTTGCTTTGATTGACGGTAGCATTTTAAGATGATCTCTCACTAAAATTATCAAGTAGTGTTCTCCACGAGTATGCACCGTTGCCAAAGTTCGTCGTGCGAGACACCACGTGATGATCGGGTGTGATAAGCTCTACGTACATCTACAACGGGTGCAAGCCAGTTTTGCACACGCAGAATACTCAGGTTATACTTGACGAGCCTAGCATATGCAGATATGGCCTCGGAACACGGAGACCGAAAGGTCGGCGTGAATCATATAGTAGATATGATCAACATAAGATGTTCACCATTGAAAACTACTCCATCTCACGTGATGATCGGTTATGGTTTAGTTGATTTGGATCACGTGATCACTTAGATGACTAGAGAGATGTACATCTAAGTGGGAGTTCTTAAGTAATATGATTAATTGAACTTAAATTTATCATGAACTTAGTACTGATAGTATCTTGCTTGTCTATGTCTGCTTTGTAGATAGATGGCTCGTCGTTGTTCCGTTGAATTTTAATGCGTTCCTTGAGAAAGCAAAGTTGAAAGATGATGGTAGCAATTACACGGATCGGGTCCGTAACTCGAGGATTATCCTCATTGCTGCACGTAAGAGTTACGTCTGGATGCACCGCTAGGTGCTGTGCCCGCCGATGTAACCGAATGACGTTAAGAACGTCTGGCAGAGCAAAGCTGATGACTACTCTATAGTTCGTGTGCCATGCTTTACGGCTTAGAACCGGTCTTCAACGACGTTTTTGAAAGTCGTGGAGCATATGAGATGTTCCAAGAGTTGAAGTTGATATTTCAACAGAATGCCCGGATTGAGAGATATGAAGTCTCCAATAAGTTCTATAGCTGCAAGATGGAGGAGAATGGGTCTGTCAGTGAGCACATACTCAGAATGTCTGGGTATTACAATCACTTGACTCAACTGGGAGTTGATCTTCCAGATGATTGTGTCATTGACAGAATTCTTCAATCACTGCCACCAAGCTACAAAGGCTTCGTGATGAACTATAATATGCAAGGGTTAGTAAAGACTATGCTCGAGCTCTTCGCAATGCTGAAAGTCATGGAGGTAGAAATCAAGAAGGAGCATCAAGTGTTGATGGTCAATAAGACCACTAGTTTCAAGAAGAAAGGCAAAGGGAAGAAGAAGGAACTTCAAGAAGAACAGCAAACAAGTTGCTGCTCAAGTGAAGAAACCCAAGTCTGGACCTAAACCTGAAATCGAGTGCTTCTACCGCAAGCGCATCGGTCATCGGAAGCGGAACTGCCCCAAGTATTTGGCGGATAAGAAGGATGGCAAGGTGAACAAAGGTATATGTGATATACATGTTATTGATGTGTACCTTACTAGAGCTCGTAGTAGCACTCGGTATTTGATACTGGTTACATTGCTAATATTTGCAACTCAAAGCAGGGACTACTGATTGCGAACACCGGCAAAGGACGAGGTGACGATGCGCGTGGGAAATGGTTCCAAAGTCGATGTGATCGCTGGTCGGCACGCTACCTCTACATCTACCTTCGGGATTAGTTTTAGACCTAAATAATTGTTATTTGGTGCCGCGTTAAGCATGAACATTATATCTGGATCTTGTTTGATGCGAGACGGTTATTCATTTAAATCAGAGAATAAAGGTTGTTCTATTTATATGAATAATATCTTTTATGGTCATGCACCCTTGAAGAGTGGTCTATTTTAATGAATCTCGATAGAAGTGAAACAAATATTCATAATGTAGAAACCAAAAGATGCAGAGTTGATAATGATAGTGCGACTAATTTGTGGCACAGCCGTGTAGGTCATATCGGTATAAAGCGCATGAAGAAACTCCATACTGATGGACTTTGGAGTCACTTGATTATGAATCACTTGGCACTTGCGAACCGTGCCTCATGGGCAAGATGACTAAAACCCCGTTCTCCGGTACTATGGAGAGAGCAACAGATTTGTTGGAAATCATACATACAGATGTATGTGGTCCAATGAATGTTGAGGCTCGTGGCGGATATCGTTATTTTCTCACCTTCACAGATGATTTAAGCAGATATGGGTATATCTTCTTAATGAAACATAAGTCTGAAACATTTGAAAAGTTCAAAGAATTTCAGAGTGAAGTTGAAAATCATCGTAATAAGAAAATAAAGTTTCTACGATCTGATCGTGGAGGCGAATATTTGAGTTACGAGTTTGGTCTACATTTGAAACAATGCGGAATAGTTTCAACTCACGCCACCCGGAACACCACAGCGCAATGGTGTGTCCGAACGTCGTAATCGCACTTTACTAGATATGGTGCGACCTATGATGTCTCTTACGATTTATCGCTATCGTTTTGGGGTTATGCTCTTGAGACGGCCACATTCACGCTGAATAGAACACCGTCAAAATCCGTTGAGACGACACCTTATGAACTGTGGTTTAGCAAGAAACCAAAGTTGTCGTTTCTTAAAGTTTGGGGATGCGATGCTTATGTGAAAAAGCTTCAACCTGATAAGCTCGAACCCAAATCGGAGAAATGTGTCTTCATAGGATACCCAAAGGAGACAGTTGGGTACACCTTCTATCACAGATCCGAAGGCAAGACATTTGTTGCTAAGAATGGATCCTTTCTAGAGAAGGAGTTTCTCTCGAAAGAAGTGAGTGGGAGGAAAGTAGAACTTGATGAGGTAATCTGTACCTTCTCCCTCATTTGAAAGTAGTTTATCACGTAAACCAGTTTCTGCGACATCTACACCAAATAGTGAGGAAGTTGATGATGTTGATCATGAAACTTCAGATCAAGTTACTACAGAACCTCGTAGATCAACCAGAATAAAATCCGCACTGAGTGGTACGGCAATCCTGTTACGGAAGTCATGCTACTAGATCATGATGAACCTACGAACTATGAAGAAGCGATGGTGAGCCCAGATTCCATAAAATGGCTTGAGGCCATGAAATCCGAGATGGGATCCATGTATGAAAACAAAGTGTGGACTTTGGTTGACTTGCCCGAGGGTCGGCAAGCAATAGAAAACAAGTGGAACATCAAGAAGAAGACTGACGATGACGGTAATATTGCACACTACAAAGCTCGACTTGTCCCAAACGTTTATCGACAAATTAAAGCGGTTGACTACGATGAGACCTTCTCACCAGAAGCGATGCTTAAGTCTGTCCGAATCATGTTAGCAATTGCCGCATTTTATGATTATGAAATTTGGCAAATGGATGTAAAGACCGCATTCTGAATGGATTTACGGAAGAAGAGTTGTATATGATGCAACCAGAAGGTTTTATCGATCCAAAGGGAGCTAACAAAGTGTGCAAGCTCCAGCGATCCATTTATGGACTGGTGCAAGCATCTCGGAGTTGGAATAAACGCTTTGATAGTGTGATCAAAGCATTTGGGTTTATACAGACTTATGGAGAAGCCTGTATTTACAAGAAAGTGAGTGGGAGCTCAGTAGCATTTACGATATTATATGTAGATGACATATTACTGATCGGAAATGATATAGAATTTCTGGATAGCATAAAGGGATACTTGAACAAGAGTTTTTCGATGAAAGACCTTGGAGAAGCTGCTTACATATTGGGCATCAAGATCTATAGAGATAGATCAAGACGCTTAATTGGACTTTCACAAAGCACATACCTTGATAAAGTTTTGAAGAAGTTCAAAATGGATCTGGCAAAGAAAGGTTTTTTACCTGTATTACAAGGTGTGAAATTGAGTCAGACTCAATGCCCGACCACAGCAGAAGATAGAGAGAAAATGAAAGATGTTCCCTATGCTTCAGCCATAGGCTCTATCATGTATGCAATGTTGTGTACCAGACCGACGTATGCTTAGCTGTAAGCTTGGCAGGAAGGTACCAAAGTAATCCAGAGTGGATCAATCGGACAGCGGTCAAGAACATCCCGAAATACACGAAAAGGACTAAGGATATGTTTCTCATATATGGAGGTGACAAAGAGCTAGTCGTAAATGGTTACGTCGATGCAAGATTTGACATCGATCCGGACGATTCTAAATCGCAAACCGGATACGTGTTTTTGTTAAACGGTGGAGCCGCTGGGCCAGTGCAGTTCTAAACAAAGCGCCGTGGCGGGATCTACATGTGAAGCGGAGTACATAGCTGCTTCGGAAGCAGCAAATGAAGGAGTCTGGATGAAAGAGTTCATTTCCGATCTAGGTGTTATACCTAGTGCATCGGGACCAATGAAGATCTTCTGTGACAATCTCGGTGCAATTGCCTTGGCAAAGGAATCCAGATTTCACAAGAGGACCAAGCATATCAAGAGACGCTTCAATTTCATTCGGGACCAAGTCCAAGTGGGAGACATAGAGATTTGCAAAGTACATACGGATCTGAACATTGCAGACCCGTTGACTAAGCCTCTTCCACGAGCAAAACATGATCAGCACCAAGACTCCATTGGTGTTAGAATCATTCTTGAGTGAACTAGATTATTGACTCTAGTGCAAGTGGGAGACTGAAGGAAATATGCCCTAGAGGCAATAATAAAAGTTATTATTTATTTCCTTATATCATGATAAATGTTTATTATTCATGCTAGAATTGTATTAACCGGAAACATGATACATGTGTGAATACATAGACAACGCAGAGTGTCACTAGTATGCCTCTACTTGACTAGCTCGTTAATCAAAGATGGTTATGTTTCCTAACCATAGACATGAGTTGTCATTTGATTAACGGGATCACATCATTAGGAGAATGATCTGATTGACATGACCCATTCCGTTAGCCTAGCACTTGATCATTTAGTATGTTGCTATTGCTTTCTTCATGACTTATACATGTTCCTATAACTATGAGATTATGCAACTCCTGCCACCGGAGGAACACTTTGGTACTACCAAACGTCACAACGTAATCGGGTGATTATAAAGGAGTACTACAGGTGTCTCCAAAGGTACTTGTTGGGTTGGCGTATTTCGAGATTAGGTTTTGTCACTCCGATTGTCGGAGAGGTATCTCTGGGCCTTCTCGGTAATACACATCACATAAGCCTTGCAAGCATTGCAACTAATGAGTTAGTTGTGAGATGATGTATTACGGAACGAGTAAAGAGACTTGCCGGTGACGAGATTGAACTAGGTATTGGATACCGACGATCGAATCTCGGGCAAGTAACATACCGATGACAAAGGGAACAACGTATGTTGTTATGCGGTCCGACCGATAAAGATCTTCGTAGAATATGTAGGAACCAATATGGGCATCCAGGTCCCGCTATTGGTTATTGACCGAGATGTGTCTCGGTCATGTCTACATTGTTCTCGAACCGTAGGGTCCGCACGCTTAAGGTTTCGATGACGGTTATATTATGAGTTTGTGTATTTTGATGTACGAAGGTTGTTCGAGTCCCGGATATGATCACGGACATGACGAGGAGTCTCGAAATGGTCGAGACATAAAGATTAATATATTGGACGGATATATTTGGACACCGGAAAGGTTCCGGAGAAGTTTGGAGCTCCGGAGGTTACGGAACCCCGGGAGGTATATGGGCCTTATTGGGCCCATGTAGGAGGAAGGAGAAGGAGCAAGGGAAGGCGCGCCCCCAAGCCCAATCCGACTGGGGAAGGGGCCGCCCCTTCCTTTCTCCTTCCCTCTTCCTATTTCTACTACTAGTACTATTTCCTAAATACTAGTACTCCTTCCTTCCCTCCAAGTAAGATAAGGAAGAGAGGAAACCTACTTGGAGTAGGTTTCCCCCTCCTGGTGCGCCTCCCCCTTGGGCCGGCCACCTCCTCCCTCCCTCCTTATATACGGGGAGGGGCACCTAGGACACACAAGTTGATCCTTGAGATCGTTCCTTAGCCGTGTCTGGTGCCCCTCCACCATATTCCACCTCAGTCATATCGTAGCGGTGCTTAGGCGAAGCCCTGCGATGGTGAAACATCAAGATCGTCACCACGCCGTCGTGCTGACGGAACTCCCCCTCCCCGGAGCTTTGCTGGATCGGAGCCCGTGGAGCGTCATCGAGCTGAACGTGTGCCAAGAACTCGGAGGCGCCGGAGTAACGGCGCTGGGATCGGCAGGATCGTGAGGAGAACGTACGACTACTTCCTCTATGTTGTGATCGCTTCCGCTTACGGTCTACGAGGGTACGTAGAAACACTCTCCCCTCTCGTTGCTATGCCATCACCATGGTCCTGTGTGCGCGTAGGAAATTTTTGAAATTATCGCGTTCCCCAACAAAGTGGCATCGAGCCTGGTTTTATGCGTTGATGTCATATGCACGAGTAGAACACAAGTGAGTTGTGGGCGATACAAGTCATACTACCTACCAGCATGTCATACTTTGGTTCAGCGGTATTGTGAGATGAAGCGGCCGGACCGACATTACGCCAGACGCTTACGCTGAGACTGGTTTCACCGTTACGAGCATTCGTGCTTAAAGGTGGCTGGCGGGTGTCTGTCTCTCTCACTTTAGTTGAACTGAAAAGGCTACGCCCGGTCCTTGAGAAGGTTAAACGGAGTCTATTTGACGAAGTATCGTTGTGGTTTTGATGCGTAGGTAAGAACGGTTCTTGCTCAGCCCGTAGCAGCCACGTAAAACTTGCAACAACAAAGTAGAGGACGTCTAACTTGTTTTTGCAGGGCATGTTGTGATGTGATATGGTCAAGACGTGATGCTATATTTTATTGTATGAGATGATCATGTTTTGTAACCGAGTTATCGGCAAATCGGCAGTGAGCCATATGGTTGTCGCTTTATTGTATGAAATGCAACGCGCCCGTAATTGCTTTACTTTATCACTAAGCGGTAGCGATAGTCGAGAAGCAATAGATGGCGAAACGACAACGATGCTACGATGGAGATCAAGGTGTCGCGCCCGGTGACGATGGTGATCATGACGGCAAGCTTCGAGATGGAGATCACAAGCACAAGATGATGATGGCCATATCATATCACTTATATTGATTGCATGTGATGTTTATCCTTTATGCATCTTATTTTGCTTTGATTGACGGTAGCATTTTAAGATGATCTCTCACTAAAATTATCAAGTAGTGTTCTCCTGAGTATGCACCGTTGCCAAAGTTCGTCGTGTCGAGACACCACGTGATGATCGGGTGTGATAAGCTCTCACGTACATCTACAACGGGTGCAAGCCAGTTTTGCACACGCAGAATACTCAGTTATACTTGACGAGCCTAGCATATGCAGATATGGCCTCGAACACGGAGACCGAAAGGTCGAAAGCGTGAATCATATAGTAGATATGATCAACATAAGATGTTCACCATTGAAAACTACTCCATCTCACGTGATGATCGGTTATGGTTTAGTTGATTTGGATCACGTGATCACTTAGATGACTAGAGAGATGTCTGTCTAAGTGGGAGTTCTTAAGTAATATGATTAATTGAACTTAAATTTATCATGAACTTAGTACCGATAGTATCTTGCTTGTCTATGTCTGTTTGTAGATAGATGGCTCGTCTGTTGTTCCGTTGAATTTTAATGCGTTCCTTGAGAAAGCAAAGTTGAAAGATGATGGTAGCAATTACACGGATCGGGTCCGTAACACGAGGATTATCCTCATTGCTGCACGTAAGAGTTACGCCCGGATGCACCGCTAGGTGCCAGTGCTCGCCGATGTAACCGACGGCGTTAAGAACGCCCGCGAGCAAAGCCGATGACTACTCTATAGTTCAGTGTGCCATGCTTTACGGCTTAGAACCGGGTCTTCAACGACGCTTTTGAAAGTCGTGGAGCATATGAGATGTTCCAAGAGTTGAAGTTGATATTTCAAATGTAATGCCCGGATTGAGAGATATGAAGTCTCCAATAAGTTCTATAGCTGCAAGATGGAGGAGAATGGGTCCGCTGCTGAGCACATACTCAGAATGTCCGGGTATTACAATCACTTGACTCAACTGGGAGTTGATCTTCCGGATGATTGTGTCATTGATGTAATTCTTCAATCACCGCCACCAAGCTACAAAGGCTTCGTGATGAACTATAATATGCAAGGGTTAGTAAAGACTATGCTCGAGCTCTTCGCAATGCTTTGAAAGCTGCGGAGGTAGAAATCAAGAAGGAGCATCAAGTGTTGATGGTCAATAAGACCACTAGTTTCAAGAAGAAAGGCAAAGGGAAGAAGAAGGAACTTCAAGAAGAACAGCAAACAAGTTGCTGCTCAAGTGAAGAAACCCAAGTCTGGACCTAAACCTGAAATCGAGTGCTTCTACCGCAAGCGCATCGGTCACCGGAAGCGGAACTGCCCCAAGTATTTGGCGGATAAGAAGGATGGCAAGGTGAACAAAGGTATATGTGATATACATGTTATTGATGTGTACCTTACTAGAGCTCGTAGTAGCACTTTGGGTATTTGATCTGGTTACATTGCTAATATTTGCAACTCAAACAGGGACTACAGATTGCGAACACCGGCAAAGGACGAGGTGACGGCGCGCTGGGAAATGGTTCCAAAGTCGATGTGATCGCGGTCGGCACGCTACCTCTACATCTACCTTCGGGATTAGTTTTAGACCTAAATAATTGTTATTTGGTGCCGCGTTAAGCATGAACATTATATCTGGATCTTGTTTGATGCGAGACGGTTATTCATTTAAATCGAGAATAAAGGTTGTTCTATTTATATGAATAATATCTTTTATGGTCATGCACCCTTGAAGAGTGGTCTATTTTAATGAATCTCGATAGTAGTGATACACATATTCATAATGTTGAAACCAAAAGATGCAGAGTTGATAATGATAGTGCGACTTATTTGTGGCATTGCCGTTTAGGTCATATCGGTATAAAAGCGCATGAAGAAACTCCATCTTGATGGACTTTTGGAGTCACTTGATTATGAATCACTTGGCACTTATGTAACCGTGCCTCATGGGCAAGATGACTAAAACCCGTTCTCGGTACTATGGAGAGAGCAACAGATTTGTTGGAAATCATACATACTGAGATGTATGTGGTCCAATGAATGTTGAGGCTCGTGGCGGATATCGTTATTTTCTCACCTTCACAGATGATTTAAGCAGATATGGGTATATCTTCTTAATGAAACATAAGTCTGAAACATTTGAAAAGTTCAAAGAATTTCAGAGTGAAGTTGAAAATCATCGTAATAAGAAAATAAAGTTTCTACGATCTGATCGTGGAGGCGAATATTTGAGTTACGAAGTTTGGTCTACATTTGAAACAATGCGGAATAGTTTCAAGAATCACGCCACCCGGAACACCACAGCGCAATGGTGTGTCCGAACGTCGTAATCGCACTTTACTAGATATGGTGCGACCTATGATGTCTCTTACAGATTTACTGCTATCGTTTTGGGGTTATGCTCTTGAGACGGCCACATTCACGCTGAATAGAACACCGTCAAAATCCGTTGAGACGACACCTTATGAACTGTGGTTTAGCAAGAAACCAAAGTTGTCGCTTTCTTAAAGTTTGGGGCTGCGATGCTTATGTGAAAAAGCTTCAACCCGATAAGCTCGAACCCAAATCGGAGAAATGTGTCTTCATAGGATACCCAAAGGAGACAGTTGGGTACACCTTCTATCACAGATCCGAAGGCAAGACATTTGTTGCTAAGAATGGATCCTTTCTAGAGAAGGAGTTTCTCTCGAAAGAAGTGAGTGGGAGGAAAGTAGAACTTGATGAGGTAACTGTACCTTCTCCCTCATTTGAAAGTAGTTTATCACAGAAACCAGTTTCTGCGACATCTACACCAAATAGTGAGGAAGTTGATGATGTTGATCATGAAACTTCAGATCAAGTTACTACAGAACCTCGTAGATCAACCAGAATAAAATCCGCACTGTAGTGGTACGGCAATCCTGTTCTCGAAGTCATGCTACTAGATCATGATGAACCTACGAACTATGAAGAAGCGATGGTGAGCCCAGATTCCGCAAAATGGCTTGAGGCCATGAAATCCGAGATGGGATCCATGTATGAAAACAAAGTGTGGACTTTGGTTGACTTGCCCGAGGGTCGGCAAGCAATAGAAAACAAGTGGATCTTCAAGAAGAAGACTGACGCTGACGGTAATATTGCTGTCTACAAAGCTCGACTTGTCCCAAAGGGTTTTCGACAAGTTCAAGGGGTTGACTACGATGAGACCTTCTCACCCGTAGCGATGCTTAAGTCTGTCCGAATCATGTTAGCAATTGCCGCATTTTATGATTATGAAATTTGGCAAATGGATGTAAAGACCGCATTCCTGAATGGATTTACGGAAGAAGAGTTGTATATGATGCAAGAAGGTTTTATCGATCCAAAGGGAGCTAACAAAGTGTGCAAGCTCCAGCGATCCATTTATGGACTGGTGCAAGCATCTCGGAGTTGGAATAAACGCTTTGATAGTGTGATCAAAGCATTTGGGTTTATCTGAGACTTATGGAGAAGCCTGTATTTACAAGAAAGTGAGTGGGAGCTCTGTAGCATTTCTGATATTATATGTAGATGACATATTACTGATCGGAAATGATATAGAATTTCTGGATAGCATAAAGGGATACTTGAACAAGAGTTTTTCGATGAAAGACCTTGGAGAAGCTGCTTACATATTGGGCATCAAGATCTATAGAGATAGATCAAGACGCTTAATTGGACTTTCACAAAGCACATACCTTGATAAAGTTTTGAAGAAGTTCAAAATGGATCAGGCAAAGAAAGGTTTTTTACCCAGACACAAGGTGTGAAATTGAGTCGACTCAATGCCCCACCACAGCAGAAGATAGAGAGAAAATGAAAGATGTTCCCTATGCTTCAGCCATAGGCTCTATCATGTATGCAATGTTGTGTACCAGACCGACGTATGCTTAGGCTGTAAGCTTGGCAGGAAGGTACCAAAGTAATCCAGAGTGGATCCTTTGGACAGCGGTCAAGAACATCCTGAAATACACGAAAAGGACTAAGGATATGTTTCTCATATATGGAGGTGACAAAGAGCTAGTCGTAAATGGTTACGCCGATGCAAGATTTGACACTCGATCGAGACGATTCTAAATCGCAAACCGGATACGTGTTTTTGTTAAACGGTGGAGCTGTCGGTTGGTGCAGTTCTAAACAAAGCGTCGTGGCGGGATCTACATGTGAAGCGGAGTACATAGCTGCTTCGAAGCAGCAAATGAAGGAGTCTGGATGAAAGAGTTCATTTCCGATCTAGGTGTTATACCTAGTGCATCGGGACCAATGAAGATCTTCTCGTGACAATACTGGTGCAATTGCCTTGGCAAAGGAATCCAGATTTCACAAGAGGACCAAGCATATCAAGAGACGCTTCAATTTCATTCGGGACCAAGTCCAAGTGGGAGACATAGAGATTTGCAAAGTACATACGGATCTGAACATTGCAGACCCGTTGACTAAGCCTCTTCCACGAGCAAAACATGATCAGCACCAAGACTCCATGGGTGTTAGAATCATTACTGAGTGAACTAGATTATTGACTCTAGTGCAAGTGGGAGATCAAGGAAATATGCCCTAGAGGCAATAATAAAAGTTATTATTTATTTCCTTATATCATGATAAATGTTTATTATTCATGCTAGAATTGTATTAACCGGAAACATGATACATGTGTGAATACATAGACAAACAGAGTGTCACTAGTATGCCTCTACTTGACTAGCTCGTTAATCAAAGATGGTTATGTTTCCTAACCATAGACATGAGTTGTCATTTGATTAACGGATCACATCATTAGGAGAATGATCTGATTGACATGACCCATTCCGTTAGCCTAGCACTTGATCATTTAGTATGTTGCTATTGCTTTCTTCATGACTTATACATGTTCCTATAACTATGAGATTATGCAACTCCGTTTACGGAGGAACACTTTGGTACTACCAAACGCCACAACGTAATCGGGTGATTATAAAGGAGTACTACAGGTGTCTCCAAAGGTACTTGTTGGGTTGGCGATTTTGAGATTAGGTTTTGTCACTCCGATTGTCGGAGAGGTATCTCTGGGCCTTCTCGGTAATACACATCACATAAGCCTTGCAAGCATTGCAACTAATGAGTTAGTTGTGAGATGATGTATTACGGAACGAGTAAAGAGACTTGCCGGTGACGAGATTGAACTAGGTATTGGATACCGACGATCGAATCTCGGGCAAGTAACATACCGATGACAAAGGGAACAACGTATGTTGTTATGCGGTCGACCGATAAAGATCTTCGTAGAATATGTAGGAACCAATATGGGCATCCAGGTCCCGCTATTGGTTATTGACCGGAGATGTGTCTCGGTCATGTCTACATTGTTCTCGAACCGTAGGGTCCGCACGCTTAAGGTTTCGATGACGGTTATATTATGAGTTTGTGTATTTTGATGTACCGAAGGTTGTTCGGAGTTCCGGATATGATCACGGACATGACGAGGAGTCTCGAAATGGTCGAGACATAAAGATTAATATATTGGACGGATATATTTGGACACCGGAAAGGTTCCGGAGAAGTTTGGAGCTCCGGAGGTTACCGAACCCCTGGAGGTATATGGGCCTTATTGGGCCCATGTAGGAGGAAGGGAGAAGGAGCAAGGGAAGGGGGGCCGCCGCCCCCCCAAACCCAATCCGACTGGGGAAGGGGCCGCCCCTTTCCTTTCTCCTTCCCCTCTTCCTATTTCTACTACTAGTACTATTTCCTAAATACTAGTACTCCTTCCTTCCCCCTCCAAGTAAGATAAGGAAAAGAGAGGGAAACCTACTTGGAGTAGGTTTCCCCCTCCCTTGGTGCGCCTCCCCCTTGGGCCGGCCACCTCCTCCCTCCCTCCTTTATATACGGGGGAGGGGGGGCACCCTAGGACACACAAGTTGATCCTTGAGATCGTTCCTTAGCTGCAGCGGTGCCCCCTCCACCATATTCCACCTCAATCATATCGTAGCGGTGCTTAGGCGAAGCCTGCGAGGTGAAACATCAAGATCGCCACCACGCCGTCAGGTCTTGTGAACTCCTCCCGGAGCTTTGCTGGATCGGAGCTCGTGGAGCGCCATCGAGCTGAACGTGTGCCAAGAACTCGGAGGCGCCGAGTAACGGCGCTGGGATCGGCAGGATCGCGAGGAGAACGCACGACTACTTCCTCTACGTTGTGATCGCTTCCGCTTACGGTCTACGAGGGTACGTAGACAACACTCTCCCCTCTCGTTGCTATGCCATCACCATGGTCCTGTGTGTGCGTAGGAAAATTTTTGAAATTACTGCGTTCCCCAACAATTATTCATTTTATTAGCTCTAGAATTAATTGACTAGATTTAATCATAGGAAACATGGCTAGCAACGATGAAGGACAGGGTTCTGGTGATTGCGTCGACGCCTACCGGGCAACAGACGAATTTTTTAGCCTTACCGACGATCAACCGATGTTGTTGCTGGGCCCACCGATGGCATCGGGGACTGAGACCGACACGCAGACCAGTGCTGAGACTGAGACTGGCGCTGAGACTCAGACCGGCATCGGGACCGGCGCTGAGACTGAGACCGGTGCTGCCTCGGGGAGCGGAGCCGGTGTAGAACCGAAAGCAAAGAGGCAACGACTTCCTAACAAACTCAGGACTACTAGGCTAGTTGTCACGGAGGTGGACGACGGCATTTTTGAGTCAAAGGCGCCCGAGGAAGCTCGCTCGTGCTACGGCAATCAAATAGCTGCATCGTATGGACAACCGCCACCATCAACGATGAGAAACTACAGAAGATAGAAAATATGAGGAGCTCCGTCCTAAAGGAGTTTCACCAGATATTCTTGTTCCTGGGCCGGAATGAGAAGGATTATGAAGATCCATATGAGGACCCGACAATGAAGAAGATAAACAAACACGCCATGACCAAGTTTAGCGACGCGTTGGCCGCCTGGAAAACTCGAGTGAAAGCAAGGATCATCGACAAGAAGGAACCCTACTCCGAGATTGTAAAGGATAATCCGACAATCACGAAAGACCAGTTTCAAATATTCAAGGAGGCTTGCGAGGCCGAAGCTGCCAAAAACAAGTCTAAGTACATGAAGGGGCTTCAAGAGAGGAACATTGGAGCCACCACCTCGGAAGCCGTGGTTACGGCGGAAAGAGGTCCAAATGGGCCAAGGAGGATGCGGAAGCCGCGAGTCTGGGCATCCCAGACCCCTTGGCGGATTTCACCGTCCCGCAGGAGCATGAAGTCCTCGAGGGCCCGCACCGCTGGGGACCCAGTGAAGAAGGTTTACGAGACAACACCGGTCATTATGGAGTTCATGAGACTGCTGGTAATTTTAGTTTCTGATCAATTCGACAGCACACATTATTCATATTTGTAAACGATCCTTGTGCCTTTTGCAGAGAGAGCAGCACCGGATTGCGGCCGAAAGCGACTCGCCGTCTGAGGCATTGGCGAGGCCCAAGTGGCACACTCCATTCAACCGTGCGTTGAACATATTGAAACAACAACCGATGGATACTCGACCGTCATATGGACGCGTGCACGGTGTCGGAGACGGCGCCACGTGGAAGAAGTACTACCGTGAGACTACGGAGGAGAGAAAGGAAAGACGGAGGTTAACTGAAGAAAACATCGACAAGAAGGTTGAGATTGCGGTTGAGAAGAAATCATCTCAGACAGTCGGAACAGCGGTAGCTGCCGCAAAATAGGTGGTTGCAGATTTGTCTACTTCCTTGGTGACGGGCGTTATCACTTGGACAAGGCAAAATCCAGAAAAAAATGCAGAGGACTTTCCCCTTGCTGACTTCTTGGGAGCACCTGCTCCCGCACCGGCTCCCGCATCGCTCACAAGACCTGCCTCCCGCACCGGACGTGCTCGGCGGTGCTTCTTCTTTGGCTGAGCTCGACGCCCTCACGGTATCTGTCACACCGGCCCCCTTCAATATAAATGTATAATCTCCCGTTTTCGTTGCCTTTCGGATGTCTCACGCCGCAGACTTTTCTTTGCAGGCCGACGAAACCCCGTGCACCATATTGTACACCATCGGCGACCAGAAGGTGGGCGTGGGGAAGGCGACGATAATGAAGCCGAAGGAACCATTATTCCACAGCCGGCCGATCCCCCGAACTTCTTCAAGGTTTCCATGGCCAGTGTCGAACCGGGCCACAAGAATTTGCCTCCTCCAACACTACTGGTGGATGACGAGGAGACACCGCGGCGGCTTGGTGATTGTTGCAATGGGTGGGTCCTGTTGTGGCCAAAGAGTCTGCTTGCCCTCGGAGGCGGTCGGGGCACACCCACGAGCACGCAGCCTCAGCAAGGTATGAACATCAACACCCCACCTACCCAATTAGCGTCGGGTGTCGGGTTGGGTGGCGGACGGGGTAAGGAGGAGGCTCCATTAGTTGTTGATGACGTCGCCATGGATGAGGATGAGGACGACGGTGGCGCTGAACAGTATGTCTATACTGGAGCCTCCTCAGGGTTTGAGCGTCATGAGTCGGTGCCTGAATTGTCGTCTCAATGTATTATGGACGACCTTCCGGTAGTAAAGAAGTCTAGGAAGAGAGCGAGGAAAGGCAAAAAAACTGATTCTATGATCCAGCCGCCTCAGCAGCCTCGGCTTCAGGACCGTATAGATATCCCCGATGCGGATAAATGGCATATCCCCGGTCAACCAATCCTACCTGCAACAGTGCTACAGGCCAGATTCGGTGATCTAAGGAGACTTCATGACGATGTGCTGCAGGTAGAGAAAGGCCTCATCGCCTCGACAGATCCAGGATACCCACTCTACGTGGTTAACGTTCCGCGGCAAAGGTCGTACGTCGACAGCTTCCCCGCGGATAAGTTCTTCCTGCGATTCGATTACATATTCGACATGTTTCACGTGAAGAAGCTGGATTTTACGTTTGTCCGCCTTTATGCCTTGCACACGAACTACATCATCAGGGTTGAGCAGATATCTCATATCTATGTCGCTGACCCGTCCTACATGCACGAGGGCTTCTTGGGAGTCTGCGCAGAGCACCGTGTATACGCGAGGGAATACATCGTCAATTTCATGCTCGCCAATAAGGACAAGGGGGCGATTCTCGTGCCTTATCATCCCGTGTAAGTCATCCGCGCTGCTATCCTTCCTTCGATTTCAATCATTCATTTGCACGGTGGAGGCTAAGTAAGTTGATGTGTACTTATTTTGCACAGCGGCGGGCGCACCGTCCTCATCATCCTATACCCCTAATTCTCCCACGCTCTTTACTTGGACTCGTCGAAGAACATTCACAAAAAGGATTACACCCACATCAAGGATGTTCTCAATAGTGCTATGTTTTACTACCAAGCAAGGGGTGGAGAGGTCAGGGACAAGAAGAGAAGGGGCGGCAGGGCCGCCTTCGCCCATAAGACCGACTTCTGCTGCATCCAAAGAACCGAACGATTCTCTTAATGATGGATTCTATGTCCTACACCACATGCTGGAGTACAGACGGGATCACCAGAACCTTCGCATGTCACCTACATCCGGCGATGCCCATATTCTGCAATGGGCAAAGAACGTAGGAGATATTGAGGATCATCGACTTCGAGCTGAGTTCTATGACATCCGGCGCGAACTTGCCCAAATCATCATGAAGGAGGTCGTCGGAAAAACAAGGATGTTCTACGAAGAAGGACAAATGTTGCGGGAAGACGTGGATAGCCTCTTAGCGTCTCGACATGAAGCCTTTCACTAAGCTCGAGGACTATCTCCCTGACCTCGATGGATGGCACGGCATGTTGGAGTGATTGTCGATATATGACAATGTGTCCGTTTAGTCCATATTTTCTGTATGACAAAACTTTGAGTTACGCGGTGAAACTTTATTTGTGATGTAATTAAACCGTCCTCCTCCTCGACTAGCGAAGATCACTCTAGTTAGGGCATTTTGGGTACGATGAACTTTGTTATTTATGCTTATGTTATGTATGATATGTTGTTTCTATTTTGCCAAGTCTGTCTCTTTCTCGTTGCTCAACTATATATGTTGCATATCATCGACTCATGTGACGATGCAGGTGCATAGATCATCGATGGCGAAGAAGTGCTACGCCAGAGTATATATATGACGAGTGGCGGAGTGTCGTGCCCAGTGTTACCGGTTTCCGGTTTCCGAGCGACAGGCAGTAGTTAGTTTAGGTTCATGCTAATGCGAGAGAGGAATACGAACTCATGTACTCAAAGTGATAGCTCTTCTCGCGTATACCATTGTTTAGATGGATGACGATGTATTTGCAAGTAATCGAGGACTTGTATCGCTATTTTCGAGATGATGACGAGAGACCACTTTGTGTTGGATGATGATTATGATGAGACTATTTGTATGTATATGCTATGATTACATTTGTGGTCTCGCAGGCATTTGTATGTGTATCATGATGACATTTCTATCTGCTAAAGATTCTTCTATAAAGCCTGTTCAAATACAAAACAAATATGCCAAAAAAAATTAAAAACCTGTTAAATTAGCAGTAGCGAGTGTATAAAAGTTAGCAGCAGCGCCGCGATAGCAGTAGCGCGCCGTTGCAAAGCGCGCTAGAGCTACTAGCAGTAGCGAGCTTCCAATAACCGCGCTGCTGCTACACTTGTGTACCAGTAGCGCCGGTGACCACGCGCTACTGCTATGTGTTAGTTGTAGCGCCTTATTAGTAGCGCCCTTCCCCGCGCTATTGATACACCTAAAACCCGCGCTGCTGCTAGCCTTTTCCCTAGTAGTGAAGGTATGGAAAACGAGGTCTGTTTTCTGGGACTTGCCGTATTGGAAGATCCACCGTGTGCCTCACAGCCTTGATGTCATGCATATCACGAAGAACGTGTGCGAGAGTCTGCTTGGTACCCTGCTCAACATGCCAGAGAGGACCAAAGATGGGCCGAAAGCAAGGGCAGACTTGAAATCAATGGGCATCAGGGAGGAGCTTCACGCTAATGATGATGATGATGAGGCGAAGAAGGACACGGAAAGTCGCCGCAAAGGCAAAAAGGCCAAGAAGACCAGAAATGACTACCCTCCCGCGTGCTTCACTCTAAGTCAGGAGGAGATCGATCAGTTTTTCACCTGCCTCGTAGGAGTAAAACTTCCTTACGGTTACGCGGGAAAGATAAGCACATACCTAGACCCAGCAAAGCAGAAGTTCAGCGAGATGAAGTCTCACGACTGTCACGTGCTGATGACGCAGATACTTCCAGTTGCAATCCGTGGCATCATGGATGCGCACGTCTGTGAAACGCTATTTGGCCTATGCAACTTTTTCGACGTAATCTCTCGGAAGTCGGTTGGCGTGAGGCAACTCAAAAGGCTACAGGAAGAGATCGTGGTGATACTATGCGAGCTTGAGATGTACTTCCCGCCCGCATTCTTCGATGTTATGGTGCATCTGCTGGTCCATATCGTGGAGGATATCATCCAACTCGGGCCGACGTTCCTGCACAGCATGATGCCGTTCGAAAGGATGAATGGTGTCATCAAAGGATACGTTCGCAACATGTCATGCCCAGAGGGAAGCATAGCCAGGGGCTTTCAATCAAGAGTGCATCTCCCATCGCATCAATTATCTAGGCATCGAGAACCCCGCTGGTCTGCCCGTCAACAGGCACCTCGGCAGGCTCGCTGGATGGGGTCACCGTGAGGGTCGCCATGAAATGCATGTCGACTTCGAGGGTCGACTCGCCGACTTTGAAAGAGCAAACCTAGTCGCGCTACAACACATAGACGTGGTCGATCCTTGGGTGGTAGAGCACAAAACCTTTATTGAGAAGACGTACAATGACCGAGGCCAATAGAGGACGGACGGAGATACAATCAAAGAGCACAACTCATGTTTCACGCGTTGGTTCAAGCAGAAGCTTCTGTTGTACCCTTTACATGAGGATTCTTCCGTGGAAGAACAACTCATATTTGCCTTGTCACAGGGCGCCGAGCACAACCTGATGACGTATGAGGCGTACGATATCAACGGCTACACATTCTACACCGAGGGAAAGGACATAGAAGAGCGATGGTTATCAGAACTCCGGGGTAACGATGGAATCCTACACCGGTAACAACAAGGACAGATACTACGGAAGGATCGAGGAGATCTGGGAGCTGAGCTACGCTGGAGAGAAGGTCCCGATGTTCCGTGTCAGATGGGCCAAGAGCGTCATAAAAGAAGACCGGTATTTCACCATCATGGTTATTGCCGAAGCCAAATCCAAGACCGCAGGCGCAAACGTCATCGCGAAAAATGAGCCATGGGTATTGGCTTCCCAAGTGGACCAATGCTTCTTCATTACCGACCCGCCAAAACCCAGTCGTGTTGTCGTGAGGAGAGGCAAAAGGAAGATCATCAGAATGGATGGAGTAGCCAATGAGCAATACTTCGACAAGTACGGCGACCCGAAGATGGAACATGACGACGACGATGAAGTATCAACATACACCACAAGAAGAAGCAGGACCACCCTACCTAAAGGACGTCCGTTCAAGAGAAGAATTCCATTTACGAAAAATAAGGGCAAGAAGATTGTGAATAGATAGCTAGCTAAGATCGATTGTATTTTAATTGTATCCTTCATTTCTCGATTGTATTTCATGGGCACTTTAATTTTGAACTCATGAATATTTTTTAAATTTCATGGACACTCGATCTCGATCCCCCTCCATCTCGATCGCTATCCCACCTCGCCAGATCCGGTCCCCCTCGCTGCCGAGCACCACCCGCACCCTCTCCCCCCCTCCACCGGCCGCCGCCGCCGACCCTCAGCCTCAAGACCTCCCCGCCCATCGCCCGCCACGACCCACGCACCTCCCCGCTCCACCGCCATCGATGACCCACTGCACCTCCCGCTCCACCCGCCGGCCATGACCCCGCACCTCACCCGCTCCACCGCCGACCCACCGCACCTCCCCGCTCCACCGCCGAGCACCGCCCCCCCGCACCCTCTCCCCGCTCCACCGGCCCGCCGCCAGCCCCCCCTCCCCGCTCCACTGCCGACGACTCCACCGCACCTCCCCGCACCCTCCCGGCCCGCTCCACCGTCACAAATGAATGCAACTAAAATTAAAAAAAACAAATTTGATTATATTTTCAAATAACAAATTTGATGATATTTTGAAATAATAAATTTGATGGTATTTTTTCATATTCATAAATATTTTCAAATAACAAATTTGATGATATGTTTTAAAAAATTATTACTGTTTTTATAAAAAATATTACTGTTTCATATTCATATTCATTTTCTTAAAAATTATTAGATGCAACAAAAAATAATATTTTTTTTTACTTATGGGGCACCTATGGGTGGTGCGCCATTGCTATACATTAAAAAAAGATTACTAATGGCGCACCTCTGGACGGTGCGCCATTGCTATGTAAAAAAAAGATTACTAATGGCGCACCTGCTGGGGGTGCGCCATTGCTATCTAAAAAAACATACTAATGGCGCACCGCTGCGGGGTGCGCCATTAGTAAGCTTCCCCCCACACTAAATCCCAATCTCTCTAATCTCTCCCCTGCCTCATCGATCTCACCCGCTGTCCCCCGTGCTCGCCGTCCCCGAGCCGAGCGCCGCCTCCCTCGGCGTCCCCGAGCCGAGCGTCGCCTCCCTCGCCGTCCCCGAGCCGAGCGCCACCTCCCTCGTCGTCCCTGAGCTGAGCACCCTCGACGTCCTCCCGCCCAAGCGCCCCCTTCCCCCCGCGGCCCCGCCTGCGCCCTCGATGTGCTCGCCGTCCAACACCGCGTGGCCTGCCCAGGAGGACCGCCGCCGTCTTCCTCTTCGACTACGAGGACCCGGACGAGCTCGGACACCCTCGAGCCATCCCTTCGACGCCCGCCGATTTCCTCCATCTCGGCCACCATCGCCACCACTCGACGCCGAATTCGCGCCGCCTCGACTAGCTCCGACTACCCCGAGTCGCCCTCGACCTCCCCAGTGAGCACCCGAGCCGCTTCCCCCTCTTCCCCCTCTTGATTTCCTTCTGATGTGTTCTAGGGTTGGGGGTTGGAGAAATTTGGACAAGGAAAGGGGGTTGGAGAATTAAGTAGCTAGGGTTTGATGAGCTGTTGCCGCTATCGACCGAAACCAAGATGAGATTTTAGCAGAACTATGGCAGATAATTAACCTCCCTGGCTAGACTTCAACTCTTCAGGCTTACTCACTGTTCAATTTGTTGCTGTGAGTTTGAATTTGCTGTTCTCAGTACAATAGTTTCATTTTCAGATG
The DNA here is from genome assembly GCA_021605145.1 of Aegilops bicornis. Taxonomy (NCBI): domain Eukaryota; kingdom Viridiplantae; phylum Streptophyta; class Magnoliopsida; order Poales; family Poaceae; genus Aegilops; species Aegilops bicornis. Next base: position 47,592,145 of record CM038673.1, read on the forward strand.
CGTTTGGTTTAGGAGTTTGCTAGGACGATTAATTGTAGACGCTTAAGTAATGCGTGTTTGATCTGACTATGGTAAAAAGGCAAAATCTAGTCTAAGTGGTGCACTGCTGATTCAAAGACTTTGTCTCACAACACACAACGATGATCATGGGCCTAATGTACTGGATATTTTTATGTGCAGTTCATCTTTTGTTTCAAGTCAATCCTTGAGCAGCATTCTTCTCATTGCTTATGCTTTTACCTACATATGAACTACTGCAGTGCAGCCAAATGTTCAAATCTCTGAGCTTGCTGCAGTGAAACCAAGATGATATTTAGATGCATTTTACTAGATCAAGTTGTAGTGCATTGTTTTTTAATTGTTAAGTAATATCTTCTACAGAGTGTGAGCCCTTGAGCATCCATTTATGTGCTATGTACTCTAATTATGCTGATGTACTTTATCATCCACTTATCAAAATATGGATAAACAATTCTAATGGTAATTTATTGCAACAAGAGAAAAAAAAAGTTTGGAGGCATCAAGAGTGCCAGATGCCCCATCTCCCCACCCCACATGTGGTGCTAATCTTAGTTTTATCCAAATGACTTTAGGGTGTCGATTGTCGATTATGCTATGAGGATATTAGTCTAAGCCCAGTCTTGGATGCATTGTTTTATCTGCGGTGGTCAAGACTACATGCTTGTTCTCGTTTAATATTGGTTGATTTCTCAAATATATTCTATGCATGTCTTGTTTTGGTCTGATAATGCTTACCTAAGGTTTTTATTATTTTGCTGTTGTGATTGTTTTTTGAGCTCTTTCTTTTTCATTTCCTACTATCCTTATCCTAATTATCTTAAATTGTTATGCTGTGCGTAACAGGATTAGATCTTGGATTTGCTAGTGGACTTTGGGGGTTTCTTAGCCAGCTTGGTGACTCCATATTTTCCACTATTTCAGCAAGTCTTTTGTAAGCATTAAACTTTCAGCACTACATTTTTATCTTATGTGTACATCTGTTTGCTTCCAATTGCTCTATATGTATTGTTGTTACTAAAAATGATGAAGCTCTGTCAATTGCTATACATATATATGTGTATGATGATCCTCCTTTCCTAAAAGTGAGATTGCCATATGTAGTTCAGAACTGACCTAGCTAAGGTTGTTTTCCTACTGAATGATGATATTATTATGATGATATTTTCCTACTGATTATAATTTGTACCGTGTACTAGCACTGTGTCATATTCTTCCATTACAAGTAGTACAAGGCTAGTACTAGTAGTGCTACTCTCTTACCGCCAATGACAGGTCTATCGAGGTCATTAACTCCAACTCAAGTGGGCATAATTCTCTGCAGTAGTATAGCACTTGCAGTAGTATGGCACTTGCAAGAGTATCGCACTTGCGTGAGTGGTGCCTACGCAAGATACAGCTTTAGATTTGATTAGTTCCGTAAATTTGTATGACCACAGATTTGTATAGTTTCGTAGATTTGTATGACCAAAGATACAATTCAGATTTGATTAGTTCCATAAATTTGTATGACCAAATATATATTTCAGATTTGTATAGTTTGTAGATTTGTATGACCAAAGATACAGTTCAGATTTGAATTCTTTCAGAAATTTGTATGACCAGAGATACAGTTCAGATTTGAATTGTTTCAGAAATTGGTATGACCAAAGATGCTGCTGTATATAAATGGGCTGCTGTAGAACTGTTCTTCATCTTTACAAAGGTTGTTGTATAGAAATATGCTGAATTTTCTGCTCTGATTGTTGCTCAAAGAAATTTAGCAAAAAATGGGGTCCTGGGAGACGCTGCTGCTTGAGGCCCTTGAGAGGCCCTTCGTCGTGATGATTTAGCAGGTACCCCGAGAGGCCCTTGAGTTTGCCGGAATGTCGATTAACTTCCGTTCCGGCAAATTCGGGTACTCCATATGTCCCATTTTCAGCAAAGGTCATGCTGAAATTTTCCATGAATTTTAGCATGACTTTGCTAAAAATCGGAGGGGTACTTGCTACTAATGCATGGGCCGGGGTATCTTAGTACTTAATTAAGTAGGATCAACTGCCCCTTTATTCTTGCTGCATTAAACCATAGGTGGCAATAGAGCCAAGTGATTAGGCCCAACTTAGAATTCTCCTTAGCATCGATAAACCCTAGATGATAAACTCAACATAGGTGGCAATAGAGCCAAGTGATTAGGCCCAACCTAGGGTGCCTCGGCATCGATAAACCCTAAATGATGAAAACTTAACTTAGCATTTAGGGTGCCTCGGCGTCGACAAACCCTAAATGATGAAACCTTGGCTTTTAGGGTGCCTCGGTGTCGATGAGAACCTAAATGATGTACGCTTAGGCTTTTAGGGTGCCTCGGCGTCAACAAACCCTAAATGTTAAAAGCTTAGCTTTTAGGATGCCTCGGTGTCGAAAAACCCTAAATGATGAGACCATGATCTTGTTCCTTGACAATAACCAACTTTTTGACCAAACTTTTTTCCTATTTAGAGCGAAACATGGCCCACAACAATGAGGCCGGCGGTTGAGGCGGCAAGCAATTCGGGAGCTGTCCCAGGAGTTGGAGGAAGAACCTCACCGCTATGAGGACGCCGCGGAAGACACCGATCCTGACTACACAACCCCTAGTGGCGTCGGGGATGACACCACTGATGGTGCTGCCGAGGATGCCACCACTAATGATGGCGGCGCACGCACAGATGGCAGCCAACCGAAGAGGCAACGGAAGGACCGGCGCCCGAGCGTGCTCGGCACCGTCAAGGAGGAATTTACTGAAGTGGACTCCGACGGAACTGACGGCGCCCAAAGAAGTAGTCAAGGGTACTCCATTCAGCTCGGTGCATTCTCCAGAGCACCGTCTCGATCAACACCGAGAACCTAAGGCATAAGGACCGAGGGAATTTGTGCAGCCTCCTCTTCACGAAGCTGCACGAACGATACAAGTTCCCCACTGAATTTGCAAACACACGCCTCTCAGGGAACAAAGTGAACAGTGCCGCCCTCACGAGGATGAACACGGCCCTGTCTACTTGGAGAAGCACGGTGAAGGCAATGATTGAAAAAGGTGATAGTTATGAGAAGATCAAGGCGAAATATCCTTTGATGAGCGAAGATGACTACAGGGAGTTCAAGATCAAGTGCGAGAGCAGCGCAATCTCCAAATCAAGTCGATTGGGGAAAGAAATGCGGCAGTTGAACTTAGGGGTCCACCAACTCGGTCCCGGCGACACAGAGTGGCGGAGCCTATATGGGACAAGGAGGACGCGGAGCGTGCCGAGCAAGGCCTACCGCCCCGCTTCGAGAAATACCGTGACAAGCAGACCAAGAACTTTCTCAGGGCCCGGTACAAGGAGGACCCGGTAACAAAGGAGCTTACCACGGATCCGAAGACCAGGGCGCTCGAGCTTGTTCTGGTAAGGAATACACCCCCGCATAATTAGCTCCATATGGTTGCATTCTAATTAATCCCCAATATTTCTAGATGGTTCACGTTCCTTCTGCAGGACACTGAAAGCAGTAGCGCGGGGTATTCTCAGAGCTCCCCTTTCGACACCCCTTTAAATAGGGCGTTGAACATAATGAAAAACAAGGATAAGCTCGGTAAGCCGACGTCAGCTGGTCGTGTGGCCGGCAAAGGCTTGTCCACAAAATGGTCGTCATACTATACCTGGTGGGCGAAAGGAGAAAAAGACCAGCTCGGAAAGCTACCGCGCGAGGTTGAAGCACTCAAGGCACAAGTGGCGCAGATTCGGAGATTGTCCAAGAGCAAGTGCAACAACAATCGGAACGACGCTCACCGCATGGTGCCTACGTTGATTCATGGGTCGACGACGTGGATTGCGGGCGCCAATAGGGGCCTCCCGGTTCCCGGCTTCACGGCCAAGAACTCAAGACAACGCGCAGTAACGCCATTGGTGTCTGCGGCGGCGCCATTGGTGTCTGCGGCGGAGGCGGTATTCGTGTCTCGGCGCCGCACGGCATTGAGCTTAATGCACCCGGGTGTATGCGGTACCGGCACTCGCCAAGCGGCCCCTCCGCTGGGTTGTACGCCCGCCGTTGGCGGTGCCTCGACATTAGCCGAGCTCGGCGACATCACAAGAACTAAGCCTCTCGGCCGATGACTTCATCTCCTTGCCTTTGATCGGCATCCCCGACGCCCTACATGTTTTCGCAGGGCGCCGCCGACGTTCCTTGCACTCTCACGCGCACTTCGTGGGTGGCGAAGTTGGTCGATGTCGCCAAGGCAGAATCGCTCAACCGGGCAACCCGTGTTCCACGGTAATCCGATGCCACCCACGGTGTATAGGGTTGAACTGGTTCAGTGCCGCCAGGTTGCAACTTATTACCTCCGATTCGTCTGGCCGGGCCGACGAAGAAGATGAGATGACCCTCAGCGCCCGCGTAAGCTGGCCCCTGCTTTGGCCGAAGAGCCAGATTCTTTTGGGGGCGGGGGACACCACCCCATAGACAAGACCGCCAGTCGTGCCGGCGCCGAGCCATGGCAAGAACGCCGCAACGCTACCGGACATGCTGGACATCCCTATGGCACAGGATCCGGACATGCATATGGCATGTGATCCGGACGACGACGACAACGACGGCGGTACATTTACCAACGTCGATAAGTACTTGGCGAACATGGCTACGCCGACGAAGTTTTATGGGCCTCCTTCTCAAGAACCCAACCAAGACGACCGTGATCTAGCTGGTACGGTGGAGAAACCCAATTAACAACAGCGCCGCTCGGGCGTTCAGTTCTCGGGAGACGCCCAGGCTCCGCCTTCATCGAGCCTCAGATAGCTGAGGTGCGAAATATTATCAGCCCCAACACGCTCAAGAAGGCGGTCTGTGACCAGAACTTGGGCCCATTACATCAGATCAAGAAGACGGGACGGAAACGAAAGACTAAAAAGGGCGCCGGTGCGAGCCAGCCGGCACCGTGTATGATCCGTGCTCAGGACGGGCCACCTTCACCTAAGGATATCTCGAGGAGGATGCATGTGGTGGGTAGGGCGATGCTACCGACAAATATGCTCAATGCTGCAACCGGTGCTATGCGGAGTCTGCATGACAGTGTTCTTTCTTTGGAGAAGCGGCATCTCAGAGAGAATGATGTGCCATACCCGGTTTTCGTGGCCAAGGTGCCAGAGGGCAAGGGCTTTGTGGATGGCGCCATCGGGGGTACGATCGTCCTGCGGTTTGATGACATCTTTGCTATGTTTAACCTTCATCCGCTGCACTACACCTTCGTTCGGCTGTTTTCGCTGAGTATGGAGATGCAGATCATTAGAGACAAGTCCCCGGACATCGTGATAGTCGACCCCTTCTACATGCGTGCCAAGATCTTGGGCAGCGCTGGGGACCGGCATGTCGCGAGTTCTTACCTCGAAGGCGTCATTCTGGCAAACCCAGATAAGGATAACTTCCTTGTGCCTTACTTTCCCAAGTAAGTCATCCCCTAACCGCCCCGTAACATATGATTTCTTAGATTTTGATCGTTCTTTTTTTTTCTAACATTCCGTGTTCTGTGCAGTGACACACATTGCACACTCATCCTCTTAAGCCCGAGATATTCCATGGCCACGTATTTCGACCCGGACCGTGACTCCAAGATAGACTACACAAATATCAAGAAAGTTCTTGATGATGTTCTCCTCGGCTACGCCAAATCCGGAGGCACCTTCACCAGGCCAGTTCGTAGGTACGACACGCACGTGTTCGCCCACAATACGACGTTCTCCTGCATCAAGCAGCCGCCTGGCGGTCAGAAGGATGCCTACTATTCCCTCCATCACATGCGGGCGATCGTACGGGACCATCATCACCTTCTGCTACCAGATATTCTCAAAGATTGCGCCGTGAGCTTGTCGGCAATCCAGGACGCGGACATCAGACAAGAATTCTTTCGCATCTAGTCGGATTTTGCGGAAATCATCCATCAAGATGTCCTTCGTACCTCGGAGCAGTTCTACCTCAGAGATCAACCGTCCAACAGTGAGATAGACACAACGCTACAAATGCAGGCTGACTACGCCCACGATTTCATGACCATCACGACAGACGGCGGCTTCATCCACGCTTCGGTCCCATGAGTCAAGTCGAAAGTAGTGATGCTATGTGTAGTTCTAAAACATTGATTGGCTCATGTTGTAATTAAACTTTAATGAACTTGTATGTCTCTTTGGTTTGGACAGTCGTTCAACTTAGATGTAATCGATGCTATTTATTAGTAGGACCATGAATCGTGCTATTAATGTCTTTCTTTTCTCTTCCGATCCTTTTGTTCATACTTATATATTGCTTATGTATTGTCTGTTGTTTGGCTTGTGCATAGAGATGTCGTCGTATGTCGTGTACAAGGGTAAGGTTCCCGGAGTCTACAATGACTGGGAGCAGTGTCGGAGACACGGAGCATATGAGATGTTCGAGGAGCTGAAACTAGTTTTCCAAGCTCATGCCCGGGTCAAGAGATATGAAGTCTCCGACAAGTTCTCTGATTGTAAGATGGAGGAGAATAGTTCTGCGTGAGCACATACTCAAAATGTCTGGGTTGCACAACCGCCTGTCCCAGCTGGACATTAACCTCCGGACGAGGCGGTCATTGACAGAATCCTTCAGTCGCTCCCACCAAGCTACAAGAGATTTGTGATGAACTACAATATGCAGGGGATGGTGAAAACTATTCCTGAAGTATTTTCAATGCTGAAGTCAGCAGAGGTAGAAATCAAGAAGGAACATCAAGTGTTGATGGTCAATAAAACCACTAAGTTTTAGAAGGGCAAGGGTAAGAAGAACTTCAAGAAGGACGGCAAGGATGTTGCCGCACCTGGTAAGCCAGTTGCCGGGAAGAAGTCAAAGAATGGACCCAAGCCTGAGACTGAGTGCTTTTATTGCAAAGGGAAGGGTCACTGGAAGCGGAACTGCCCCAAATACTTAGCAGACAAGAAGGCCGGCAACACTAAATGTATATTTGATATACATGTAATTGACGTGTACCTTACCAGTACTCGTAGTAACTCCTGGGTATTTGATACCGGTGCCGTTGCTCATATTTGTAACTCACAGCAGGAGCTGCGGAATAAAAGGAGACTGGTGAAGGACGAGGTGACGATGCACGTCGGGAATGGTTCCAAGGTCGATGTGATCGCCGTCGGCACGCTACCTCTACATTTACCTACGGTATTAGTTTTAAACCTCAATAATTGTTATTTAGTGCCAAGTTTGAGCATGAACATTGTATCGTGGTCTCGTTTAATACGAGATGGCTACTCATTTAAATCCGAGAATAATGGTTGTTCTATTTATATGAGAGAAATGTTTTATGGTCATGCTGCGATGGTCAATGGTTTATTCTTAATGAATCTCGAACGTAATGTTACACATATTCACAGTGTGAATACCAAAAGATGTAAAGTTGATAACGATAGTCCCACATACTTGTGGCACTGCCGCCTTGGTCACATTGGTGTCAAGCGCATGAAGAAGCTCCATGCTGATGGACTTTTAGAGTCTCTCGATTATGAATCATTTGACACATGCGAACCATGCCTTATGGGAAAAATGACCAAGACTCCGCTTCTCCGGAACAATGGAGCGAGCAACCAACTTATTGGAAATCATACATACCGATGTGTGCGGTCCAATGAGCGTTGAGGCTCATGGAGGATATCGTTATGTTCTCACTCTCACCGATGACTTGAGTAGATATGGGTATGTCTACTTGATGAAGCACAAGTCCGAGACCTTTGAAAAGTTCAAGGAATTTCAGAATGAGGTAGAGAATCAACGTGACCGAAAAATAAAGTTCTTACGACAGGATCGTGGAGGAGAATATTTAAGTCACGAATTTGGTACACACTTATGGAAATGTGGATTCGTTTCACAACTCACGCCGCCTGGAACACCTCAGCGTAACGGTGTGTCCGAACGTCGTAATCGCACTCTATTGGATATGGTGCGATCTATGATGTCTCTTACTGATTTACCGCTATCATTTTGGGGATACGCTCTAGAGATAGCTACATTCACTTTAAATAGGTCACCGTCTAAATCCGTTGAGACGACACCGTATGAATTATGGTTTGGGAAGAAACCTGTCGTCGTTTCCAAAAGTTTGGGGATGCGATGCTTATGTCAAGAAACTTCAACCTAAAAAGCTCGAACCCAAGTTTGCGTCTTCATAGGATACCCTAAGGAAACCATTGGGTATACCTTCTACCTTAGATCCGAAGGCAAGATCTTTGTTGCCAAGAACGGATCCTGTCTGGAAAAAGAGTTTCTCTCGAAAGGAGTAAGGGGGAGGAAAGTAGAACTCGATGAAGTACTACCTCTTGAACCAGAAAGTAGTGCAGCTCAGAAAATGTTCCTATGGTGCCTACACCGATCGGAGAGGAAATTAATGATGATGATCAAGGTACTTCGGATCAAGTTGCTCTTGAACTTCATAGGTCCACTAGGACACGTTCCGCACTGCAGTGGTACGGCAACCCTGTCTTGGAAATCATGTTGTTAGACAACGGTGAACCTTGAACTATGAAGAAGCGATGGCGGGCCCAGATTCCAACAAATGGCTTGAAGCCATGCAATCAGAGATAGGATCCATGTATGAAAACAAAGTATGGACTTTGACAGACTTGCCCGATGATCGGCGAGCGATAGAAAACAAATGGATCTTTAAGAAGAAGACGGACGCGGATGGTAATGTTACCATCTATAAAGCTCAACTTGTCGCTAAGGGTTATCGGCAAGTTCAAGGGATTGACTATGATGAGACTTTCTCTCCCGTAGCGAAGCTTAAGTCCGTCCGAATCATGTTAGCAATTGCGGCATACTATGATTATGAGATATGGCAGATGGACGTCAAAACGGCATTCCTTAATGGTTATCTTAAAGAAGAGCTGTATATGATGCAGCCAGAAGGTTTTGTCGATCCTAAGAATGCTAACAAGGTGTGCAAGCTCCAGCGATCCATTTATGGGCTGGTGCAAGCATCTCGGAGTTGGAACATTCGCTTTGATGAGATGATCAAAGCGTTTGGGTTTATGCAGACTTATGGAGAAGCCTGCGTTTACAAGAAAGTGAGTGGGAGCTCTGTAGCATTTCTCATATTATATGTAGATGACATACTTTTGATGGGAAATGATATAGAACTTTTGGACAGCATTAAGGCCTACTTGAATAAGAGTTTTTCAATGAAGGACCTTGGAGAAGCTGCTTACATATTAGGCATCAAAATCTATAGGGATAGATCGAGACGCCCCATAGGTCTTTCACAAAGCACATACCTTGATAAAATTTTGAAGAAGTTCAAAATGGATCAGTCCAAGAAAGGGTTCTTGCCTGTTTTGCAAGGTGTGAAATTGAGCTCGGCTCAATGCCCGACCACGGCAAAAGATAAAGAAGTGATGAGTGTCATCCCCTATGCCTTAGCCATAGGATCTATTATGCCATGCTGTGTACCAGACCTGATGTAAACCTTGCCGTAAGTTTGGTAGGAAGGTACCAAAGTAATCCCGGCAAGGAACACTGGACAGCGGTCAAGAATATCCTGAAGTACCTGAAAAGGACAAAGGACATGTTTGTCATTTATGGAGGTGACGAAGAGCTCGTCAGTAAAGGTTACGTCGACGCTAGCTTCGACACAGATCTGGATGACTCAAAGTCACAAACCGGATACGTGTATATGTTGAATGGTGGAGCAATAGTGCAGCTGCAACAAGCGAGCGTCGTGGCGGGATCTACATGTGAAGCGGAGTACATGGCAGCCTCGGAGGCAGCGCATGAAGCAATTTGGGTGAAGGAGTTCATCACCGACCTAGGAGTCATACCCAATGCGTCGGAGCCAATCAAACTCTTCTGTGACAACACTGGACCTATTGCACTTGCCAAGGAGCCCAGGTTTCACAAGAAGACCAGGCACATCAAGCGTCGCTTCAACTCCATTCGTGAAAATGTTCAAGATGGGGACATAGAAATTTGCAAAGTGCATATGGATCTGAATGTCACAGATCCGTTGACTAAACCTCTTCCGCGAGCAAAACATGATCAGCACCAGAACTCTATGGGTGTTCGATTCATCACAATGTAACTAGATTATTGACTCTAGTGCAAGTGGGAGACTGTTGGAAATATGCCCTAGAGGAAATAATAAAAGTATTATTATTATATTTCTTTGTTCATGATAATTGTCTTTTATTCATGCTATAATTGTATTATCTGAAATCGTAATACACGTGTGAATACATAGACCACAATATGTCCCTAGTGAGCCTCTAGTTGACTAGCTCGTTGATCAACAGATATTCATGGTTTCCTGACTATGGACATTGGATGTCGTTGATGACGGGATCACATCATTAGGAGAATGATGTGATGGACAAGACCCAATCCTAAGCATAGCACAAGATCGTGTAGTTCGTTTTGCTTGAGCTTTTCCAATGTCAAGTATCTCTTCCTTAGACCATGAGACCGTGTAACTCCCGGATACCGTAGGAGTGCTTTGGGTTTACCAAACGTCACAACGTAACTGGGTGACTATAAAGGTGCACTACAGGTATCTCCGAAAGTGTCTGTTGGGTTGACACGGATCGAGACTGGGATTTGTCACTCCATATGACGGATAGGTATTACTCGGCCCACTCGGTAGTGCATCATCATAATGAGCTCAAAGTGACCAAGTGTTTGGTCACGGGATCATGCATTACGGTACGAGTAAAGTGACTTGCCGGCAACGAGATTGAACGAGGTATTGGGATACCGACGATCGAATCTCGGCAAGTAACATACCGTCTGACAAAGGGAATAGTATACGGGGTTGATTGAATCCTCGACATCGTGGTTCATCCGATGATATCATCGAGGAGCATGTGGGAGCCAACATGGGTATCCAGATCCCGCTGTTGGTTATTGCCCGAGAGCCGTCTCGGTCATGTCTACGTGTCTACCGAACCCGTAGGGTCTACACACTTAAGGTTCGATGACGCTAGGGTTAGAAGGAAGACTTGTATGTGATTACCGAATGTTGTTCGAGTCCGGATGAGATCCCGGGCGTCACGAGGAGTTCGGAATGGTCCGGAGGTAAAGATTTATATATGGGAAGTTGTCAAACGGACACCGGAAAGTTTCGGGATATCGGTATTGTACCGGGGCCACCGGAGGGGTTCTGGGGTCCACCAGAGAGGCCACCCTCTTGGAGGGCCTCATGGGTCACAAGGACAGGGAACCAGCCTGGAGGGCTGGGCGCCCCCTTGGGCCCATGCGCCTAGGGTTGGGGGAAAACCCTAGTGGGCGCTCCTTGCTTGGGGGCAAGCCCCCTCCTCGGCCGCCGCCCGCCCCCCTCTAGATCTCATCTAGAGGGGCCGCCCCTTCCCCCTTCCCTATAAATAGAGGGGCAAAGGGGGGCTGAACACCAAGCCAAGGTGCAGCCCTCCCTCCCAACACCTCTCCTCCGCTGAGTGCTTGGCGAAGCCACAGCCGAGATCTTGCCTCTCCACCAACACCACGCCGTCGTCTGCTGCTGGAGCCTTCTTCCTCAACCTCTCCTTCCCCCTTGCTGGATCAAGAAGGAGGAGACGTCATCCGCTCCGTACGTGTGTTGAACGCGGAGGTGTTGTCCGTTCAGCGCTTGTCATCGGTGATTTGGATCACGGCGAGTACGACTCCATAATCCCCGTTCCATTGAACGCTTCCGCACACGATCTACAAGAGGTATGTAGATGTAATCACTCTCCCATGACTCGTTGCTTAGACGAACACATAGATGGATCTTGGTGAAACTGTTGGAAAAAATTTAATTTTCTGCAACGTTCCCCAACAGAGGGAGCGTTGGAGGAACAGGATGAAGACCAGTTTCATCGCGATGATGCTCATCGTGATGATCGCAGCTCTCTTCTATGTGATGGTAGTTTAGATGATCGATATCGACTTGTAATGTGAAGACAAACTCGCTACTTTCATGGTCTCGAGACTTGTAATGTTCTGTCTTTGTTCGGTCTTTTGAATTTGGAGACTAATATGATAAATTGTATTCGGAGACTAATCTTCTATTGTATTCGATGAATCTGCTGTTGCTGTGTGGTGCTGTCTATATTCTGTCCAATAATACATTTTGTATCCTGTGCAAAAATCAGAAAAGTAAAAAAAAACCTAATATTCATACTAATGGCGCATCACCTCAAAGTGCGCCATTAGTATGCCAAAGGACACTAATGGCGCATCACTACAAAGTGCGCCATTAGTATGCCAAAGATACTAATGGCGCATCACCCCGCAGTGCGCCATTAGTATGCCAAAGCACATGGGTAAATATGGCCCCCTAGGAGGCATACTAATGTCGCATGTTGGTCTATACTAATGGCGCACGTCGTGGTGCGCCATTAGTATATAATACTAGTGGCGTGGTACTAGTGGCACACCAGTAGTGCGCCATTAGTAGGCAAAACTGGTGCGCCACTAGTAGGCCTTTTCCTAGTAGTGGCCCTACCCGCGCTAGCCGCCGCCACCGCGCCGTGCAGTTGCTTCTGCTCCTTGCCGTGCCCGTGCCACCTCCTGTTCCCGCACCGCCTCATCCTCGCCACAAGACGCGCCTCCCTCCTGCACCCAGCCGCTTCTTCCCGCCAAGAGGCGCCTCCCCCTCGCGACCGTGCCGCTGCAGCTGCACCCGCCTGCTGCTGCCTCCTCCCTTCCCACAAAAACCCTAACCCTAGTCGCCGCCCCTCACCCGCACGCCACCGCCATGTCGTGGCCATCCTCACCCGGCTCATCCACGACCCACTCGTCAAACCCGTTCGCCGGCCCCAAGCCCTCCGCCGCCGCCATCCGTGACTTCAATATTGAGGCTAGGTGTAACGCCCCGGATCCGATGCGCCAGGTGTCTGTCAGTTATTCGTCGTCGTTGCCATGGCATTTGCTTGCATGTTGCATTTTGACATGTCATCATGTGCATTTAATTGCATACGTGTTCATCTCATGCACCCAAGCATTTTTCCCGTTGTCCGTTTTGCAATCTGACACTCCTATGTCCTCCGGCGCCCCCTTTTGCCTCTTTTCGTGAGCGGGTGTAAAAAATTCTCGGAATGGACCGAGGTTTGTCAAGCGGCCTTGGTACACCACCGGTAGACCGCCTATCAAGTTTCGTTCCATTTGGAGGTTGTTTGATGCTCCAACGATTAACTGGGTAACCGTAAAGGCCTATTTTGTGTGCAGCCCAACACCCCTCCAAAGTGGCCCAATAACCCATCCAAACCCCCTCCATGCACTCGGTCGTTCGATCACGATCGTGTGGGCGGAAACAGCACCTCATTTGGACTCTCCTAGCTCCCTCTACCTATAAATATGTCCACTTGCCCGAAATTCTCGGTCCAAACCCTAGCAGTCTTCCTCCTCGCGCCGCCGGACACATCCATCCGCGCCGGACATGTCCGCCGGCCACGTCCCTCCATCCAGTGGCGTCGCGCCACGTCACCTTTCCCGCCGCCGCAGGCAACCGGCGCCCTCCACGTCACCAGCGCCGCGCCCCTCTCTCCTTCGGCGCCGCTGCCCTCAAGGGTTGGCCAGAACCCGCCAGCCGGATCTGGCCCGAGCCAGCCGCCCGCAAGCCCGAAGAGCGTCTCCCTCGCTCGATCCCGTCCTGGATCGGGAGAGCGCCGCCGCATCTCGCGCTCGCCGGCAACAAGCGTCGTCCCCGCCGCCGCCGGAGACCTCCAGCAGGCCCGGCGCCGCCTCCCCTGCCATCGTGCCTCTCCTTCTCCGGTCTGCTCTCTCTCTCTCTCTCTCTCTCTCTCTCTCTCTCTCTCTCTCTCTCGTTCTCTCTCTCCCTCACGCAGCTCTCTCTCTCTTCCTTCACAGGAGCATCCATGGCTGCCCCGATCTCCGCGCTCGCGCCGCCCCAAGCCGCCTCATCGTCGGGAATGGGTCGCCCCCACTAGTAGAAAAAGGGTCAAACGTGAAGCACATTAGTGCCGGTTTGTATTAGAGCTGGCACAAATGTATACATTAGTGCCGGTTCCAAAGGCTAGCCTTTAGCACCGGTTCGTGGCTAACCTTTAGTACCGGTTCGTGCCACGAATCGGTACTAATGAGGGTGGTGGCAGGATGTTGTCAGTCTGGGCCCCCTCCAGCACCTTTAGTACCGGTTCGTGCCACGAACCGGTACTATAGGTCCTCCTGCATATAAACCCTTCGTCCAGCTCGCTCTGTTCTTCCCCCTTTCCCTTCTCCTCTCCTCTCTGTTCTTCCTCTTCTCCCCTCGAGCTCATCACACATTTTGCCCAAAATTTGTCAAGATTTGAAAGGCCCCATCCATTCAAGTGATCACAAAGGTTAGCAACTTTGTCCTTTCATCTCTCATTGCTAGATTAGCTCTTGCATTGGTTTATATAGTTATTAATTTGTGAGTTTAGTAATTTGGGAGGAAATATATATATGTGCTAGTATTTGATTTATATGCAATTTGAGGTCAAAATAACACTTAGTTTGCATATGTAGGTGTGGTTTACTTAGTGCCTTCTAAATCTCTGTCGTAACCACCGCCGATCGCCTCACCGTCTCTGTCAGCGGCACCACCTTGTGGTGAGCCTCTTGTTCATGAAATTTTATATAAAAAATTGATGTTTGTGTGATTTGGATATATAGTTACTCGTATAATAATTATCTTACCCATACGTTGTTTGTTATACATAGTGCCATGGTTTTGATATCCGTCCCCGTCGGCCCTCGTCCTTGTTATGATTCAGATGTGGTATATTCTCTTTTAAAACTATTTGTTGCATTTCGTGTTTATGACAAATTATGCCCATCAAGTTGACATAGATATTTTTATCTAGGAGGTATGTGAACCGGAAATTCCAACCGACCCTATTGTCGAGAGGTTAAATTTAGTTGAAAGAGAAAACGAGTACTTGAAAGAAAAATTGAAAAGAATTGAGGGGAGAAGATGGAATTGGAGTTGCATGTTGCCGATGTAAATGCGATGATCATAAGATCAAGATGGAGAAAATGCGCTTGAAGATTAGAAAGATTAGAAAATATGCCATCGATAGTGAGGCTTGGTATCATTATGCTGTTGGATCAATTGTTACCTTAGTTGCGATCTTGATCGCATTTGTTGTTGCATTTAAATGCTTTAGCTAGAGAGTTATTTGTTTGCTGCATTTAAGTGTTGTATGAACTTTATGTATGAACTTGTATTAATTTGGTCTATTCGGTGTTGTGTAATGAAGATGAGCCGGCAATGGATGTACGATGACCGATGCTCTCCCAGTTCGTTGAGGGCGTGCATACTTTTCTCGCTATGGCTGAGGCAAACAAGCGGGCGGACGGTTTTATGCCTTGTCCATGTGCTGGCTGTAAGAATGGTCGCAATTACTCTACGTCAAGAACCATTCACGTCCACCTGTTTGAGTCTGGTTTCATGCCCCACTATAATGTTTGGACCAAGCACGGAGAAAGAGGGGTTATGATGGAAGACAATGAAGAAGAAGAGGACGACGACAGCTATCCTGGCCATGGGTTCCCTGAATACGATGATACAACAATGGGGGAAGAAGCTGAGCCGGTAATGCGGGAAGAAGCTGGGCCGGCAATGCGTGAAGAAGCTGAAGAAGAGGCATCAGATGAGCCTGTTGATGATCTAGGTCGGGCCATTGCTGATGCAAAGAGAAACTGTGCAAGTGATTTGGAGAAGAAGAAGTTGCAGCGCATGTTAGAGGATCACAAAAAATTGTTGTACCCGAATTGCGTAGGTGACAAGAAAAAGCTGGACACCACACTGGAATTGCTGCAATGGAAGGCGAGAGAATGGTGTATCGACAAGGGATTTGGAAAGTTGCTTGGTAATGATAAAGGATATGCTTCCAAAGGACAACGAATTGCCCGAAATGCGTCTGAAGCAAAGAAGGTTGTCCGCCCTCTAGGGTTAGAGGTGCGGAAGATACATGCATGCCCTAATGATTGCATCCTCTACCGCGGTGAGTACGAGGATTTGAACGCTTGCCGGTATGTGGTGCATTGCGCTATAAGATCAGCCGCGATGAGCATGGTGATGTCGAGGCGAGCGCCCAGAAGAAGATTCCTGCCAAGGTGATGTGGTATTCTCCTATAATACCACGGTTGAAACGCTTGTTCCAAAACAAAGAGCATGCCAAGGCGATGCGATGGCCGAAGAAGACCGTAAGAAAGACGGAAAGTTGAGAGTACCGGTGACGGGTCGCAGTGGAGAAAAATCGAAAGAAAGTACGGGAAGGAGTTTGCAGATGACGCAAGGAGGCGTATGGTTTGGTCTAAGCGCCAGATGGCATTAATCCTTTTGGGGAAGCAGAGCAGCAACCATAGCACCTGGCCCGTGACTCTATGTTTGTATAACCTTCCTCCTTGGTTGTGCATGAAGCGGAAGTTCATTATGATGCCAGTGCTCATCCAAGGCCCTAAGCAACCCGACAACGACATTGATGTGTACCTAAGGCCATTAGTTGAAGAACTCTTACAACTGTGGAGTGGAACATGTGTACGTGCGTGGGATGAGCACATGGGGGAATAATTTGACCTAAAGGCGTTGATGTTCGTGACCA
This sequence comes from Aegilops bicornis, assembly GCA_021605145.1. Lineage (NCBI taxonomy): Eukaryota > Viridiplantae > Streptophyta > Magnoliopsida > Poales > Poaceae > Aegilops > Aegilops bicornis. The sequence continues at coordinate 47,608,716 of CM038673.1, forward strand.
TCAATGATTGGCCTGCTCTCAGTAACCTTCGTGACAGACAAACAAGGGATACCGCGGATGCACGCACTGTTTGGATGATACCGACAAAGATATATTTGAATAGTTGTATGAAGAATGTGTACACAGGACATCGTCGATTTCTTCCGAGCAGGCATCCCGTAAGAAAGAAAGGCAAGCATTTCAAAGGTGAGGCGGATCACCGGACGAAGCCTCGCCACCGTCCTGGTGCTGATGTACATGATATGGTCAAGGATTTGAAGGTGATATTTGGAAAGGGTCCTGGCGGACAACCTGTTCCAAAGGACGCTGACGGACGCGCACCCATGTGGAAGAAGAAATCTATATTTTGGGACCTGCCATATTGAAAAGACCTAGAGGTCCGCTCCGCAATCGACGTGATGCACGTGACGAAGAATCTTTGCGTGACCCTGCTTGGCTTCTTGGGCGTGTATGGGAAGACAAAAGATACACGAGGCACGGGAGGACCAGCAACGTATGCACGGAGAAGGCGGCATATATCGTGGTCATGCAAGCTACGCTCTTACCAAAGAAGAGAAGGAAATCTTGTTTGAATGCACCTTTCGGTATTAAGGTACCGTCGGCTTCTAAATCGAATATAAAGGGAATAATAAACATGGCAGAAAAAGTTCCGAACCTAAAGTCTCATGACTGCCGCGTGATTATGACGCAATCGATTCGGTTGCATTGAGGGGCTTCTACCGGAAAAGCGTTCGATTAGCCATTGTGAAGCTATGTGCATTTCTCAATGCAATCTCTCGAGAAGGTAATCGCTCAGAAATCATACCAAGGTTACAGAATGATTTGGTGCAATGTCTTGTCAGTTCGAGTTGGTGTTCCCACCATCCTTCTTCAACATCATGACGCACGTCCTAGTTCACCTATGCGAAGAGATTAACATTTTGGGTCCTGTATTTCTACACAATATGTTCCCCTTTGAGAGGTTCATGGGAGTCTTAAAGAAATATGTTCATAACCGTGCTAGGCGGAAGGAAGCATATCCAAGGGCCATCAAAATGAGGAGGTCATTGAGTTTTGTATTGACTTTATTCGACCTTAAGCCGATTGGTGTTCTGAATCGCGGCATAAGGGCAGATCGGATGGAAAAGGCACGCTAGGAGGGGAACAAATAATATGTATGGACGGACATTCTCTCATGAAGCACACTACACAGTTCTACATAATTCGCCTTGGTGGCTCCGTATATGGATGAACACAAGAATTTGCTACGCTCCAAACACGGGAGCGGTGCGATAACTGGATTACACGTGAACAAACCAGGAGTTTCGCCGGTGGTTGCGGACACGCATTACCATGCATGACACCTCTATTGAAGATGACCTGTACTTGCTGTCCCGATTACCATCTTGAATATAATGACTTTCAAAGTGCGAGATAAATGGTAATACATTTTACACGATCGCCCAAGATAAGAAGAGCACCAACCAAAACAGTGGTGTCCGTTTGATGCAGAAACCAAGACGGGAAAGGAAACATATTATGATTATATACAGGACATATGGGAACTTGACTATCGACGTGGTTTAAAGGTCCCTTTGTTTCGGTGCAAATGGGTCAATATGACACGAGGCGGGGTAATGGAAGACCCGCGATGCGGAATGACAACAGTGGATCTCAACAATCTTGCGTATGCAGCGAACCATTCGTCCTAGCCAATGATGTGGCACATGTTTTCTATGTGAAGGACATGTCTACCAAGCCAAGAAAAAGAAAAGATAAGGAAGCGAATGCATCGCACGATGAGCCAAAGCGGCACATAGTTCTTTACGGGAAGAGAAACATCGTGGAGTGGATGACAAGATGGACAAGTCGAAGATTATGAAAAGTTTGATGAAATTTCTCCATTCACAGTGAATATTGACCCGAGCATCCCGTTAAATGATGAAGATTTTCCATGGTTACGGCGCAAAGGGACACACGCGAAGAAAAAGTTTCACACCCAAAGATCTGGGATGTGATCGGTTTCACTATCATCACTTTCTTCTGTGTTTCACACCCAGAGGGGAATCTCTGTAATAGTTAGGGTATTTATGTGTTTTGGCATTTGAAACGCGAAGAAATTTTATGTGCAAACAAATTCTTTCATGCCTTTACTGATTTTTAAAGTTAAATTATTCACAAACTAGTGATTCACACTAATTTCAAATAATTCAAAATTTAAACTATTCAAACTTGAAAACTACGGGCACTAACAGAAAGTTTGTAATTTTTTGTACCTAAAGCAAAAATATTCACAAAGAAACTCTAAATACACAAAAAAAAACACAAAAATAAATAAAGCAAAAAAGCCCGCCTACTAGGCGTCAGAGCGGCCTGCATACGACTAGAAACCCAACCTGTTGTTGGGCGGGATGGAGGCCCATAAAGGCCAAGTGGGCCTGAGGCAACAAAGAAGACATAGGCCTGTAGGGCCTGCTTTGGAGAGGAGCTCGAGAGAGCGATCGCACGGGGTTTATAAACCCGGTCAGCGCCCCTCGGCTAGCGAGTGGGACTAAACTTGCAGCATCAAGACCCATGGCGCACCCCTTTAGTACCGGGTCGTGGCACAAACCGGTACTAAAGGGGGGGCCTTTAGTACCGGTATGTGACACCACCCGGTACTAAAGGGGGTCGCTTCCCGCTGCTTGGGCTGGCCAAAACAGACCTATAGTACCGGTTGGTGGCTCCAACCGGTACTAAAGGTGCCTTCTATATATACAACACTTCGAAAAATTTCATTCTCCCTCTGTTTCTTCCTCTGTTTCCCCATTGAACCGCCCGCCCCGATCGATCGACGCTGTCACCGACCCCGTCGCCGTCGCCGCCCCCGTCCCCGACGCCGCCTCCGTCGCCGTCGCCGCCCCCGTCCATGTCGCCGTCGCCGCCCGTCCCGTCACCGCCCTCGTCTCCGTCGCCGCCCGTACCCGTCCCGTCGCGCCGTCCCTGCGCCCGCCCCGTCGTCACGCCCGACCCGTCGCTGCCCGATCGTCGCCTCGCCCGTCGCCGTCGCCGCTATGAGCTCTCCCCTCTAACCCCTCTCCCTCGCCCCGGCCACCATGGCGCCGCCTCCCCGAGCCCATACACACACACAAGCATGATGAACACACACACACATACACGTATATGTATGAATGCATGTATATATTAGTATATACGTATTTTGTATGTTTAATTAGTTTAGGATTTTTAGATTATTGTTTTTTCACTAGTATATATGTATGAATGCATGTTAGATGGATATAATTAGTGTTTAATTAGTATGGAATTTTTTTATATAATGTTGTTTTTCTGTTTTTTAATGGATGTATAAAAATTGTTTTTTCTGTTTTTAGTGTTAGATGCGTAATTAGTATGAAATAGTATATAGATTTTTGAAATAGTAGAAATGTTAGAAATTTTAGTTATCAAAATCCAATCATTAAAAAAATATTATTTTTTACGGGCATATAGCTAGTATTTGTTCTCGACGATGCCCGGCCCGCATCCTCGCCATCGACTCCGTCTGCATGACGACGCCCGGCCCATGTCCGGACTGGGCTCCGCCGGGCTGGCACTGGGAGGTGCTGCCTGGAGGGGCGCGCCGCTTGATGAGGAACCCGGCCCCGGGTCCCGTCGTCGACCCCGATCTCGTTTGGTGGCGTTCGCGTGGGCCAGTTTCGGTGCGGAGGGACCCGGCCCCGCCGGAGGAGAATGCGTCGCGTGTCGTGGAGGAGGACAAGCACGTCCATCGCTACATGGTTGCGTTAGAGGGCAGCGAGTTCTCCAATACTGGCGGTATCTTCAGGATCTCACTTCAGCTATGATCCCGTGAGGGTTCCTTCTCTTTGGGTGTCCACCGCCCATGACGCAGAACCGCGAGTGTCCTAGATTCTTCTGTAGTATTCGATCTTTAATTAGCTAGCCAGTATGTACTATTCAATATTATATATTATTCGAGACGATGTATTCGAGATTGTATCTATTATTCTAGACGATGTATTCGAGATTATATCTATTATTCGTGACGATGTAATTTGAATACTAAATTGTTTTATATTTCTTTTGAATTAGTTAAAGAAAAGCTATGGCAAACAATACCGACAGAGAGGGAGAACAGACCATGTTCGATATGATACGCGGGCCAGATGATAATCAGAATGGAGAAGATTATGACGGCTCCGAATTTCTAAACAACACCGGAGAGGGTGATATGATATTCGATCGCGACGACCGAATTGATGAAGTCATGAACTACGATTATGACGATGACGAAGAACATGTTGATCCTGAAACAACAAAGACCGGCGAGGTATATATATTTATATAAGCAGGTTTCTGGTGATCATCACATGTTTTAAATGATTTGAAGATATATTAACGAATCGATCTTTGTTCTTTCAGCCATCCGGATCGAGCAAATCTTCAGGCAAAAGGACAAAACGAGGCCCGAACAAAAAGTTGAAGGAGGGCGTAAAGTACAATATCGAGGCAGTCAGACCTAATGGCGAACCATTAGCGCCTAAGAAGATTGCGGACAAGTTCATTCGTCAGTGCGAAGTTCTTGTGAAGGACCAACTCCCGATCTCCCTTCAAGAATGGAGAGAGCCAAAGAAAAGACAAAGGACAAAAGGCAAAGAGGACGCTGCTCCACGTCCGGATGTTACTTTTGTTGACAAGAATCAAAAGATCTGCTTTGGGATACTCTCATGGAACATTTCACCCTACCAGATCATTTCACGAAGCAGATGTGCAGAAAGTCAAGGACGCTGCTCTTAGGAAGATGGCGGTTGCATTCAAGAACCACAAGAATCGTGAATGGGACAAGTACGTCAAGGGAGGAAGGAAGACTCCAGTATTCGAGGGAACACTAGAGAACCAACGTGCTCATTGGGACGATTTCATGAAATTCAAGGATTCGGAATTAGCTAAGGAACGGTCGAGAATAAACAAGAAGAATGCCGAAAAAAAGGATAAGTTCCATAAGCTGGGGCCAGGTGGCTATGCGGTGGCAATGCCTAAGTGGGATAAGTCTGAGAAAGAGATGGAGGATGCAGGTGCCACTCCGGTTACTAAGAGCTGGCCCCAGGGTCAGGACTTGGTTCTATGCGCATGGGGGAGTTGGACCCAAGGCGGGCAATGTTTCGACGAGGGCAAGTCTTAAGGGAGCCGACGATGCGATACTTGTTGCAATAGAAGAGGCACGATCGGGGTGTTCCAGCCCAACAGAGAGAACGACGAGCTTACGCTGCGTGCTCGGGAAATCCTGAACACCCGGGAAGAACACGAGGCAAGGGCGCTATTCCGTGGTATGAGGGGTTTTCAGACTGGAACAACGACTACAGAACCCGTGCGAGAAAGAAGATTACGGAGGAGAAGAAGAGGAAGATGGAGGAGGAGCAAAGGAAGCGGGACTATGAACGCCTTCAAGGCCTAGAAGCAAGTAAAGCGGAATTGGCAGTCAAATTCCAGCGGCGGCGAGAGCAGATCGACTCACTTAGCCAGCAAAGGGGTCTCAAAGCTGCGGCAGCTAGCGGATGATCCAGCATTGGATAGCACCGCCCCATCCATGCAGAGAAGCAGCGTGGGTTCCGCCCGGACGACGCAATGCTGGGTAGATACCCCGTGGATGACATCACGGAGAACACTAGCTGCGAGCTATACGTCAAAATGAAGAACATATCCATGAAGGTGGCGGACGGCGTTGCTTTTCCAGTTACCCCCAAAGCAACCTACCATTGCATCCCGATTCCAGAGGGCTATGCTTGTGTCATGTCTGACGAGGTGGTGCAGCCATATTCAGGGCTAGAGCTTGACATTCCTGGAGGTTAGGACGAGCGCTTTCTCGGAGACGCCAACCATCGTATCATCCTATGGAAAAAGGATTGCATCATCTTTCGAAGGCCACCGACACCGCGTCATCCGACTCCTGGTCGAAGTCCGCCACCGAGTCAGCAGTCTCCGCTCCTGCAAGTCCACCAAGTCCGGCAAAGTGTCGTGCCACTCCTCCTCCAAGTCCGCAAAGTGTCGGGCCATTCCTCCTCCTCCAAGTCCGCCACAGCCAGACGTCCACTCCTCCTCCAAGTCCGGCACAACCTCAGGCCACTCCTCCTCCAAGTCGGCACATCTTCATGACCACTCCTCCTCGTCCAACTCAGCCCCGTCGGCCGGCGTCTCCGCCGCCTCGCCAAGAATCGCAGAAGAGACACCTGCAGCTATGGTGCGTGGCACGAGTCGAGGTAGTACAGGAAGTACAAAGGAGGCAAGCGATATAAATATGGTCCAAGCCTCACGCCTCTTCCGCAGAGGTCTTATGACAGGTCCGAGGAGGAAAGCGCAGCCATATCGAAGTCCGAGGTGGAAGCCCATTTTGCACCGAAACCACCACCGCTGCCAAGGGAGAAAGTGCCTGAGGAAACGATTGACCACTTCATTCGTATGGCTCAACCACCAGGTCCCAAGCCTGTTGACACAGACTATGAGCGCCACATCAGGAAGTTAAATCGAGCACGTCGTCGTACGGAGGCGAGCGCGGGGTCGAGCAAACAAGAAGCAGTTGTCAAAAATGCGGGAAAACCATTCCCAGCTGGGAGAACAGGCGGCATCGATCCCTCGCTTGTTGTGCCAACAACACGCGGATAAAGACGCTGCTACCAATATTATTGTGGGCAAACAGTTTACGTTCTGAGGTGGGAAATGTGGTAATAACGGAGGACCATATAATGCAGGGCTGAAGTTCTCAAAATCACTGTTGGACAACTCCTCGAGATCGAGCCCATGCCTGTGCTTAGAGAGGATGAAATAAAAGGGAAATATGTCCGGGGCCAACCTTTGGTCCATCCAGACAAGGTCAAGAACCTCCCAACGAGAATGTATGAATTGCATCAATGGTACATGAACATTACCAAGATTTCCGATCGATTGTCCCTCATGGTGAATGTCAAGGAGGAGCATTACTTCCATGAGAAAGCTGTGTCCGTTGAGTATTCTGAACTGTTTCAGTTATACAATCAAGACGCACTCGACAAATCTATCGTCGATTGCTATTATGCGTAAGTGATTTCTTTACGTAATTTAAGTCTCGGGCTTGCTGTCTTGATCCTTTTGATCAATCATTACCTGTAATTATCCTCACTATATTCTTTTACGTGGTATTATATGCAGGATGAAGATATATGAAATGAGAAAAGGTGGACGCTTTGGCATTGGGTTCATTGACCCAAACACCGTTAATGAATACACATGGAAAATAAATCCACGTCATCAAAAGGACGTAGAGGACAACATGCTAGAGTTCTTGAAGCGCCTCAAATACAATGAAGATATACTACTTCCTTACAACTTCCAGTGAGTCACACTGTCTTGTACTACAAATTCTCTGTTTTGCCTACTAGCTAGTTACATGTTTTTGCTTACATATGCCTGAAGGAAATATGCCCTAGAGGCAATAATAAAGTTATTATTTATTTCCTTATTTCATGATAAATGTTTATTATTCATGCTAGAATTGTATTAACCGGAAACATAATACATGTGTGAATACATAGACAAACATAGTGTCACTAGTATGCCTCTACTTGACTAGCTCGTTGAATCAAAGATGGTTAAGTTTCCTAGCCATAGACATGAGTTGTCATTTGATTAACGGGATCACATCATTAGGAGAATGATGTGATTGGCTTGACCCATTCCGTTAGCCTAGCACTTGATCGTTTAGTATGTTGCTATTGCTTTCTTCATGACTTATATATGTTCACGTAACTATGAGATTATCCAACTCCGTTTACGGAGGAACACTTTGGGTGCTATCAAACGTCACAATGTAACTGGGTGATTATAAAGGAGTACTACAGGTGTCTCCAAAGGTACATGTTGGGTTGGCGTATTTCGAGATTAGGTTTTGTCACTCCGATTGTCGGAGAGGTATCTCTGGGCCCTCTTGGTAATGCACATCACTATAAGCCTTGCAAGCAATGTAGCTAATGAGTTAGTTACGGAATGATGCAATACGTAACGAGTAAAGAGACTTGCCGGTAACGAGATTGAACTAGGTATTGGATACCGACGATCAAATCTCGGGCAAGTAACATACCGATGACAAAGGGAACAACGTATGTTGTTATGCGGTTTGACCGATAAAGATCTTCGTAGAATATGTAGGAGCCAATATGAGCATCCAGGTTCCGCTATTGGTTATTGACCGAGAATAGTTCTAGGTCATGTCTGCATAGTTCTCGAACCCGTAGGGTCCGCACGCTTAAGGTTTCGATGGCGATGCTTATATTATGAGTTTATGAGTTTTGATGTACCGAAGGAGTTCGGAGTCCCGGATGAGATCGGGGACATGACGAGGAGTCTCGAAATGGTTGAGACGTAAAGATCGATATATTGGACGACTATATTCGGAGTTCGGAAAGGTTCCGAGTGATTCGGGTATTTTGGGAGTACCGGAGAGTTACGGGAATTCGTATTGGGCCTCTTTGGGCCATACAGGAAAGGAGAAAGGGCCAAAAGAGTGGCCGCACCCTCCCCTTGGACTAGTCCGAATTGGACTAGGGAGGGGCCCACCCTTCCTTCCTTCACCTTCTCTCTTCCCTTTCCTTCTCTCCTACTCCTACTACATGGAAGGGTTCCTAGTTGGACTAGGCAAGGGGGAATCCTACTCCCGGTGGGAGTAGGACTCCCTTACGGCGCGCCATAGAGAGGGCCGGCCCTCCCCTCCTCCACTCCTTTATAAACGGGGGCAGGGAGCACCCCATGGACACACAAGTTGATCTACGGATCGTTCCTTAGCCGTGTGCGGTGCCCCCCTCCACCATATTCCACCTCGGTCATATCGTCGCGGAGTTTAGGCGAAGCCCTGCGCCGGTAGAGCATCATCGTTGTCCTGCCGCCGTCGTCTTGTGGAACTCATCCCGACACTTTGCTGGATCAGAGTCCGGGATCGTCATCGAGCTGAACGATGTGCTGAACTCGGAGGTGCCGTGACGTTCGGTACTTGGATCGGTCGGATCGTGAAGACGACGACTACATCAACCGCGTTGTCATAACGCTTCGCTTACGGTCTCACGAGTGCGTGGACAATACTCTCCCCTCTCGTTGCTATGCCATCACCATGATCTTGCGTGTGCGTAGGATTTTTTTTGAAATTACTATGTTCCCCAACAGTGGTATCAGAGCCTGGTTTTATGCGTAGATGTCATATGCACGAGTAGAACATAAGTGAGTTGTGGGCGATACAAGTCATACTGCTTACCAGCATGTCATACTTTGGTTCGGCGGTATTGTGAGATGAAGCGGCCCAGACCGACATTACGCGTACGCTTACGCGAGACTGGTTTCACCGCTGCGAGCACTCGTTGCTTAAAGGTGACTGGCGGGTGTCTGTCTCTCTCACTTTAGTTGAACCAACTTGACAAACTATCGTTGTTGTTTTGATGCGTAGGTAAGAACGGTTCTTGCTCAACCCGTAGCAGCCACGTAAAACTTGCAACAACAAAGTAGAGGACGTCTAACTTGTTTTTGCAGGGCATGTTGTGATGTGATATGGTCAAGACGTGATGCTATATTTTATTGTATGAGATGATCATGTTTTGTAATCGAAGTTATCGGCAACGATGTAAGCCTTATGGTTGTCTCTTTATTGCATAAGATGCAAGCGCCAAATAATTGCTTTACTTTATCGCTATGTGATAGCAATAGTTGCAAGAGCAATAGTTGGCGAGACGACCATGTGACGACACATTCATATAGATCAAGATGATGGAGATCATGGTGTCATGCGGTGACGATGGAAATCATGACGATGCTTTGGAGATGGAGATCAAAGGCACAAGATGATGATGGCCATATCATGTCACATATTTTGATTGCATGTGATGTTTATCATTTATACATCTTATCTTGCTTTGATTGACGGTAGCATTTTAATATGATCTCTCACTAAAAATTATCAAGAAGTGTTCTCCTGAGTATGCACCGCTATGAAAGTTCTTCGTCTTTGAGACACCACGTGATGATCGGGTGTGATAGGCTCTACGTTCAAATACAACGGGTGCAAAACAGTTGCACACGCGGAATACTCAAAGTTAAACTTGACAAGCCTAGCATATAACAGATATGGCCTCGGAACACGGAGACCGAAAGGTCGGCGTGAATCATATAGTAGATATGATCAACATATTGATGTTCACCGTTGAAACTACTCCATCTCACGTGACGATCGGACATGGTGTAGTTGATATGGATCACGAATCGCTTAGAGGATTAGAGGGATGTCTATCTAAGTGGGAGTTCTTAAGTAATATGATTAATTGAACTTTAATTTATCATGAACTTAGTCCTGGTAGTATTTTGCAAATTATGTTGTAGATCAATAGCTCGCGTTGTTGCTTTCATATGTTTATTTTGATATGTTCCTAGAGAAAATTGTGTTGAAAGATGTTAGTAGCAATGATGCGGATTGGATCCGTGATCTGAGGTTTATCCTCATTGCTGCCTGAAGAATTATGTCCTTGATGCACCACTAGGTGACAGACCTATTGCAGGAGCAGATGCAGATGTTATGAACGTCTAGCTAGCTCAATATGATGACTACTTGATAGTTTAGTGCACCATGCTTAACGGCTTAGAATCAGGACTTCAAAGATGTTTTGAACGTCATGGACCATATAAGATGTTCCAGGTATTGAAGTTAATATTTCAAGCAAATACCCGAGTTGAGAGATATGAAGTCTCCAACAAGTTCTATAGCTAAAAGATGGAGGAGAATCGCTCAACTAGTGAGCAAGTGCTTAGATTGTCTGAGTACTACAATCGCTTGAATCAAGTGGGAGTTAATCTTCCAGATAAGATAGTGATTGGTAGAGTTCTCTAGTCACCATCACCAAGTTAGTGGAACTTCGTGATGAACTATAATGCAGGGGATGACGAAAAGCGATTCCCAAGCTCTTCGTGATGTTGAAATCGACGAAGGTAGAAATCAAGAAAGAGCATCCAGTGTTGATGATTGACAAGACCACTAGTTTCAAGAAAAGGGAAAGAAAGGGAAACTTCAAGTAGAATGGCAAACAAGTTGTCTCTCCCGTGAAGAAGGCCAAAGCTGGACCAAAGCCTGAAACTAAGTGCTTACAACGCAAAGGAAATAGTCCTTTGAGCGGAAATGCCCTAAATATTTGGTGGATAAGAAGGATGGCAAAGTGAACAAGGGTATATTTGATATACAGGTTATTGATATGTGCCTTACTAGTGTTTATAGTAACCCCTGAGTATTTGATACTTGTTCGGTTGCTAAGATTAGTAACTCGAAACAGGAGTTACAGAATAAACAGAGACTAGTTGAAGGGGAAGTGACGATGAGTGTTGGAAGTAGTTCCAAGATTGATATGATCATCATCGCACACTCCCTATACTTTCGGGATTAGTGTTAAACCTAAATAAATGTTATTTGGTGTTTGCGTTGAGCATGAATATGATTTGATCATGTTTATTGCAATCTGATTTATTCATTTAAAGTCAAAGAATAATTGTTATTCTGTTTAGATGAATAAAAACCTTCAAATGGTCATACACCCAATGAAAATAGTTTGTTGGATCTCGATCGTAGTGATACACATATTCATAATATTGATGCCAAAATATGCAAAGTTAATAGTGATAGTGCAACTTATTTGTGGCACTGCCGTTTGGGTCATATCGATTGTACAGCACATGAAGAAACTCCATAAAGATGGATTTTTGGAATCACTTGGTTATGAATCATTTGATGCTTGCGAACCGTGCCTTTTGAGCAAGATGACTAAAACTCCGTTCTCCGGAACAATGGAACGAGCTACTGACTTATTGGAAATAATACATACCGATGTATGCGATCCAATGAGTGTTGATGCTCGTGGCAAGTATCATTATTTTTCTGACCTTCACAAGATGATTTGAGCAGATATGGGCATATCTACTTGATGAAACATAAGTCTGAAACATTTGAAAAGTTCAAAGAATTTCAGAGTGAAGTGGAGAATCATCGTAACAAGAAAATAAAGTTTCTGTGATTTGATCGTGGAGACAAATATTTGAGTTACGAGTTTGGTCTTCAATTAAAACAATGTGGAATAGTTTCACAAACTCACGCCACCTGGAACACCACAATGTAATGGTGTGTCCGAACGTCGTAATCGTACTTTACTAGATATGGTGCGATCTATGATATCTCTTATCAGTTTACCACTATCGTTTTGGGGTTATGCATTAGAGACAGCTGCATTCACGTTTAAAAGGGCACCATCTAAATCCGTTGAGACGACACCGTATGAACTATGGTTTAGCAGTAAACCTAAGCTGTCGTTTCTTAAAGCTTGGAGTTGCGATGCTTATATGAAAAGGTTTCAACCTGATAAGCTCGAACCCAAATCGGAAAGGTGCACCTTCATAGAATACCCAAAGGTAACTATTGGGTACACCTCCTATCACAGATCCAAAGGCAAGTTATTCGTTACTAAGATGGATCCTTTCTAGAGAAGGAGTTTCTCTCGAAAGAAGTGAGTAGGAGGAAAGTAAGAGCTTGATAAGGTAATTTGTACCTTCTCCCGAATTGGAAAGTAGTTCATCACAGAAATCAGTTCCAGTGATTCCTACAACAATTAGTGATGAAGCTAATGATGATTATCATGAAAATTCAGTTCAAGTTACTTCAAAACCTTGTATGTCTTCCATAGTACAGTCCGCACTGCAGTGGTACGGTAATCCTGTTCGGAAGTCATGTTACTAGACCATGATGAACCTCACGAACTATGAGGAAGCGATGATGAGCCCAGATTCCGCGAAATGGCTTGAGGCCATAAAATCTAAGATAGGATCCATATATAAGAACAAAGTGTGGACTTTGGTTGACCTGCTCGATGATCAGCAAGTCAAGTTAAATAAATGGATCTTCAAGAGGAAGACGGACACTGATAGTAGTGTTACTATCTACAAAGCTCGACTTGTTGCAAAAGGTTTTCAACAAGTTCAAGGTGTTGAATACGATGAGATTTTCTCACTAAATGCGATGCTTAAGTCTGTCGAATCATGTTAGCAATTGCCACATTTTATGAAATCCGGCAAATGGATGTCAAAACTGCATTCCTTAATGGATTTATTAAAGAAGAGTTGCATATGATGCAACCAGAAGGTTTTGTCAATCCTAAAGATGCTAACAAAATGTGCAAGCTCCAGCGATCCATCTATCGACTGGTGCAAGCATCTCGTAGTTGGAATACACGCTTTGATAAGTTGATCAAAGCATATAGTTTTATACAGACTTGCGGTGAAGCCTGTATTTACAATAAAGTGAGTGGGAGCACTACCGCCTTTCCGATAAATATATGTGAGTAACATATTGTTGATCGGAAATGATGTAGAATTTTTACGGAAAGCTTAAAGGAGTATTTGAAAGGAGTTCTTTAAAAGAAAGACCTCAGTAAAGCTACTTACATATTGAGCATCAAGATCTATTGAGATAGATCAAGACGCTTGATAAGTTTTTTCAATAAGTATATACCTTGTCAAGATTTTGAAGTAGTTCAAAATGGAACAGTCAAAAGAAAAGTTCTTGCACGTGTTGCAAGCGTGTGAAATTGAGTAAGACTCAAATCCCGACCATGGCAGAAAATAGAAAAGAGAATGAAAGTCATTCCCTATGCCTTAGTCATAGGTTCTATAAAGTATTCTATGCTATGTACCGGACCTATTGTATACCTTGCTCTGAATTTGGCAAGGGAGTACAATAGTGATCTAGGAGTAGATCACTGGACATTGGTCAAGAACATCCTTAGTGAGGACTAAGGAAATATTTCTCAATTATGGAGGTGATAAAAAGAGCCCGTCGTAAAAAGTTACATCGATGCAAGCTTTTTACACTGATCCAGATGACTCTAAGTCTCAATCTGGATACATATTGAAAGTGGGAGCAATTAGCTAGAGTAGCTCCGTGCAGAGCATTGTAGACATAGAATATTTGCAAAATACATACGGCTCTGTATGTGACAGACCCGTTGACTAAGCTTCTCTCACGAGCAAAACATGATAATACCTTAGTACTCTTTGGGTGTTAATCACATAGCGATGTGAACTAGATTATTGACTCTAGTAAACCCTTTAGGTGTTGGTCACATGACGATGTGAACTATGGGTGTTAATCACATACAGATGTGAATATAAGTGTTGAATCACATGATGATGTGAACTAGATTATTGACTCTAGTGCAAGTGGGAGACTGAAGGAAATATGCCCTAGAGGCAATAATAAAGTTATTATTTATTTCCTTATTTCATGATAAATGTTTATTATTCATGCTAGAATTGTATTAACCGGAAACATAATACATGTGTGAATACATAGACAAACATAGTGTCACTAGTATGCCTCTACTTGACTAGCTCGTTGAATCAAAGATGGTTAAGTTTCCTAGCCATAGACATGAGTTGTCATTTGATTAACGGGATCACATCATTAGGAGAATGATGTGATTGGCTTGACCCATTCGTTAGCCTAGCACTTGATCGTTTAGTATGTTGCTATTGCTTTCTTCATGACTTATATATGTTCCTGTAACTATGAGATTATGCAACTCCGTTCTTACTGGAGGAACACTTTGGGTGCTACCAAACATCACAACGTAATCGGGTGATTATAAAGGAGTACTACAGGTGTCTCCAAAGGTACATGTTGGGTTGGCGTATTTCGAGATTAGGTTTTGTCACTCCGATTGTCGGAGAGGTATCTCTGGGCCCTCTCGGTAATGCACATCACTATAAGCCTTGCAAGCAATGTAGCTAATGGTTAGTTACGGAATGATGCAATACGTAACGAGTAAAGAGACTTGCCGGTAACGAGATTGAACTAGGTATTGGATACCGACGATCGAATCTCGGGCAAGTAACATACCGATGACAAACGGAACAACATATGTTGTTATGCGGTTTGACCGATAAAGATCTTCGTAGAATATGTAGGAGCCAATATGAGCATCCAGGTTCCGCTATTGGTTATTGACCGAGAATAGTTCTAGGTCATGTCTACATAGTTCTCGAACCCGTAGGGTCCGCACGCAACAAGGTTTCGATGGCGGTTATATTATGAGTTTATGAGTTTTGATGTACCGAAGGAGTTCGGAGTCCCGGATGAGATCGGGGACATGACGAGGAGTCTTGAAATGGTCGAGACGTAAAGATCGATATATTGGACGACTATATTCGGAGTTCGGAAAGGTTCCGAGTGATTCGGGTATTTTTGGGAGTACCGGAGAGTTACGGAATTCGTATTGGGCCTCTTTGGGCCATACGGGAAAGGAGAGAAAGGGCCAAAGAGTGGCCGCACCTCCCCTTGGACTAGTCCGAATTGGAATAGGGAGGGGCACCTTCCTTCCTTCTCCTTCTCTCTTCCCTTTCCTTCTCTCCTACTCCTACTACATGGAAGGGTTCCTAGTTGGACTAGGAAGGGAATCCTACTCCCGGTGGGAGTAGGACTCCCCTAGGCGCGCCATAGAGAGGGCGGCCCTCCCTCCTCCAAAGAGGGACTCCCCTAGGGCGCGCCATAGTGAGGGCAGCCCTCCCTCCTCCACTCCTTTATATCTGGGGCAGGGAGCACCCCATGGACACACAAGTTGATCTACGGATCGTTCCTTAGCCGTGTGCGGTGCCCCCTCCACCATATTCCACCTCGGTCATATCGTCGGAGTTTAGGTGAAGCCCTGCCCGGTAGAGCATCATCGTTGTCACCACGCCCGTCGTCTTGTGGAACTCATCCCGACACTTTGCTGGATCGGTCCGGGATCGTCATCGAGCTGAGCGTGTGCTGAACTCGGAGGTGCCGTACGTTCGGTACTTGGATCGGTCGGATCGTGAAGACGTACGACTACATCAACCGCGTTGTCATAACGCTTCCCTTACGGTCTACGAGGGTACGTGGACAATACTCTCCCCTCTCGTTGCTATGCCATCACCATGATCTTGCGTGTGCGTAGGAATTTTTTTGAAATTACTACGTTCCCCAACAATGCCCGCTTAATTAAGAAATGCAAACGTGTGTGCATGCAGATATCACTGGGTCTTGTGTACCATTAAAGTTGACGCCGGAACAGTTGAAATACTGGACTCACTACTCACAGAAAAAACTGACTATAACATCTTGTTTGGGATAGTCAACAGGTAATTTCAATCATTATTAACTATATATCTCGGCCTATTTAGTTCGTCATTTTTCATGATATGAACTATTTAATAACCCCTTTATTCATTTTGTTTGTCGGCGGGTAGGGCTTGGGCAAGGTTCATCAGCGTCACGGAAGGCGAATGGAAACAAAAGCTTAAATGGTTTCAACCCAAGGTAAGTAATTATAGTACTAGCTAGCTAGCTAGCTGCCATCTCTTTAATTATCATGATTGATTAATTATTATCTGATCAAATTCCATTCTCGTAAAGGCCCTGAAGCGGCGCGAGGTCTGATCTGTAATGCATTCTGCGTTTGCGAGAACATTCGCATGATGGCGTCCGTAAGGAGCAGATCTCAAAGACAGGAATGGGTACGCTTGTCAAAACACTATTCACAATTTTTACACCATTATCGATATCTAGTCACACAACTAACACATGCATATTGATCTCCTTCTTAACAGTTCACAGAGGTGCGGGAGAAGCTCCTAGAAACGGAGCGCGTAGAAGCACTTCAAGAGGAAATAGCGGGATTTTTGCTCGACCAGGTCATAAATCCGAAGGAGAATACTATTACCCGCTACCGCCCCCATCGTGCTCAAGGCACCAATTAGGCTAATGCCACTTGGCTCAAGAAGGCAACATGCATATGTAGGACAAATTGTATATAGATATACATGTGTGTATTTGTGAATTATATAATATGATGTTTTGTGAGACATAGATGATATATATATATATATATATATGCATGATAGGTTCTACTAGAAATTCTATATATATATATATATATATATATATATATATGCATAACGTGTACAATGTGTAGTATCATAAAATACCAGCAAACAAAAAAGAATTAAATTGATAACACAAATTTAATTGAAAAATAAAAAATAAAACAAAAACCCACAAACATTTAGTACCGGTTGGTGTTACCAACTGGTACTAAAGGGCTCCCGGCCGCCGGAGCTGGCTTGTGCCACGTGGTTGGCCTTTAGCACCGGTTCGTGCTGAACCGGTACTAAAGGGGGGGGGGGCTTTAGTGACCACACTTTAGTGCCGGTTGGGGAACCGGCACTAAAGGGCCTTACGAACCGGTGCTATTGCCTGGTTCTGCACTAGTGCCCGCGCCCGATCTACCCATTCACGGCCTCCTTGACGCTCGCCGGAGTCCCACGCCTCCACGCCATCGCCATTGACTTCCGCCGGAGTGGTTCTGCACGAGAGAAGGAGCCAACCCCGACCTTCTTGTTTTTTTTCGCGAGGTGAAAAATTGGCTAAGTCCCCGTAATTTTTGCATTCTGGTGTCATGTTCATCATGCCATAACTTCATCTGTGCTGCTCCATTTTATGCATAAGATATATCAAAACGTTCATCAGGATGTGCTCTTCATTTTGTTTCATTGTGCCATGTTCATTTGAGTTCATCTTGATGCTCTAAACATCGTTGCAAAAATGCTATATAATGTTGTTTGTTGTAGTTTATCAGAATATGCTCATTTATCATTTTTGCATCTTTTTGTGTGATTTTCTTTTGAGCATGAAGCCTATAAGTGTTATGAGCTCCAACATGTCATATTTGCTTTGGTGCAATCAATTTTTCATGATATGCCATGTGTTGATTGTTTAAAGCTTACAAAGTAGCCTCCGTAATGTTGCTGATTTCAGTGACTTAGAATTTCACCAAGTCTTTGCTCTGCTGTTATTTTCATGCCTTGTATTCATATTTGTACAGTGAGATCCATGCCTCTTTTGTGTATGTTTAGTAAGGATGTTTTGGACATATGGTTATGCTCTATCCATCCATGCCCCTGTTTGCATTTATAGAGTGCTCTAGCTTGACTTAATCTTGCTCTACTTTTGCTATAAAATGTTCCTGGCAGATTGTTTACATGTTAATCATTTTTTCCATGGTTGTTTTTAGTGATCCAAGCATTCTATGAACTTTCTTTTTCCATTCTTAGCTTCATGAACATGTCTTATTGCTGATGATATGCTTATATTGTCATGCAATGCTTTTTGATGAGTGATTCGAGCTCGCAAAGTTGCCTTCATGCTTCTGTTTATGCTATGCTCTGTTTTTCTGCTAAGTCTGAATCTGTAATGAAACTTGTTATGTTTACATGGGTGCCTTCATACTTTCTGTGACCTTTTGGCTCATGATTATTAAGGGACATTTGTTCTATGCATTTAGTAAATTCATTCCATGCCTTTGGTTGCCATGATCAGTTCCTGTAACATGTTTTTTGATAGCTCTAAACTTGGTAACCTGATGTTATTTCTGCCATGTCCTGTGAATTCTGCTAAGCCTGTCCTTTTGAGCATGTTCTAGTAGTTTCTGGAGACAGCTCAGTGTTCATGTTTTGTAATTCTTTATCTGTAAATCAAGCCCATGCCTTTTGTTTTCATGTTGATATCCTGTAGTATGTTGTTTTGATGCTTGCAATATGCCTAGTTGCTGTTTTGGACAGCATGCCTTTTAAACTTGTATAGAGTGTGTGTGGAACCGTTGCTCCGTTTTGAGTGTGCTCTACATGAAACTTGCTTAGTTTTGCATGTAGTTTCATATTACCTTGTTGCATCCATGCTTTGAGGTGTTTTCTTGATGGTTGAATGCGTATTGCATCAATGCCATGCTTATCTTGTTTTGCTCATATCTTCTAGGCCATAGCTCCGAATCTAATGAACTTTATATGTAACTTGACTAGAATTTCGTGTAGTTCATTGTGGTGCATCTTAAATTGCTGTTTAACAACTTGAACATAAGGTTTATTCAGATCTGGACCAATGACGAAATTTGCATATGAGGACTTTCCAGAATTGTTGTATGTTGTTTCCGGCCTCATTTAATCTTGCCTTGATGTGTTGTTCTTGTATGCATCATATCTTGCCATGAGTAGCTTCATGTAGCCTTGTCATGCATCATACTTGGTTCAGCATCATGCCTTGTTCATGTGTGGTGTATTTACCGTGTTGTGTGCTTCTTCTCGATAGTTCCCGTTTCGTTGCGATCGTGAGGATGCGTTCGTCTACGTGTGGTTCATCTTTGTGGCTTCATCTTCTCCATGGACTCGTTCTTCTTCCTAGCGGGATTTCAGGCAAGATGACCGTCATCTTGGATCTCACTACTATCATTGCTATGCTAGTTACTTCGTTCTATCGCTATGTTGCGTTACCTACCACTTGCTTATCAAGCCTCCCAAATTGCCATGAACCTCTAACCTTGTCACCCTTCCTAGCAAACCGTTGTTTGGCTATGTTACCGCTTTTGCTCAGCCCCTCTTATAGCGTTGCTAGTTGCAGGTGAAGATGAAGTTTGCTCCATGTTGGATTATGTTTATGTTGGGATATCACAATATCTCTTATATTATTAATGCATCTATATACTTGGTAAAGGGTGGAAGGCTCGGCCTTATGACTGGTGTTTTGTTCCACTCTTGTTGCCCTAGTTTCCGTCATATCGGTATTATGTTCCCGAATTTTGCGTCCCTAACGCGGTTGGGTGATTTATGGGACCCCCTTGACAGTTCGCTTTAAATAAAACTCCTCCAGCAAGGCCCAACCTTGGTTTTACTATTTGCCTCACCTAGCCTTTTTTTCCCTTGGGATTCGCGCTCCCGAGGGTCATCTTTATTTTATCCCCCCCCCCTCGGGCTAGTGCTCGTTGTGAGTGCTGGTCCAACCTGTCAACCGCCGGTGGCCACCAGGGGCAACTCTGGGCTCGCCTACCGGAAGTTTGGACAATCCGGTGTGCCCTGAGAACGAGATATGTGCAGCTCCTATCAGGATTTGTCGGCACATTCGGGCGGTTTTGTTGGTCTTGTTTTACCATTGTCGAAATGTCTTGTAACCGGGATTCCGATTCTGATCGAGTCTTTCTGGGAGAAGGAATATCCTTCGTTGATCGCGAGAGCTTATCATGGGCTAAGTTGGGACACCCCGCAGGGTTTGAACTTTCGAAAGCCGTGCCCGCGGTTATGTGGCAGATGGGAATTTGTTAATATCCGATTGTAGTAAACTTGAAGTAAACTCTTCTAAAATACACCAACCGTGTGCGTAACCGTGATTGTCTCTTTTCGTGGTTGTTCGAGAGGAGAACACGGTCTTTGGGTTATGTTTGACGTAAGTAGGAGTTCAGGATCACTTCTTGATCATTACTAGTTGACGACCGCTTGTTAAGCTCCTCTTCTCGCTCTTGTTTCGTAAGTTAGCCACCATACATGCTTAGTCGTTGTTGCAACCTCACCAATTTACCCCTTCCGTACCCATTAAGCTTTGCTAGTCTTGATACCCATGGTAATGGGATTGCTGAGTCCTCGTGGCTCACAGATTACTACAACACCAGTTGCAGGGACAGGTTTTGCGATGATCATGACTTGAGAGCGATGTTCACCTGTTTTGGAGTTCTTCTTCTTCTTCGTCGATCTTGGGTTAGGTTCCTGGTCGGCAGCCTGGGCTAGCAGGGTGGATGTCGTTTGAGTTTCTGTTTATGTTTCATCCGTAGTCGGATGTTGATCTTGTATATGATGTATTGTTGTATTCATGTGGCATTGTATGTCTTGGTTGTATCCCCACTATTATGTAATGTTGATGTAATGATATCCACCTGGCAAAAGCGTCTTCAAGATGCGCTTCTATCCTTGGTTGGACCTTCGAGTTCCTTTAGGATAGGTCGCATCTTGGGCGTGACACTAGGGTCCCTATCCGTCTCGACAGCTCTAGCACGTCGTACTATGCATGGAAGACCTACTTCAACCCCATCTTCCGCGAGTACTATCTCACCGAGCACATCGACGGTTTCGTGGACAACGCGTACATGTGCGGCGACCCGGAGTGGTCCGCCATCGAGGCCACGATCAGCCGTTGGTTCTACCAGACGGTCTCGAAGGACATCTTCCACACAGTCGTCGCCGAGAACGACGATGCTTGCACCATGTGGGCCAAGATCAACGCGCTCTTCACCGACAACAAACTTCAGCGCCATGTTTCTTGCAGCAGGAGTTCTTCGGCTGTCACCAGGACAACTCCACCATCGACGAGTACTGCATGAGGCTCAAGATGCTCGCTGACGAGCTTCGCGACATCAGCGCTAAGGTCTCTGACGACCTCATGCTGAGCACCCTCACCGGGGTCTTAATGAGGACTTCGCAACGCGGCGTCCAACCTCACCCCATCGCAAGAACCAACTTTCCAGCGGTCGTCACAGACCTCAAACTTGAGGAGCGCCGATGACCAAGCAGCGGGTCCAGCACACCGCCTCGCCAGTGAGTACCACCCACGGCGGCCTGCTCCTCCCGCCCCGTCAGCTCAGCCAGGCGCGCCCACTGCTACTACCTGCCGTCACCGCGCCCGCGCCTCCCCAGCAGCTGCAAGGTGGCGGGGGCCGGCGCAACAGGCGGGGCGGTGGGGGCCGCCGCCAGTAGCAGCCGCAGCCGCAGCAGGCATAGGGTGCATGCACTAGTACAAACAGGGATTTGGTTCAGGCCTGGCCAGGCCATTAGTCCCGGTTTAGTCACGAACCGGGACCCATGGGGCATACGTCCCGGTTCATGAGCCCAGGGGGCCGGCCGGGCCTCGTGGGGCATTGGTCCCGGTTCGTCTGGACCCTTTGGTCCCAGTTCCAGACACGAACCGGGACCAATGGGCCTCGCTCCTGGCCCACATCCATTGGTCCCGGTTCGTGGCTGGAACCGGGACCAAAGGGGGGCCTTTAGTCCCGGTTCTAGCCACGAACCGGGACCAATGATGTGGCTATATATACCCCCTCGCCCGTGAGCAGAGCACTCCACTGCTCTGTTTTTTTTTCAGGCCGACGAGGAGAGGGCTTTGTGGTGCTCAAGCTCACCTCCTATGCACATGAGGTGTTCGATGAAATGCCCGAGCCATACTACTTAAGCTTTCTTCTCTCCAAACTCGACCTCCAAGCTCCATTTTCCTCAAGATTTGTCTAGGTTTAGCGGTCCGTCACGTCCCGTCCCCATCTTCGCCGCCGTCGATCGCCCGCGCCGATCTCGTCACCGGCACCACCGTGGTGAGCCTCTTGTTCTTATCTTCTTTCTGGAAGGAAAAAATTCTTACTTGTATGATTAGATAGATACTTGTCTAATTTTCCTACTTTTATTATTGTTTGTTATTATATAGTGCGATGGTTTTGGTATCTGCCCACGTCGGCCCTCGTCATGTCTATGATTCGGATGTGGTACTCCCTCCGTCCCAAAATTCTTGTCTTAAATTCGTCTAGATACGGATGTATCTCATACTAAAACGTGACTTGATACATCCGTATTTAGACAAATCTAAGACAAGAATTTTGGGACGGAGGGAGTATATATTATCTTTTATAACTATTTGGTTCATTTATTGTTTATGACAATTAATTGCCGACCAACGTGACATAGATTTTATTTATCTAGGAGGTATGTGAACCGGAAATTCCAATCGACCCTATTGTCGAGAGGTTAAATTTAGTTGAACAAGAAAACAATTACTTGAAGGAAAAAATAAAAAAAATTGAGGAGGAGAAGATTATATTGGAGTTGCATGTTCCGGATGTCGTCGATGATCACAAGATCAAGATGGATGCAATGCGCTTGAAGATTAGAAAGATTAGAAAATATGCCATTCATACCGAGGCTTGGTATCATTATGCCATTGGATCAATTGTTACCTTGGTTGCGATTATGATCGCATTTGTGTTGCATTGAAATGTTTTACATAGTTTCAATATATGGTTTAATTAGATGCTCTGGAGAGCTATATGTTGTTCAATGAGAACTATGTATGTACTTTGGTTTTAATGTGATGATGAACTTCTATTAATTTGGTCACTTATCTATTCATGATGTTCTGTAATGGTTTTTGACACACTTAATTATATATAATGCATGCATATGAACTGGCAATGGATGTACGGTGACAGACACACCTCCGAGTACATTAAGGGCGTGCATAATTTTCTCGAAGTGGCTGAGGAAAACAAGTTTTATGTGTTGTCCATGCCCTATATGTGGGAATACAAAGTCTTACTCTGACCAGGAAATCCTTCACACCCACCTGCTTTATAAGGGTTTCATGCCACACTATAATGTTTGGACCAAGCACGGAGAAATAGGGGTTATGATTGAAGACATCAAAGAAGAAGAGGACGATGACAACTATGTGCCCCCTGAATATGGTGATGCTGCAATGGGGGAAGCTGCTGAAGATCAATAGGAACTAGACGATGTGCCCGATGATGATCTCCGTCGGGTCATTGTTGATGCAAGGAGACTGTGCGAAAGTCAAAAGGAGAAGCTGAAGTTCGATCGCATGTTAGAAGATCACAAAAAAGGGTTGTACCCCAATTGCGAAGATGGCAACACAAAGCTCGGTACCGTACTGGAATTCCTGCAGTGGAAGGCAGAGAATGCTATGCGTGATAAAGGATTTGAGAAGCTACTGAAAATATTGAAGAAGAAGCTTCCAAAGGATAACGAATTGCCCGACAATACGTACGCAGCAAAGAAGGCCATATGCCCTCTAGGATTGGAGGTGCAGAAGATACATGCATGCCCTAATGACTGCATCCTCTACCGCGGTGCGTACGAGGATTTGAACGCATGCCCGGTATGCGGTGCATTGCAGTATAAGATCAGAGGAGATGACCCTGGTGATGTTGACGGCGAGGCCCCTAGGAAGAGGGTTCCTGCTAAGGTGATGTGGTATGCTCCTATAATACCACGGTTGAAACGTCTGTTCAGAAACAAAGAGCATGCCAAGTTGATGCGATGGCAGAGAGAGGACCGTAAGAAAAACGGGAAGTTGAGAGCACCTGCTGACGGGTTGCAGTGAAGAAAAATCGAGAGAAAGTACCGGGCTGAGTTTGCAGGTGAACCAAGGAACATATGGTTTGGTTTAAGCGCGGATGGCATTAATCCTTTCGGGGAGCAGAGCAGCAATCACAGCACCTGGCCCGTGACTCTATGTATGTATAACCTTCCTCCTTGGATGCGCATGAAGCGGAAGTTCATTATGATGCCAGTTCTCATCCAAGGCCCTATGCAACCCAGCAACGACATTGATGTGTACCTAAGGCCATTAGGTGAAGAACTTTTATAGCTGTGGAATGGAAAAGGTGTACATGTGTGGGATGAGCATAGACAGGAGGAATTTGACCTGCATGCGTTGCTATTTGTAACCATCAACGATTGGCCTGCTCTCAGTAACCATTCAGGACAGACAAACAAGGGATACCACACATGCACGCACTGTTTAGATGACACCGAAAGTATATACCTGGACAAATGCAGGAAGAATGTGTACCTAGGGCATCGTCGATTTCTTCAGACCAACCATCAATGTCAAAAGAAAGGCAAGCATTTCAAAGGCGAGGCAGATCACCGGAAGAAGCCTGCCATGCGTACCAGTGATCACGTACTTGCTATGATCAATGATTTACAGGTAATCTTTGGAAAGGGTCCCGGTGGACTATCTGTTCCGAATGACGCTAAGGGACGCTGACCCATGTGGAAGAAGAAATCTATATTTTGGGACCTACCCTACTGAAAAGACCTAGAGGTCTGCTCTTCAATCGACGTGAGGCATGTGATGAAGAACCTTTGCGTGAACCTGCTAGGCTTCTTGGGCGTGTATGGGAAGACAAAAGATACACTGGGGGCACGGGAAGACCTGCAACATTTGCACGAAAATGACGGCATGCCTCCAAAGCAGTATGAAGGTCCTGGCAGCTACATTCTTACCAAAGAAGAGAAGGAAATCTCCTTTGAATGCCTGCTCAGTATGAAGGTCACGTCTGGCTTCTCGTTGAATATAAAGGGAATAATAAATATGCTAGAGAAAAAGTTTCACAACCTAAAGTCTCATGACTGCCACGTGATTATGATGCAACTACTTCTGGTTGCATTGAGGGGGCTTCTACTAGAAAACGTTCGATTTGTGAAGCTATGTGCATTCCTCAATGCAATCTCTCAGAAGGTGATCGATCCAGAAATTATACCAGGGCTAAGGAGTGATGTGGCGCAATGTCTTGTCTGTTCCGAGCTGGTGTTCCCACCATTCTTCTTCAATATCATGACGCGCGTCCTAATTCATCTAGTCGACGAGATTGTCATTCTGGGCCCCGTATTTCTACACAATATGTTCCCCTTTGAGAGGTTCATGGGAGTCCTAAATAAATATGTCGGTAACCGCGCTAGGCCAGAAGGAAGCATCTCCATGGGCCATCAAACAGAGGATGTCATTGGGTTTTGCGTTGACTTCATTCCTGACCTTAAGAAGATTGGTCTCCCTCAATCACGGTATGAGGGGAGACTAACTGGAAAAGGCACGCTATGAGGGGACTCAATAATATGCAGGGACGGTCATTCTTGGTCTCAAGCACACTGCACAGTTCTACAATACTCTACCTTGGTGACCCCGTATGTCGATGAACACAAGAACATTCTGCGGTCCAAACACCTGGAGCAGTGTGACGACTGGATTACATGTGTACACATCAGGACTTTCGGCAGTTGGTTGCAAACACGTCTCATGGGTGACAACACTGTTTCTGATGAGTTGTACTCATTAGCCAGGGGACCATGTTCAACTGTATTCACTTGCAAAGGGTACGAGATAAATGGGAATACATTTTACACGATCGCCCAAGATCAAAAGAGCACCAACCAAAATAGCGATGTCTGCTTTGATGCAGCAACCAAGAAGGGAAAGGACACATATTATGGTTACATAGTGGACATATGGGAACTTGACTACAGACATGATTTTAAGGTCCCTTTGTTTAAGTGCAAATGGGTCAATCTGTCAGGAGGCGGGGTACAGGTAGACCCACAGTACGGAATGACAACAGTGGATCTGAACAATCTTGGGTACACAGACGAACCATTCGTCCTAGCCAATGATGTGGCGCAGGTTTTCTATGTGAAGGACATGTCTACCAAACAGAGAAAAAGAAAAGATAAGGAAGCGAAAACATCATACGATGAGCCAAAGCGCCACATAGTTCTTTCAGGAAAAAGAGACATCGTGGGATTGGAGGAGAAGACAAACATGTCTGAAGATAATGAAAAGTTTCATGAAATTCCTCCCTTCAAAGTCAAGGCTGACCCAAGCACCCTGTTAAGCGATGAAGAATATCCATGGTTACGGCGCAATAAGCAAAGGACACAAGCGAAGAAAAAGTGAAGACTTTCTCTCCACAACTATTATGATGATGCCTTTGATCTAGAATATCACTTCGGTTACATGTGAAGAAATGAAATGCCTTCTGTAACAGACGAGTTTCCATATGAAGCTCTGATACTTCGAAATAGATTGTCCGTTTTGTAGACGGAGTGCATCTAGTTTTTGCCGTGACCCTCTCAACTTTTTAGCACATGCTATGTGGGTGAAATGATGATACCATGCCAATTTTCAACCTCTTCAGAGTTCCTTTGAAGTGCTTTTCAATTTCAGGGTCATATAGCTCAAAAAAATCAGTAAATGCATGAAAAATAACAAATGAAGTCAGCAAGGGTTGAAAATAGATGATGTGGCTTTGAATGGTGCATTTTGAACACACAAAAAGTCTGGAGTTCAAATAAGTTCAAAAAAATGAAATCCCTTTGTAACAGACGAGTTTCCGTATGAAACCCTGATACTTCGAAAGAGATTGTCCGTTTTGTACACGAAGTGCATCCAGTTTTGGCCGTAACCCTGTCAACTTTTTAGCACATGCTATGTGGCTGAAATGATGATATCATGCCAACTTTCAACCTTTTCAAAGTTCATTTGTAGTGCTTTTCAATTTCAGAGTCATATAACTCAAAAAGAATGAACTAATAGCAAAAGGAATGAACTTAAAATAATCAATTAAAATATTCTGTTATGATCAACTAAAATAAAACAATAATATTCTTCAATAGCAAAAAGAATCAACTAAAAAGCTTTGATAAAACTCTAATAGCAAAAGGAATCAACTAAAAATCTTTTATAAACCTCTAGTATTTTTTAAACTAAAATTATATAAAATTTATGAAATAAAATTATCAAAGTATTTTCTGTTCAAAACATTAATGGAAAAAAGAATTTTCATAGAGAAATTTTTTGTTAGAAACTTTAATAGCAAACTAAAATAACAAAATATGTTCTTGATTAAAACAAACATTTAAAATAACCTAAAAATTACCAAATTTAATATAATGATAAAACACAATAATATTAAATAGCAGGAAAAAGAATCACTCAAAAATCTATTATTACAGTAAAGTTATTCACAAACTAGTGATTCACACAAATTTAAAAGAATTCAAATTTAACCTATTCAAATTTGAAATTGATGGCACTAACAAAAAGTCTATAATTTTTGTGACCTAACAGCAAAAAGAATCAATGGAAAACTGTAAAAAGAATGAAGCAAACAAATAAAGCAAAAAAGAAAACAGAAAAATAGAAGAAAAAAATGTCACCTACTAGGCCACCACGGCCTGAATACGACTAGAAACCCAACTAGTTTGGCCATGATTCAGGCCTGCAGAAGGCCCAGCAGGCCCACAGGCATAGCAGTGTCAGATTAGGCCCATAGGCCTGCAGTTCAGAGGAGTTCGAGAAAGATGGCGGGGCAGCGCTTATAAACAGGTGCGGCCGCTCCTCAGCTAGCGAGGTGGGACTAAACATTGCACCGCACCGTGGCTATGGCAGGCGCAGGCCTTTGGTCCCGGTTGGTGCCACAAACCGGGACCAAAGGTCTCTGCTTCCTTTGGTCCCGGTTGGTGGCACGAACTGGGACCAAAGGTGGGCATTCGTCCCGGTTCATGCCACGAACCGGGACCAATACTATGTGTATATAAGCAACACTTAGCAAATTTTCACAATTTTATCGCCAGTTGCCCCCCACC
The DNA here is from genome assembly GCA_021605145.1 of Aegilops bicornis. Taxonomy (NCBI): domain Eukaryota; kingdom Viridiplantae; phylum Streptophyta; class Magnoliopsida; order Poales; family Poaceae; genus Aegilops; species Aegilops bicornis. Next base: position 47,636,772 of record CM038673.1, read on the forward strand.
CCCCACCCCCACCACCCCGCCCGACGACGCCGAGCTCATTGATGCCGCCAGGCTACCCCGACGCTGTCGCTCTGTCGTCGCTTCGAAGCGCCGCCGTCGCTGTCGCCGCTCGTTGCCGCCGTCTGCCGCCGTCCGACGCCGCCCCCGAGCCCGCGTGCCCTCGCTTCGCCTCGGCGGCCGCGTTGCCATCCGCCTCGAAGCACGCCTCGTCGTCCGACGTCCTCGCTGTGAGCGCTGCCCCGATCCCCTCCTACTCCTCAGATCGCTGCCGTCAAGGCTGCTGCCGACGCCCGCCTTTCACGCCGCCGCCTGCGCCGCCGCCGCCCCTGCCCTGCAAATTTTTATTTCATAGCATTTTTTTCATAAATGTATTTTTTTGTATATGTGTGTGTATGTGTATATATGTGTGTACATGTTCATAGCATTTTTGTTTTCATAAATGTATTTTTTTGTCAATTTATGTATATGTGCATATTTGTAAAGAAAATTATGTATGTATAGGAAAATTGTGTATGATCAAAGTCATTTATGTATATGTTCATATTTAGAAGAAAAAGAAGAAGAGGAAAAAAGAAAATAAGAAGAGGAAGAAGGAGAAGAAGAGGAGAAATAAATAAGAAGAGGAAAAAAGAAGGAAAAAAAGGAGAAGAAGAAGGAATAGAGGAGAAGAAGAAGAAATAGAATACTATATTATTCTATTTTTTCTTCTTCTCCTCTATTCCTTCTTCTTCTCCTCTTTTTTTCTTCTTTTTTTCTTCTTCTCCTCTATTCCTTCTTTTTCTCCTCTCGTTTTTTCTTCTTCCTCCTCTTCTTATTTTATATCGGGAACGAGGGTGTCGTTGATTTAGGTTAGTGCATTTTAGGTTGTCGATATACCCCCTCCCCGATAACTTCAACATGAGGGGGGGGGGGTCGATATACCCCCTCTCGATAACATTTTTTGTCCATGTATGTATGTCGTCGTTGTCGATATACCCCCTCCCCGATAACTTCGACATGAGAAGGGGGATCGATATACCCCCTCCCCGATAACAATTTTTTCTAAGTTACTAAGGTAAAATGTTTCTGTCGTCGAGGGGTCGAGGGTCGAGGATCACCGAGGGGTCGAGAGGGGGACGTCGGTCAACCCCCTCTCGCTCGACAAACTCTCGAGGACACCCAAACCCAGAAAAAAGCGATGTCGGTCTCCTACCGCCTCCCACCCCTACCGACAAACTCTCTCGAGATTTATAAGAGATTTATCAAGAATGCCCCCATTATGGATGTGCATAATTAAGTTGATCCATATTTTTCCTGATCTCATCTACCATTCTATATTTGCACGTTCTCTTGTGTCAAAGTATTGAAGAAATCCATGGTTTCATAATTGGCCGGAAGTAACAGGCGCGTGATGGTATGAAGCTCTCCAAAATTATTTTGGAACGGAGTCCTGATAGGATAATTCTCCTTTTGGTACAAAGTTCAGCAAAGGCCATCCAAATAGCGATATTCGAAAGGCTCTTGCTAAACTTCGAACCAAGAAGCCAATTATCCTATCAGGACTCTGTTCCAAAATAATTTTGGAGAGCTTCATTCCATCATGCGTCTGTTACTTCCGGCTAATGATGAAGCCATGGTTTTCTTGAATCCTTTGACACTAGACAACGTGACATATAGAAGGGTAGATGAGATCAGGAAAAATAGGACCATTTTCTGCACATCCAGAATGGCGCCATTTTGTTAAATCCCTTGTCGGTCCGGACGTCGGACATTCATGAGAGAGGCGGTTTGGCCCAAACCCTAGAAGCATTTGTCGAGGCCACCCCAAACCCTAGAAGCGTTGTCGAGGCCACCCCAAACCCTAGAAGCGTTGTCGAGGCCACCCCAAACCATAGAAGCGTAGAGCTAGCTAGGTCTATGTTTGCCACTAATATATCCATCTCTCATGTTTGTATATTAATTGCCATGTTGTAATATTTGTAGAAACTATGGATCATCAAAGAGACTTAGAAGAAGAAGAGTTGTTGGGGACATCATCCGCGAAGGAGCTGATGTAGTCTTGTCGTTTCTCAACGACACCGATGGTCTGGAAGGAGAGGGTGAAGCAGGCTCCGGTGATCGAACAATGGAGGTGGAAGGACATGATCATGAAGGCTCCGGTGACCGAATGCCGGTGGAAGAAGGAGACCGTGATGACGGCTCCGGTGATGGAACGGAGGAAGGAGCTGTTGCAAAGTCCGGCGAGGTATATATATTAATTTAGCCTGTGCTGACTAGCTAATTGATGCATTAATTGTTTTGGTATGTACACATATTAACTCTCTTCTTTCTTATTTTCTAGCACTCCGGATCGAGCCAAACTTCGGTAACGAGACGAGGCCCGAAGAAAAGGTTGCTTCAGGATGAAAGGTGCACGATCATAGCAATCAAGGGCAATGGCCAACCGATTGAACCCATACGGACCAAGGAAGCATTTTCTGCCCAGTGTGGGGTTCTTGTTAGGGACATGATCGCGATCAGCATCCACCAATGGAATAAGCCTAAGAGCGAAGACCCTCAAGTGTCCTATGTCAACGATAGATAGAAAGATGATCTCTGGACCGCGCTGAAGGGAAATTTCACCCTACTGCCAGAGGAGGATCTGGATAAGCCTGTTATAGAGCCATTGGTCAAGGCTCATGCTCTTAAGAAGATGGCAGATCTATTCAGGTGGTGGAAGAATGATTTGAAATCAACGTACGTCGACAAAGGGAAGACTCCAGAATTCACCGGCCGATTTGAGAAGATAAGAGATCACTGGGCCGCATTTGTGGCCCACAAGACATCGGAGAGGAGTAAGAAGATGTTAGCGACAAACAAGTTAAATGTTGCAAAGAAGGAGCATCACCATCGCACGGGGTCAGGTGGCTACCTCAAAGCCCGGCCGTTGTGGGACAAGGCTGAGAAGGGCCTGCTTGATAAAGGGGTCGATCCAGAGACATTGAACTGGCCAGACCATTCAAGGACTTGGTTCTTTGGGGTTGGGGGAACCTTGGACCCTGAAACAGGGAAGTGTCGTTGGACGGAGGAGCAACTTGAAATACCGGTCAAGAAGCTTCAAAAGTATATCGTCGCAGCGCAGCAAGGGACATTCGTTCCTGACAGAGAGTACGACAAGCTCACATAGGCCCTCGGCAATCCTGAGCACCCAGGACTAACATGAGGCACGACAGGCTCCGTTGCGTGGAAGGTTGGGTTTCCCAGTGCAGGCGGTTACAAAACCCCGGAGAGGAGGAGGAAAGTGGAGCTGACCGAACTGTAGAAGCTGAATGCAAGGGTACGAGCGCTAGAGGAATAAGCACTAGTTCAGAGCCAGCGACCTGCCAGAGCAACCCCAGAAGCTACCACGCCATCTCAGCGGAGAAGCAGTGTGGCTCCCACCGAGCTCCTTCAGCAGCCTGACTTCACGACTCCTAGCTACCCCATGGATGCTATCGCGGAGGCACAAGATTGCCACCTTATGACGCAATGGCAAAACCTCAAAGTCAAGGAGGTTGTCGGCTTTGTTACACCTCCTGAACACGGCACAAATTTTCACTGTCCTTCGATTCCATAAGGTTATGTTGTTGTGATGGTCGATGAAATAACGAAGGGATTTGAGGAGCTCGAGCTTGACCACCCTACTGGTGGAGTGTTAGGGAACGTTGCAGAAAATTAAAATTGTTCCTACCGTTTCACCAAGATCCATCTATGAGTTCATCTAAGCAACGAGTCAAGGGAGTGAGTTTGCATCTACATACCACTTGTAGATCGAATAAGGAAGCGTTCGAGGGAGTGGTGATGATGGAGTCGTTCCCAACGTGATTCCGATCACCGATGACCAAGCGCTGAAAGGACAGCACCTCCGTGTTCAACACACGTACGGGACGATGGCGTCTCCTCCGTCTTGATCCAGCAAGGATGAAGGAGAGGTTGAGGAAGACAACTCCAATGGCAGCACGACGGCGTGGTGCAATTGGTACAGCAGTTCTCCGACAGGGCTTCGCCAAGCTCGTACGGAGAAAGAGAGGTGTTGGGGAGGGGAGGGGCTGCACCTTCAATTGTGCATGTTTGCAGCCCTCCCCTCATCCCTCTTTATATAGGAGGAGAGGGCAAGGGGGGCCGGCCATCTAGGGGAAACCCTAGATGGGGCGGCGGCCAAAGGGGAGGAGGAAAGGGGTGGCTTGCCCCCCAAGCTAGGGGCGCCTTTGCCCCTTTAGGGTTTCCTCCCAAGCCCTAGCCGCATGGGCCTAGGTGAGGAGGCGCCCAGCCCACCAGGGGCTGGCTCCCTCCCACACAGCCCATGTGGCCCCCGGAGGGGTGGCCCCTCCGGTGGACCTCCGAACCCTCCCGTGGCCCCAGTACATTACCGTATACCCCGAAACTTTCCTGAGTCCGCTTTAACCACTTTCCATATATAAATCTTTACCTCGGACCATTCCGAACTCCTCGTGACGTCCGGGATCTCATCCGGGACTCAACAACATTCGGTAATCACATACTTGTCTTCCTAATAACCCTAGCGTCACCGAACCTTAAGTGTGTAGACCCTACGGGTTCGGTAGACATGCAGACATGACCGAGACGACCTCAGGTCAATAACCAATAGCGGGATCTGGATACCCATGTTGGTTCCCACACGATCCTCGATGTTGTCATCGGATGAACCACGATGTCAAGGGTTCAAGCAACCCCGTATTCTATTCCCTTTGTCAGACGGTATGTTACTTGCCCGAGACTCGATCGTCGGTATCCCAATACCTCGTTCAGTCTCGTTACCGGCAAGTCACTTTACTCGTACCGTAATGCATGATCCTGTGACCAGACACTTGGTCACTTTGAGCTCATTATGATGATGCACTACCGAGTGGGCCCAGTGATACCTCTCCGTAACACGGAGTGACAAATCCCAGTCTCGATCCGTGTCAACCCAACAGACACTTTCGGAGATACCGTAGTGCACCTTTATAGTCACCCAGTTATGTTGTGACGTTCGGTACACCCAAAGCACTCCTACGGTATCCGGGAGTTACACGATCTCATGGTCTAAGGAAGAGATACTTGACATTGGAAAAGCTCTAGCAAAACGAACTACACGATCGTGTGCCATGCTTAGGATTGGGTCTTGTCCATCACGTCATTCTCCTAATGACGTGATCCCATTGTCAATGACATCTTATGTCCATAGTCAGGAAACCATGACTATCTGTTGACCAACGAGCTAGTCAACTAGAGGCTTACTAGGGATGTATGGTAGTCTATGTATTCACACGTGTATTACGATTTCCGGATAATACAGTTATAGCATGAATAAAAGACAATTATCACGAACAAGGAAATATAATAATAATGCTTTTATTATTGCCTCTAGGGCATATTTCCAACAGTCTCCCACTTGCACTAGAGTCAATAATCTAGTTACATTGTGATGAATCGAACACCCATAGAGTTACGGTGTTGATCATGTTTTGCCCATGGAAGAGGTTTAGTCAGCGGATCTGCGACATTCAGATCCGTATGCACTTTGCATATTTCTATGTCTCCATCTTGAACATTTTCACGGATGGAGTTGAAGCGACGCTTGATGTGCCTGGTCTTCTTGTGAAACCTGGGCTCCTTTGCAAGTGCAATAGCTCCAGTGTTGTCACAGAAGAGTTTGATCGGCCCCGACGCATTGGGTATGACTCCTAGGTCGGTGATGAACTCCTTCACCCAAATTGCTTCATGCGCTGCCTCCGAGGCTGCCATGTACTCCGCTTCACATGTAGATCCCGCCACGACGCTCTGCTTGCAGCTGCACCAGCTTACTGCTCCACCATTCAACATATACACGTATCCGGTTTGTGACTTAGAGTCATCTAGATCTGTGTCAAAGCTAGCGTCGACGTAACCCTTTACGACGAGCTCTTCGTCACCTCCATAAACGAGAAACATGTCCTTTGTCCTTTTCAGGTACTTCAGGATATTCTTGATCATTGTCCAGTGTTCCTTGCCGGGATTACTTTGGTACCTTCCTACCAAACTTACGGCAAGGTTTACATCAAGTCTGGTACACAGCATGGCATACATAATAGAACCTATGGCTGAGGCATAGGGAATGACGCTCATCTCTTCTTTATCTTTTGCCGCGGTCGGGCATTGAGCTGAGCTCAATCTCACACCTTGCAATACAGGCAAGAACCCTTTCTTGGACTGATCCATTTTGAACTTCTTCAAAATCTTATCAAGGTATGTGCTTTGTGAAAGACCTATGAGGCGTCTCGATCTATCTCTATAGATCTTGATGCCTAATATATAAGCAGCTTCTCCAAGGTCCTTCATTGAAAAACACTTATTCAAGTAGGCCTTAATGTTGTCCAAGAATTCTATATCATTTCCCATCAAAAGTATGTCATCTACATATAATATGAGAAATGCTCTGAGCTCCCACTCACTTTCTTGTAAACGCAGGCTTCTCCATAAGTCCAAGCATAAACCCAAACGCTTTTGATCATCTCATCAAAGCGAATGTTCCAACTCCGAGATGCTTGCACCAGCCCATAAATGGATCGCTGGAGCTTGCATACTTTGTTAGCATTCTTAGGATCGACAAAACCTTCCGGCTGCATCATATACAGCTCTTCGTTAAGATGCCCGTTAAGGAACGCTGTTTTGACGTCCATCTGCCATATCTCATAATCATAGTATGCGGCAATTGCTAACATGATTCGGACTTAAGCTTCGCTACGGGAGAGAAAGTCTCATCGTAGTCAATCCCTTGAACTTGCCGATAACCCTTAGCGACAAGTCGAGCTTTATAGATGGTGACATTACCATCCGCGTCCGTCTTCTTCTTAAAGATCCATTTGTTTTCTATCGCCGCCGATCATCGGGTAAGTCGGTCAAAGTCCATACTTTGTTTTCATACATGGATTCTATCTCGGATTTCATGGCTTCTAGCCATTTGTTGGAATCTGGGCCCGCCATCGCTTCTTCATAGTTCAAGGTTCACCGTTGTCTAACAACATTATTTCCGTGACAGGTTGCTTTGTACCACTGGTGCGGAACGTGTCCTAGTGGACCCACGAAGTTCAAGAGCAACTTCATCCGAAGTACCTTGATCATCATCATTAATTTCCTCTCCAATTGGTGTAGGCACCACAGGAACATTTTCCTGAGCTGCACTACTTTCCGGTTCAAGAGGTAGTACTTCATTGAGTTCTACTTTCCTCCAACTTACTCCTTTAGAGAGAAACTCCTTTTCCAGAAAGGATCCGTTCTTGGCAACAAAGATCTTGCCCTCGGATCTAAGGTAGAAGGTATACCCAATGGTTTCCTTAGGGTATCCTATGAAGACGCATTTTTCCGACTTGGGTTCGAGCTTTTCAGGTTGAAGTTTCTTGACATAAGCATCGCATCCCCAAACTTTTAGAAACGCATACTTAGGTTTCTTCCCAACCCATAATTCATACGGTGTCGTCTCAACGGATTTAGACGGTGCCCTATTTAAAGTGAATGTAGCTGTCTCTAGAGCGTATCCCCAAAATGATAGCGGTAAATCGGTAAGAGACATCATAGATCGCACCATATCCAATAGAGTGCGACACGACGTTCGGACACATCGTTCTGCTGAGGTGTTCCAGCGGCGTGAGTTGTGAAACGATTCCACATTTTCTTAAGTGTGTACCAAATTACGTGACTTAAATATTCTCCTCCACGATCTGATCGTAGGAATTTTATTTTTCGGTCACGTTGATTCTCTACCTCATTCTGAAATTCCTTGAACTTTTCAAAGGTCTTAGACTTGTGTTTCATTAAGTAGACATACCCATATCTACTCAAGTCATCAGTGAGAGTGAGAACATAACGATATCCTCCGCGAGCCTCAACACTCATTGGACCGCACACATCGGTATGTATGATTTCCAATAAGTTGGTTGCTCGCTCCATTGTTCCGGAGAACGGAGTCTTGGTCATCTTGCCCATAAGGCATGGTTCGCATGTGTCAAATGATTCATAATCTAGAGACTCCAAAAGTCCATTAGCATGGAGCTTCTTCATGCGCTTGACACCAATGTGACCAAGGCGGCAGTGCCACAAGTATGTGGGACTATCGTTATCAACTTTACATCTTTTGGTATTCACGCTATGAATATGTGTAACATTACGCTCGAGATTCATTAAGAATAAACCATTGACCATCGGAGCATGACCATAAAACATGTCTCTCATATAAATAGAACAACCATTATTCTCGGATTTAAATGAGTAGCCATCTCGCATTAAACGAGATCCAGATACAATGTTCATGCTCAAACTTGGCACCAAATAACAATTATTAAGGTTCAAAACTAATCCCGTAGGTAAATGAAGAGGTAGCGTGCCGACGGCGATCACATCGACTCTAGAACCATTCCCGACGCCAAGATCGTCACCTCGTCCTTCGCCAGTCTACGCTTATTCCGCAGCTCCTGCCGTGAGTTACAAATATGAGCAACGGCACCGTATCAAATACCGGGGAGTTACTAGTAATCGGTAAGGTACACATCAATTACATGTATATCAAATATACCTTTGGTGTTGCCGGCCTTCTTATCCGCTAAGTATTTGGGGCAGTTCCGCTTCGGTGACCCTTCCTTGCAATAAAAGCACTCACCTCGTGCTTGGGTCCATTCTTTGACTTCTTCCCGTAATGGCGGCTTACCGGGCGTGGCAACATCCTTGCCGTCTTTCTTGAAGTTCTTCTTGCCCTTGCCCTTCTTGAACTTAGTGGTCTTATTGACCATCAACACTTGATGTTCTTTCTTGATCTCAACCTCTGCTGACTTGACATTGAAAATATTTCAGGAATGGTCTTCACCATCCCTGCATATTGTAGTTCATCACAAAGCTCTTGTAGCTTGGTGGGAGCGATGAAGGATTCTGTCAATGACCGCCACATCGGGGAGGTTAATATTCAATTTGGGTCATACGGTTGTGCAAGCCGGACATCTTGAGTATGTGCTCACCGATGTAACTATTTTCCTCCATCTTACAACTATAGAACTTGTCGGAGATGTCATATCTCTCGACTCGAGGCGTGAGCTTGGAAAACTAGTTTCAGCTCCTCGAACATCTCATATGCTCCGTGATGCTCAAAACGCTTTTGGAGCCCCGGTTCTAAGTTGTAAAGCATGCCGCACTGAACGAGGGAGTAATCATCGTGAAGTTTGCCAAGCATTCATAATGTCTTGGTTCTTCGGGACGGTGCATCACCTAAGCGGTCCTTCTAGGACATATTGTTTCTGGCAGCTATGAGGATGATCCTCGTGTTCCGGACCCAGTCCGTATAGTTGCTGCCGTGATCTTTCAGCTTGGTTTTCTCTAGTATAGCGTTGAAGTTCAAGTTGACATTAGCGTTGTCCATTTTATATACTAGACATATTATGCAAAATTTTTAGACTAAGTTCATGATAATTAAGTTCATCTAATCAAATTATTTCAATGAACTGCCACTCAGATTAGACATCCCTCTAGTCATCTAAGTGTTACACGATCCGAGTCGACTAGGCCGTGTCCGATCATCACGTGAGACGGACTAGTCATCGTCGGTGAACATTCTCATGTTGATCGTATCTTCCATACGACTCGTGTTCGACCTTTCGGTCTCCGTGTTCCGAGGCCATGTCTGTACATGCTAGGCTCGTCAAGTTAACCCTAAGTGTTTTGTGTGTGTAAATCTGTCTTACACCCGTTGTATGTGAACGTAAGAATCCATCACACCCGATCATCACGTGGTGCTTAGAAGCATTTAACTTTAGCAACGGTGCACAGTTAGGGAGAACACTTCTTGATATTGTTGTAAGGGATCATCTTATTTACTACCGTCGTTCTAAGTAAACAAGATGCATAAACATAATAAACATCACATGCAACTATATATAGTAGTGACATGATATGGCCAATATCATAAAGCTCCATTGATCTCCATCTTCGGGGCTCCATGATCATCTTGTCACCGCATGACACCATGATCTCCATCATCATGATCTCCATCATCATGATCTCCATCATCGTGTCTTCATGAAGTTGTCACGCCAACGACTACTTCTACTTCTATGGCTAACGATTTAGCAATAAAGTAAAGTAATTTACATGGCGTTCTTCAATGACACGCAGGTCATACAAAAATAAAGACAACTCCTATGGCTCCTGCCGGTTGTCATACTCATCGACATGCAAGTCGTGATTCCTATTACAAGAACATGATCTCATACATCACAATATGTCATTCATCATACATTACAATTTGGCCATATCACATCACATGACAATTGCTGCAAAAACAAGTTAGACGTCCTCTAATTGTTGTTGCATCTTTTACGTGGCTGCAATTGGGTTCTAGCAAGAACGCTTTTCTTACCTACGAGTAACCACAACGTGATCTTGTCAACTTCTATTTACCCTTCATAAGGACCCTTTTCATCGAATCCACTCTAACTAAAGTGGGAGACAGGTCACCCGCCACCACCTTATGCAACTAGTGCATGTTAGTCGGTGGAACCGGTCTCACGAAGAGCACGTGTAAGGTTGGTCCGGGCCGCTTCATCCCACAATACCGTTGAAGCAAGATAAGACTAGTAGCGGCAAGCAAGTTGACAAGATCTACGCCCACAACCAAATTGTGTTCTACTCGTGCAATAGAGAACTACGCATAAACCTAGCTCATGATGCCACTGTTAGGGAACGTTGCAGAAAATTAAAAATTTTCCTACCGTTTCACCAAGATCCATCTATGAGTTCATCTAAGCAACGAGTCAAGGGAGTGAGTTTGCATCTACATACCACTTGTAGATCGAGTGCGGAAGCGTTCGAGGGAGTGGTGATGATGGAGTCGTTCCCAACGTGATTCCGATCACCGATGACCAAGCGCTGAAAGGACAGCACCTCTGGGTTCAACACACGTACGGGACGACGGCGTCTCCTCCGTCTTGATCCAGCAAGGATGAAGGAGAGGTTGAGGAAGACAACTCCAATGGCAGCACGACGGCGTGGTGCAATTGGTACAGCAGTTCTCCGACAGGGCTTCGCCAAGCTCGTACGGAGAAAGCGAGATGTTGGGGAGGGGAGGGGCTGCACCTTCAATTGTGTGTGTTTGCAGCCCTCCCCTCACCCCTCTTTATATAGGAGGAGAGGGCAAGGGGGGCCGTCCATCTAGGGGAAACCCTAGATGGGGCGGCGGCCAAAGGGGAGGAGGAAAGGGGTGGCTTGCCCCCAAGCTGGGGCGCCCCTTTGCCCCTTTAGGGTTTCCCCTCACAAGCCCTAGCCGCATGGGCCTAGGTGGGGGCGCGCCCAGCCCACCAGGCTGGCTCCCTCTCCCACACAGCCCATGTGGCCCCCGGAGGGGTGGCCCCTCAGTGGACCTCCGGAACCCTCCCGGTGGCCCCGGTACATTACCGGTATACCCCCGAAACTTTCCGTAGTCCGTTTAACCACTTTCCATATATAAATCTTTACCTCCGGACCATTCCGGAACTCCTCGTGACGTCCGGGATCTCATCCGGGACTCCGAACAACATTCAGTAATCACATACTTGTCTTCCTAATAACCCTAGCGTCACCGAACCTTAAGTGTGTAGACCCTACGGGTTCGGTAGACATGCAGACATGACCGAGACGACCTCGGTCAATAACCAACAGCGGGATCTGGATACCCATGTTGGTTCCCACACGCCTCCTCGATGTTGTCATCGGATGAACCACGATGTCAAGGGTTCAAGCAACCCCGTATTCTATTCCCTTTGTCGAGACGGTATGTTACTTGCTCGAGACTTCGATCGTCGGTATCCCAATACCTCGTTCGGTCTCGTTACCGCAAGTCACTTTACTCGTACCGTAATGCATGATCCCGTGACCGGACACTTGGTCACTTTGAGCTCATTATGATGATGCACTACCGAGTGGGCGATGATACCTCTCCGTAACACGGAGTGACAAATCCGATCTCGATCCGTGTCAACCCAATGACACTTTCGGAGATACCGTAGTGCACCTTTATAGTCACCCGATTACGTTGTGACGTTTGGTACACCCAAAGCACTCCTACGGTATCCGGGAGTTACACGATCTCATGGTCTAAGGAAGAGATACTTGACATTGGAAAAGCTCTAGCAAAAGCGAACTACACGATCTTGTGCCATGCTTAGGATTGGGTCTTGTCCATCACGTCATTCTCCTAATGACGTGATCCCGCTTGTCAATGACATCTTATGTCCATAGTCGAAACCATGACTATCTGTTGACCAACGAGCTAGTCAACTAGAGGCTTACTAGGGACGTATGGTAGTCTATGTATTCACACGTGTATTACGATTTCCGGATAATACAGTTATAGCATGAATAAAAGACAATTATCACGAACAAGGAAATATAACAATAATTCTTTTATTATTGCCTCTAGGGCATATTTCCAACATGGAGGGGAGACTCAGCTGGGTCTTGCTCTGAAGACTCCATGTCTATGGCGGAATGAGCACATCAAGCTTCCGAACTGGACGCCTCCGCCTCCTCCTCCTCCTCCGGCGAGTCAGGGCACTCCGCCTCCTCCTCCTCCTCCGGCGAGTGATCAGGGCACTCTGCCTCCTTCTCCGGCTGCTCCGGTGCGTGGCGGCACTCCGCCTCCTTCTCCGCCTGCTCCGGCGCGTCAGAGCAGCCCGCCGCCGCTCCTGCTACTCCGGCGCGTCGTAGCACTCCGCCTCGTAAGCAACAAAAGAAGACAGCTGCCGCCACTCCTGTTGCTCCGGTGTCTAGCAGTACAGCCAAAGGCAGGAGGCAATACAGATTCGGTCCATCTCTCAAGCCTCTAGAGAAGTTACCATACGAGATGACCGAGGAGGAAAACGCGAAGATCTGTAAAGCCCAAGTGACGGACTTCTTTGAAACGCAAAGAGTTAAGAAACATCCACCTCCGGAGGAGAAGATAGATCCGGTGAAACTTCAGCGCACTATCAATGCCCTGAAGCGACCAGCACCGCCTCCGCCGGATGACAACCATGTCCGCGCTCTTAAAAAGGCAGTGCAAAAATCGCGCCGGTCGGGAACTACTTCAAGTGACAAAAGGTTACAAGAAAGAAGAAGTGGGAAGAAAATTCCCTAGCTCGGCGAACAAGCAAACCAATCGTGCCCCCCACTCAAGGTGTCTAGCGATATCGTCGCAAATCTGCTAGGGATGCTGCCCGGTACCAATCCTGGTGATTACCTGCCCGATGATGCACATTTTGATACAATGGAGGTGGACGAACACAAATACCGGTACGGAAGCCTATCGTCAAACCTGGTCATCCTCCTGTAACAACGATGATGCGAACATTCCATAAGTGGTACATGGACACCTGCAAGTCTGGGAAGGATATTTCGACGCTAAGAGTTAAAGAGGAGCACGACCTCGTTGGAATTGATCTGTTGTCTGTTCCATTTGAGGAGTTCTTCCAGTTTTTCAATCAAAAGGCCCTCGATAAAATAATCGTCACTTGCTACTATCTGTAAGTACTACTTCTGTAATTAAGTCTCTATATATAGCTCAACTCTTTCATTGCATGTATATATAATTACCTCACTATATTATGCAGATTGAAGATCGTTGAATGCAGAAAAGAACAAATCTATGATATTGGTTTCATTAACAGAAATCTCATATATGAATGGACGGTTAAATTAAATGCCAAAGAAACCGAGGCCGACTTGCTAAAATCGCTGCTTCAAAATCAAAACAAAGAGAAAATAATTTGTCCTTACAACTTCAAGTGAGTGTTACTGTCTTGTGCATATTCGGTTTCCCTTATTACTCGTGGTTATAGTAATGTAATTGATGAGTTATGCATGTGTGCGCAGCTTCCACTTTATTCTCCTAGAGATTAAGCTTGAGCATGGACTAGTAACCGTCTTAGACTCAAGACGAAAAGATCCCAAGGAGTATGCGGCCATGACTGAAATGCTCCAGAAGTAAGTTCAATCGATCATTATCGCACCATATCGGCAACTTTGTTCATTTCCTGATATCAAGTAATTATTTTCTTTGTCTCGCAGGGTTTGGAAAGTGTTCACTGCAGAAGCTCTGGGACTGCCGGGGGAGCTGCGATTTACACACCTGAAACTAAGTACTACTAGCTAGTTCCGCGCATCTCCCATTGATTCTAGCTAGTTTCATCAATACCAATTATAATGCTTGATTATCATTTTCATTGACCTCTATTTCTCGTAAAGTGGTTGTGGCAGGAAGGCGGGAATAATTTTTGTGGATACTACATTTGCGAGTACATCTACAACGCGACGACATCTAAGAGGGGCTACTCTAAAGAAGATTATGAAGTGCGTAAGAAATAATATTCACAAATTTATTTTATTACCATCATTTGTGTTGAGTTTCATTAATATATATGTATTGACCCCCTTCTTCAAATTAGCTTTGGCAGCTGCGGGATGAACTCCTACCACAAGATCGCATAAAAGCAATTCAAGAGGAATTGGCGGGATTCTTTCTTGACCACATCATAGATAAAGACGGAGAATACCATGTGGAACTTGACATCAGATGTTAGGGATTGTAAGAGATCTTATATTGTATATATGTAGCTAGTAGCGTGAGATAGATATACGAAAACTTGTTGTTCGACCAATCTCTCGGAGAAAGAGAGGTAGATCACTTCTCTTTGCATATGTTCATGACGATCTTGTGTACTTAATGGTTCCCTTCATTTGCTTACTAGCTAGCGTGTCGAGACCTCTCTATACGTATAGTACATAGTGTCGACTAAGCACGGACATAAGAGAGGACACTTCTCTCTATTAGCTAGCTAACACAATATATGAAACCCCTAAATTAACCCTACAAAACACCCAAAACCCCAACCCCCCCTCCCCCCTCCTTTCAAAAAAAAACAAAAACCCCAGCCCCTGAACTGCTGACGCGTGGATGCCTTTTGGTCCCGGTTGGTGCAACCAACCGGGAAAAAGGGCCCTCCTGCCTGGGCAAGCCGCAGCGGCCACGTGGAGCCCCATCTGTCCTGGTTCGTATGTGAACCGGGACTAAAGGTATTGAGCTTTAGTACCGACCCTTTAGTCCCAATTCCGGAACCGGGACAAATGGGCCTTATGAACCGGGACAAATGGGCCTTTTTCTACTAGTGAGGGGGTCGCCCTGCTACCAGCAGCCGCCCCTGCCGTGGGCCGCCGGGCAGAACCCATGGACGGGCATCGTCCACGCCTATCACATGCCCGTCCCGCGGGCTCCTGCACCGGGTCTCCTTGGTCCCCGCCCTGTGGGCCACCAGGCATTCGTCGGCACCCCCTACCAGCCCTACGGTGCCCCGCTCGCACCACCACCCCTCGGTGGCTACGGCGCGCCCGCCCAGGCGTCGCCCTATGGAGGCTAGCCGCCGCCGCCGGTACCTGCACCGTGGGACCCAGTCCTCCTGGCCGCCCTACACTCGGCGCCGTCGCCGAGCAACTATGGCGGTGGAGGCAACTGGTACATGGACTCGGGTGCTACTGCGCACATGGCGGCTCATCCCGTTAACCTATCCTCTTCCACTCCAGTTCACACACCAACTCGTATCACCGTTGGCAACTATTCTTCTTTACCTATCACTCATGTCGGTAGTACTAGTTTTCCTTCTAATTCCACACATATCACTATGTCTAATGTCCTTGTCTCACCTGACTTAGTCACTAGTTTAGTTTCCGTTCATCGTTTTACTCGTCAGAATTCACTTACTGTTGAATTTGACGGTGTTGGTTTTTCTGTAAAGGACGCCCGTACCCGGATGGTGCTTCACCGATGTGATAGGCCTGATGAGCTTTACCCCGTGCACGCCGGCGCCTCCACCTCCACACCTATCGCCCTCGCCGCTGGTGTCGACCTTTGGCATGCTCGCTTGGGCCACCCCAACCCCGCTGTTTTGCGTCAGATTCTTAGAGTTTTTCTTCCTCGTGTAATAAGCTCGACGAGCATACTTGTGAGGCTTGTCGTTCGGGCAAGCACGTTCGTCTTCCCTTTAGTGCGTCTACTTCAATTTCCACTTTTCCATTTCAGTTGCTTCATAGTGATGTTTGGACGTCTTCCGTTGCGAGTAACACGGGCTATCTATACTACTTGGTGATTTTAGATGATTATTCTCATTATGTGTGGACTTTTCCACTTCGTCGTAAATCCGATGCTTTAGCCACACTCATCGCCTTTTATTCCTATGTCACCACCCAGTTCGGTCGCCCCATACTTGCACTCCAAACTGATAACGGAAAAGAGTTTGACAACGTCGCTCTTCGCATATTTCTCGCCTCTCACGGCACCACCTTCCGTCTGACTTGCCCTTACACTTCACAGCAGAACGGCCACGCCAAGCACATTCTCCGCACTCTTAATGACTGCGTTTGCACGTTACTCGTTCACTCTAACGTGCCTGCTCGGTTTTGGCGCGATGCCCTCGCCACTGCCACTCTTTTAGTTAACATTCTTTCGTGTCGTCATCGGTGGAACTACGCCCCTCACCACCTTCTCTTCCACACCACCGTCCTATGATGGTCTCCACATCTTTGGGTGTCTCTGTTATCCTAGCATCGCATCCACCACGCCACACAAGCTCGCACCCCGATCCGTCTCATGCGTCTTCCTTGGCTACCCTCCCAACACCAAAGGTTACCGGTCCTATGGTCCTGTCACTCATCGTGTGTACACTTGAGGCACATGTACTTTGTCGAGACGGTGTTCCTTTTTAGGTCCCTCCGCTTGCTCCTTGGCGCCGCCCCGCGCTTCTACCTCGAGCGATGCGTGGCGGCACTTCGGCTGCCTCGGCCCGGCGCTTCGCCGCCACCGGGTTCTCGACTCTCCCGAGGTCGAGTCCCGACCGCCACCGGGTCCCCGTCTCCTCCCACGAGGTAGAGCCGGTGGGCACCCCGCCGCCACCCTGCGACGGGCTCGACCTCGACCTCGCCCGTCGCCCGTCCGCGCCGGCTCGGCGCTGCTTGCCGCCGCAGCCCCGACGCTGCGGTCCGCGCTGTCGTGGACCCGCCCGCTGGCCTGTCGCCTCATCGCAGCCTCGCCGCCGCCACGGGTGCACCCGTCGCTGCCGGCGCCCCTGTCGTTGTCGCGGCCCTAGCCTCCGCTGCGACCCCCGCCGCCACCACCGGCCCGGTTGCTCCGCCGCTTGGCGTGACTACTCAGGCTCGAGCAGAGTGCTTTGGCCGAGCACGCGCTACTCCAGCCGACGCAGTATGTGCGCTGCCTCAACATCGACGCCATCACCTGTCCCCCACCTCCGCTCGCGCCGCCGCCGGGATCCCCATTGGCTGGCTGCGATGCGGGAGGAGTTTGACGCTCTGCAGCGCAACCGCCGCGTGACAACTTGTTCCGCGACCCCCCGTGCCAACATCATCTCTGGCAAGTGGGTGTTTCGCCACAAGACTCGCCCGGACGGTTCTCTCGAGCACTACAAGGCTCGCTGGGTGGTTCGTGGTTTTCGGCAGCGCGCGGGCGTGGACTTCACCGACACCTTCGCCCCGGTTGTGAAACCAGGCACGATCCGCGCCGTACTCCAGCTGGCGGTCTCGCGCGCCTGGCATGTGCAACAGTTGGATGTCTCTAATGCCTTCTTGCACGGCCATCTCGCCGAACAGGTGTTCTGTGAGCAACCTACTAGCTTCGTCGACGCCGAGCACCACGACTTGTGTGCTTGCTCTCCCGTTCTCTTTACGGGTTGAAGCAGGCGCCTCGGGCTTGGCACCAGCGTATCACAGCCTTCCTGCAGTCTCTGGGGTTTTGGTTCACTCGCTCCGATGCTTCACTCTTCGTGTATCATCAGGGAGCTGACACTGCATATCTGCTGCTCTACATCGATGACATCATCCTCATGGCGTCTACCCCGATCTCTTTCATTGGCTGACAGCTCGTCTTCGTGATGAGTTCGCCCTCAAGGACTTAGGGCCCCTACACTACTTCTCGGCATCGAGGTGATCCGCCGGACTGATGGCTTCTTTCTGCATCAGCAGAAGTACGCCCACGAGCTCCTGGAGCATGCCGGTATGCTTAACTACAAGCCGACGCCCACCCTCGTCGACATGAAAGCGAAGGTCTCTGCTCTGGAGGGGTCTCTCGTGTCCGATGGAGCGTTTTATCGCTCCATTGTTGGTGCTTTATAGTACTTGACGCTGACTCGCCCCGACCTGCAGTACGCTGTTCAGCAGGTGTGCCTCCACATGCACACCCCGCGTAACTCTCACTGGACCTTGCTGAAGCGTATTCTCCGTTATATACGCGGCACCATGTCTTTGGGATTCATCCTGACGGCCTCCGCCTCCACCTACCTCGTGGCCTGCAGACTGCCCCAACACTCGACGCTCCACGTCCGGCTACTGCGTCTACCTTGGGCCCTCATTAATCTCTTGGTCATCGAAGCAGCAGCCCACGGTCTCCTGCTCCAGCGCCGAGGCAGAGTATCGTGTCGTGGCTGAGTGCTCTTGGCTCCGTCAGCTTCTTCAGGAGTTGCTTTGTGATGTTCATAAGGCCACTCTTGTCTACTGCGATAACGTCAGCGCGGTCTACCTTTCCGCCAACCCGGTGCACCATCAACGTACGAAGCATATTGAGCTCGATATTCACTTCGTGCGCGAGTAGGTTGCCCTTGGTCGTGTTCGGGTTCTTCACGTTTCGACGTCGTAACAGTTTACTGATGTGATGACTAAGGGATTGCCTACTCCCGTCTTCGAGGAGTTTCGGTCCAGTCTCTGCGTCTCTAGCGACACTTTGACTGGGGAGGGGGGGGGGTGTGTTGAGTTGTATTTTATGTTGCATGTATATTGGAGTTGTGGCCCACCTTCTAGTCTTGTAAAGTTGAGGTAGAGACCTTCCCTTGTAATTATATATACGTGCATCAGCACCCCATCAATACAACATCTATTGTATTGCAAACTTCCCTATCTATAACGATGGTGCAAGCTGATAACGGCAGCAAGCCGAAGGCAATGCTACTGGAATGCTACAACCACGACGATCAGGCGCTGGAACCGGACGGTGGGAAGGCTGCAATTGTGAACTGCAGGAACTAGAGCCCACATATTGTGATCCCGACGACCGTGCTGCAATCCCAATGGCCGCGTGTCAAGAGGTGGCAAGCTGGCAGTGTGCTGGTGTTGTCGGGCCAACGGTGCTGATGAACGCGGCTGCGCATCTCATGAAGGAGAACCTGACGAAGACACGCTGCGTGTGGTGAATCTGCGCTCTCTGCCCTGTGATACAGTGTTGTGATTTGTGTACATAATAAAGGACTAGGAAAAGGGCCCATGCGTTGCAACGGGAGCAAAAAAAAAATCATAATCTTCAATGGCCATGACTACATTATGCTGCACCACAGATATACACAATCATCCTGAATTTCGTGAAATCATGAACATTTTTTTTAAACTCATGCACATATTTGAAACTATGAACATTTTTTTAATTCGTCAACACTTTTACAAATTTTCAAAAACAAATTTGTACTCATGAACATTTTATACTATTTGCAAAAAAAACAATTGTGAACAACTTTTCAGCAATTTTCTTGAATCAGCATACATTTCTAGAATCGACGAACATTTTTTGGAAATTGGTGGAACCATTTATGAAATTCATGAACAGTTTTTTTGATTTAACAAACATTTTTTATTTAATAAACATTTTTGAAATGCATGATCATTTTTTGAATTCGAGAACATATTATGAATGAATAAACTATTGTGTAAGTCACGAACAGTTTTTGAACTTTTATGATATTTTTCCGTTCATGATCATTTTTTGATGGCAAAATTTTGCTCAATTTCATTAACCTTTTTTAATACACGAACATTTTAAAAAACCATGAACATTTTTTGATTTTTTAGACATTTATTTAAAAATTTCGAACATTTATAGTACGCATTTTTTACAAAATCTCGAATATTTTTTGAATCCACAGTTTTATTTTTCATTTATTAAAATTTCTATTTAAATTGTATCTTTATAAAATGTTCAGAACATTTTTGAAGACCCAAATTATTTAAAATAGAAAAACAAAAACGGGAAAGAAAAAGGAAATATAAAAAATGAAATTTAAAAACAGGCCGCCCGGTCATGGGCCAGCCCAACGAGAGTGTTGTGTCTACTCCCAGCATGCCGAGCAGTATAGGAGGTCCCTATTGCATGGGCCAGCCCAGGCGAGGGATTTCCCTGTGTGAAACGTTTTTTTATCACTTATAGCATTGGTTGTAATATTTTATAACTTTGGGGTAATTTGCATGACGTACCGGAAAAAGCAATAGCCCATTTATTATTACTAGCAAAAGACCCCGTGCGTTGCAACGAGAGAGGAAATAAGACACGCTCTTAACCCAATAACCATGAGTCAAGACCCTAATAGGTCCACATGCTTTATTTCCACATGGCATCATATTTGTGTTGTCGACGGTGGCCTCAGTGCTCACACAACAAAAACGCCGCCGGTACAAAAGAAAAGCAGACCGGGCACTATAGTTTAAGTTTGCATCAAAAATGTTACTTTAGAAGTATTTAACAGCTAAAAATAATATCATATTTAGATTCTATACATTTTTCTAATCAAATTTCATATATAACATGTTAAAATCGGAGTTACGGTTTAAAACATATAGATAATTTTGTTTTACATAAAGTACGGATTGATTAACCGAAAAGTCATGGGGTTTTGTGTTAAAACAAAAAAACGATTCGGCTGACTTAAATATGGATGGCGCGTTGATTACCTGAAACTTCAAGGGGTTTTCGTGAAAATGCAAAAAAGGGTTCGGATATGACTTAAACGTGTACGTCGGGTTAATTTACAAAAAACAGAGGGGGTTTCTTGTAAAAGGCATCACGGACGACCAGAAGCACTCCATGCTTTATTATTAGGGGTAGGCTAGCAAAAAAAACCGTGCGTTGAAACTGGAGAAAAAAATAAAAATATCCCCTATCCCAATAATCATGACTCAAGACCTCAATAGGTTCATGTTCTTTATTTCAACATGACATCAATGCCCACACAATCACAACACGTTTGAATGTGTCAATCCTAATGCATCTCTCTCTCGGCATAAGATCAGAAATTTGCTTTCTTTGCCCCCTGTAGGGTTTTACCGTTACGTGCATGTGTGGTTATAGATGGTTTCTTTCGTCTTCAATCTGGTATTGTTGAGTTGTTCATTTTCCATCCGGATCTGCGTCGATACGAAATAAAGGTGGATCATGCACTATTTATCAAGGTTGCACCCAAAACAACATTTTAAAAATGTTTAACAAGTAAAATAACGTAATATTCAGATTCTACACATGTTAAAATTGGAGTTACAGTTTAAAAGATTTGACTATTTTTTAAAAACATATGATATGGACTGCAGGTTGAGTTTAGGAAACTGCAGGGGGCTCTTTGCGTAACACAAAACGTTTTCTCTGGGTCACTTAAAACAGTACTGTGGATTAATTATTGAAAACTACAGGGGGGGTTTCTGCAAAATGAAAACTTTTTATCTGTTTATGACTTAAAACTGTACTGCAGCTTAATTACCAGTAGCTATAGGGCGTTTTCTGTGAAACAACGCGAGAGACGAACAGAAGCATTTTGTATTTTATTATTAACTAGCAAATATGCTCGTGCGTTGCAACGGGAGAAAAAACTATCAAATTATGCAGGCGTGATAGATATTAAAAAAAGTCTGAATCAAATGCTAGAATGAGATGAGGACATTTAAAATGTCATTTTGCAAACTATGTCTCAGTGATGTCATGATGAGATAAGAGACTTTTAAAAAGTCATTTCAAAAACTATAAATGTGCTATCATCACAACTTTATTTTCTAAGGCGCCACAACGAATTTTTTTTGTATGAGCAAACTGCATTGATGGACCCTGTCTAAGCTAGATTGATGAGTGATGTGTCTCGCCTTAGCGTAGTGGTGTTTACCATAACCAGTAGTGTGGTACCAGAAAAAACATAGTTGTATATGGAGGCAAAATAGACATTTAGTCATTTTCATATACCTTACAAAAATTAACCCATAGAAAGTTGTGTCAATTTTTTTGGGGCTCAGCATTGTACAAAGCACGAAAACCTTTTTTTTTACCTGGCCTGAGGGACTAAATAAAATCATAAAACAACCTCTACATATGCCTAATAAAACCTCTACATAAGAGATGGTTCGTTTTGTTCATAATTTGCGGATCTGTGCTAATTTTTGGGAACGTTTTCAAAAATTTCATGGACATTTTTTCAAATTCTTGAATATGTTTTGAATACTGGATCATTTTTAAAAAGGATGAACATTTATTTGAAATCATAATTTTTTTAAAAAAATATGCGAACAATTTTTTGAAATCATGAACATTTTATTATTCCCCGGATGTTTTTTGAATTCACAAACAGTGTATGATTTCTCAATAACTTTTTAATAACTCGCAACTTTTTGAAATTTGGTTCTTTTGAAAATCCAAAATTAATTTAAAGAAGGAAGAAACAAGAACAGAAAAATGAAAGTAAAATAGCAAAAAAGAAATAGCAAACGGGGCGCCACGACCCGCCCATTGCCGCGTGCGGGAGAAGGAGGCGCGCTAGAGAGAGAAAAAAAAAGAGCAAAAAACTGGGTTGAACCAATAGATACGGCGTGGGTGCCTAAAAAAAAGATGCGGCATGGGAGGTTTGGGACGAGTAGGAAACATATCTGACGGTTGGTTGGAAGATGTCCCATCGGACGGGTAGGGTGCGATCGGCCCAAAGTTGGGCTGGTTCGACCGACACAGCGCCCTAACTAGATTCAAATCAGAAGAAGCGCTCTGGTTTGGGCTAAAGCTACTTTCCTAAAGCTGATATTTTGGAGGCGGAACTTGGCAACAACTCTTCGCAAATATGGAGGGCCATCGTCGAGGGGAAAGAAGTTCTCAAAGTGGGACTGACAAGGAGGATTGGGGATGGCAACAACACACATATTTGGCATCAAAATTGGCTCCCCAAAGAAGCATCCATGAGGCCGATTGCATGTCTTACTCCTGATCGGCCGGTTTTAGTCTCTGAGCTAATTGACAGTACCTCGACAAGATGGAGGCAGGAGCTTGTCAACGCAACCTTTTTACCGATTGATGCCGAGGTGATTCTTAATATTCCTTTGAGTACCCGGCAGTATGCGGATTGTTGGGCTTGGTCCTAGGAGAAGAAAGGTAACTTCACAGTTCGGTCCTGTTATCGCATGCTTATCACTACGAAGCTTCGGCGGGAGGCGTGGCTTGAGGGCCGCGGCGGCCCTGCCGACAGCAGCAGAGAGAAGAAAAGTTGGGACACTCCGTGGAGAATCCAGGTTCCGTCGAAGATTAAAGTCTTCCTCTGGCGGCTTGCCCAATCATCGCTTCCTACAGCCGATGTTATGAATCACGGAAACATGGGCTCCTCTTCGTGTTGTGCGATCTGCGGCGCCGAGGACTCATGGTCCCACTCTCTTGTCAACTACACCATGGCGCGCTGTGTTTGGGCGTTAACCGACCCGGAGCTGGTCGAGCATATGATGGCCACAGCGAAACCTGACGCAAAGACGTGGCTGTTCAGTATCCTTTCTTCGGTATCGCATGCTGAACTGATCCGGGTTACTGTCACTCTATGGGCAATATGGTCAGCACGGAGGTGATTGATCCACGAGGGAGAGCAATGTTTGTATGTAGGGTCGTTCGCGGTAGTGTTCCATGGCCTAACTGACCCAAGTATTCTGGAAACCTTGGCGTGCCGAAAGGCCCTATCCTTCGGCAGGGACTTGCTACTTCAGAACATCACTGTGGCATCGGACTGCCTCTCAGCATGAAGGATATCAACTCAGGAACATGTGGCATCACCGCCCCAATCATCAGAGAAATTAAAGACGAGTTCAATGAGTTTCAGCTTATCTCTTTTGTTCATGAAGGACGACTCTCCAATATGGAGGCTCATAGTTTATCTAGACATGCTTTGCATTTGGGGGAGGGACGTTATGTTTGGCTCCTACAACCCTTTGATATTCAACTTATTCCTGTAATCTGTATGATTGATCAATAAAGCAAAGCATTTTCCCCTAAAAAAAACTGTTAGTTTGCTTCCCGGTTAAATTTGGACTCCGCTCTTTTTCTAGATGCGACAACCGCATGCTAGTAGCTGTGAAAAAATTCCTGTTAATTTGAGTATGGGACTGACCTTTCCATTATTCCTGTCAAAAAAATGTTGGACGCGTCTAGTGAGCGGCCGGCCGCTCCCTAGCGTTCCTGAGCGGCCACCAGAAAAGTAAAGATTCGGTCCCTCGATCCCAGAAAAGGAAAGCCCTCCACCAGTAGCTACAGACCGGCGCCAACCCCACAAACCACACACTGGACGCGGTCCCCAGGCCATCACGTGCCCTTCCCTCCCTTCCTGAACCTCTCACGCCCTCCTGGCCACCAACTTCTTCTCCACATGCCCCTACCTGCCCCCACCTTCTTCCCCATGAAACAAGGGGTTCCCAGTTCTGGATCCCCATCGCCGGAGCCGCCATGGCAGATGAATCAAGGTGAAATGACAATGGTCTGGAACAATTTGCTGCGAAAAAAAGAAGAAAGCGGGAGGACAGATTAGAAAGTACCAGGCAGCACCAACAAGGGTGAAAAAAGAGGTTGATCCTTTTCTCCTCCTATTCAGATCCTCCCTCCTTGACTTTCCCTTTCACCCCCACACCAATTTTCTCTTTGAAAAGTAGCTTCTCCATACTTGAAGACAACACAAACAAGGATAAAAAACGGGGAGATCCGGCATCTGTGCAATTTTAACTAATTATTGTGCAACTAGATCATAAGACAAGCCAACTTTTGCAACAATGTGTGCAACAAAACGCAGAAAATATGCAAATATATATAAGAGAGCACATATAGTCTTATTTCACACATAATGCAGAAGAACCAGTGTCAGTGTAGCCAAAGAAGAAGAAGAAAGCATATTGTAGGTAATATGAAAATATAACTACCAACTAGACAAGAAGTATATGTGCTTTTTTCTTTGATCTTTCCACAGTAATATATGTGACTTTGTATCTTAGAATTGTGTGCACAAATCTACTTCAGTTCATCCACCCCCATAACCTGTAAAACCTGCACATGATGCAAAAAAAGAAGCTTGAGAAAAATGAACCAACTCCGGCTTGTATTTGTGCAACATAACCAGTACAAGTGTGCAACTGACAACACTCCCATATCCATCTACTTGTGGGGTTTGAATTTCAGTAGTTGGTATCTTGAACTCATATAAAAGTAGAAGATGCCAACTCAGATAATTTCATATTCATTTTGGTTTTAGCTAAAAATCTGTATGTAGCATTTCAAAAATAAACTTTATGCTGGCTGTTGTGCAACTACATCATCTATTTTGTGCAACTGCAAGTACTCTTGCATGCAAATCATGTTGCATGTTTGTGTAGCTATGTAATGAATTTTAAACTGAGGAACATGATGAATTTAGCCTGTCGAAACACAAGATATAGAAAAAAATTAGTGAATTTAACATATTAGAATCTTCCAAATAAGTAGTGCAACTATATTCAAGTGCATTTGCAAACCTAGAAAATCATATGCATGTTAACAGACGAGGATGCCAACTACTGAATGGTTCTTGTGCAAGTAAAGAAGTTGAAGATGCCAACTCATGTGCCACTGTTGTGCAACTATTAAAAAATTGGGGATGCCAACTCCTGATTGGTTCTTGTGCAACTAAAATAGTTACGGATGCAAACTCATGTGATATGGTTATGAGACTATTCAAAAAGTTGAGACTGCCAACTCCCAAATGGTTCTGGTGCAACTATGAAAGTCGAGGATGCCAACTCGTATAATACTATTGTGCAACTATTTGAAAAGTTGAGGATACCAACTCCTAATTGATTCTTGTGCAACTATAAAAGTTCAGGATCCCAACACCTAGCTGGTTCTTGTGCAACCGCGTAAAAATAATACCCAAGTTTTTTTGTGTAGAAAAAAAATCCTAATGCCATTTCATGTTACCTCGGCATGCTGCAGACGGTGTGCCAACTCCAGCTACAACTCCAACATGCATGGTCGCCTTCCGTTTCTGCCGTTTCACGAAGCGGAATGGGTCACCAACCTAAAGGATGCATGGAAAAAGTTACTTGTGTGTGTGTGCAAAAAAGGAAAATGCACCCACACTGCTTGCTCGATACCCCTGTTTTCGAGTTGAATGAATAGTCACGACTAGTCGATGAGTCGTAACTAGAAGTCGACTCAAACACCTCGACACATGACTCGTCAAGAGTCGCTACCCTAGAAACGACTCGTCGAATCAAAAACCTTGCACGATACTTACCTCATCATCATCCTCTGCCTCCCCGCTGATATCAAGATGACTCATTTGCCCGCTTGGCGGCTGTTTGAAGTTCCGCCGAGAAGAATTGTTTGCAGGCCCCTGCATAGAACAAACAAAACACATCATGGTCAGGAAACCCCCCAAAAATAGTTATTACAATTGCAAAACAAAAAATGCTACAAGGATAAATGAAAAATGATGAAAAGGCAAACACACCTCTCCTCTACAACTATATAGCCCTTCCCTGTACAACTGCATAAGTGTGACTAAGCCAGCTAGGATATGTACTGCTTTGATTGGCAAACTCATGTATGAATGCATACCCTTATGACAACAGAGCACACATGAGTGTGCAACCAAACAACACACATACTGCTTGAACATGGTTTACACAGTGTATCCATCTAAATATCATCGTTTGTGCAACTGGTTAGCCCTCACTGTGCAACTTCATAAGTTGACTAGCCAACTGAGATTTGTATATGTGTGATCCAACTACATCTGCATTTCTGTGCAACTATGACAACAAACTAGCCAACTAGTTACTTATATGCATGCAACTTATGAGAAAACAGAGAAACCACACGGATGCATTTTGAGAGGGTTCACCAATAACATTAGAACTATCCTCTCAGTACTCTTATGTACTTACCTCCTTCTATTCCAACACAAATCGCCGCCAAAAAAAATCAAAAGACCGCCATGCCGGATCTGACAGTTTGGGGGGCACTGCGGAATACCTCGCCGAATCTGCATGATACGGAGGTGAATCGCCATAAAACCTGTATCCCGTAGAACACGACGCCGACTCACCCTCACGAAACAAGAACTCCCAAAATCCACGGAGGTGACCAAGTAGTCATGAGCGGCGCCTTCCGTGAAAGCTACCTCGCATCACGGACATCCAAGGAAACCCCAAACCCTCTCCGGCGAGCGAATAACGGGGCCCCAACCACACGTGACCGCGAGGTAAAAAATGGGGAACCAGGAGATGTGAGGCAAAAATGGTGGGGCGATCGTACCTGCGCCCGACGAGAAGCGGAGCCCCACCGCGGTCCTGCCCTTCACCTTCGGCTGTAGCCGCGGCCCATACCTGCGCCGCCGACGAGAAGCGAATCCCAACCGCGGTCCTGCCCTTCGCCTTCGGCTGCAGCCGCGGCCCGTACCTGCGCCGACGACGAGAAGCGGATCCCCATCGCGGTCTTGCCCTTCGCCTTCGGCTGCAGCGGAATGGGTCACCAACCTAAAGGATGCATGGAAAAAGTTACTTGTGTGTGTGTGCCAAAAAGGAAAATGCACCCACACTGCTTGCTCGATACCCCTGTTTTCGAGTTCAATGAATAGTCACGACTAGTCGATGAGTCGTAACTAGAAGTCGACTCAAACACCTCGACACATGACTCGTCAAGAGTTGCTACCCTAGAACGACTCGTCGAATCGAAAACCTTGCACGATACTTACCTCATCATCATCCTCTGCCTCCCCATTGATATCGGCATGACTCATTGCCTTTTGGCGGGCTGTTTCGAAGTTCCGCCGAGAAGAATTGTTTGCAGGCCCCTGCATAGAACAAACAAAACACATCATGGTCAGGAAACCCCAAAAATAGTTATTACAATTGCAAAACAAAAATGCTACAAGGATAAATGAAAAATGATGAAAAGGCAAACACACCTCTCCTCTACAACTATATAGCCCTTCCCTGTACAACTGCATAAGTGTGACTAAGCCAGCTAGGATATGTACTGCTTTGATTGGCAAACTCCTGTATGAATGCATACCCTTGTGACAACAGAGCACACATGAGTGTGCAACCAAAACAACACACATACTGCTTGAACATGGTTTACACAGTGTATCCATCTGAATATCATCGTTTGTGCAACTGGTTAGCCCTCACTGTGCAACTTCATAAGTTGACTAGCCAATCGAGATTTGTATATGTGTGATCCAACTACATCTGCATTTCTGTGCAACTATGACAACAAACTAGCCAACTAGTTACTTATGTGCATGCAACTTATGAGAAAACAGAGAAACCACACGGATGCATTTTGAGAGGGTTCACCAATAACATTAGAACTATCCTCTCAGTACTCTTATGTACTTCCCTCCTTCTATTCCAACTCAAATCGCCGCCAAAAAAAATCAAAAGACCGCCATGCGGATCTCGACGGTTGGCGAGGGGCAATACGCGGAATACCTCGCCGAATCTGCATGATACGGAGGTGAATCGCCATAAAACCTATATCCCGTAGAACACGACGCGCTCGACTCACCCTCACGAAACAAGAACTCCCAAAATCCAATCGGAGGTGACCAAGTAGTCATGAGCGGCGCCTTCCGTGAAAGCTACCTCGTACTCGCGGACATCCAAGGGAAACCCAGACCCTCTCCGTGAGCGAATAACGGGGGCCCAACCACGGACGCGTGACGCGAGGTAAAAAATGGGGAACCAGGAGATGTGAGGCAAAAATGGTGGGGCGATTGTATTCGCCCGACGACGAGAAGCGGATCCCCACCGCGGTCCCACCCTTCACCTTCGGCTGTAGCCGCGGCCCATACCTGCGCCGCCGACGAGAAGCGAATCCCAACCACGGTACTGCCCTTCGCCTTCGGCTGCAGCCGCGGCCCGTACCTGCGCCGACGACGAGAAGCGGATCCCCATGGCGGTCTTGTCCTTCGCCTTCGGCTGCAGCGGAATGGGTCACCAACCTAAAGGATGAGTGGAAAAAGTTACTTGTGTGTGTGTGCAAAAAAGGAAAATGCACCCACACTGCTTGCTCGATACCCCTGTTTTCGAGTTGAATGAATAGTCACGACTAGTCGATGAGTCGTAACTAGAAGTCGACTCAAACACCTCGACACATGACTCGTCAAGAGTCGCTACCCTAGAACGACTCGTCGAATCGAAAACCTTGCACGATACTTACCTCATCATCATCCTCTGCCTCCCCATTGATATCAGCATGACTCCGCTGCCGCTTGGCGGGCTGTTCCGAGTTCAGCCGAGAAGAATTGTTTGCAGGCCCCTGCATAGAACAAACAAAACACATCATGGTCAGGAAACCCCCCAAAAATGGTTATTACAATTGCAAAACAAAAATGCTAGAAGGATAAATGAAAAATGATGAAAAGGCAAACACACCTCTCCTCTACAACTATATAGCCCTTCCCTGTACAGCTGCATAAGTGTGACTAAGCCAGCTAGGATATGTACTGCTTTGATTGGCAAACTCTTGTATGAATGCATACCCTTGTGACAACAGAGCACACATGAGTGTGCAACCAAAACAACACACATACTGCTTGAACATGGTTTTACGGTGTATCCATCTGAATATCATCGTTTGTGCAACTGGTTAGCCCTCACTGTGCAACTTCATAAGTTGACTAGCCAACTGAGAATTGTATATGTGTGATCCAACTACATCTGCATTTCTGTGCAACTATGACAACAAACTAGCCAACTAGTTACTTATGTGCATGCAACTTATGAGAAAACAGAGAAACCACACGGATGCATTTTGAGAGGGTTCACCAATAACATTAGAACTATCCTCTCAGTACTCTTATGTACTTCCCTCCTTCTATTCCAACTCAAATCGCCGCCAAAAAAAATCAAAAGACCGCCATGCCGGATCTCGACAGTTTGGCGGGGGCAATCTGTGGAATACCTCGCGAATCTGCATGATACTGGAGGTGAATCGCCATGAAACCTGTATCCCGTAGAACACGCACGCTCGACTCACCCTGACGAAACAAGAACTCCCAAAATCCACCGGAGGTGACCAAGTAGTCGCGGGCGACGCCTTCCGTGAAAGCTACCTCGTACTCGCCGGACATCCACGGGAAACCCCAGACCCTCTCCGGCGAGCGAATAACGGGGGGCCCCAACCACGGCACGTGACCGCAGGGTAAAAAATGGGGAACCAGGAGATGTGAGGCAAAAATGGTGGGGCGACTGTACCTGCGCCGACGACGAGAAGCGGATCCCCACCGCGGTCCCGCCCTTCACCTTCGGCTGTAGCCGCGGCCCATACCTGCGCCGCCGACGAGAAGCGAATCCCAACCACGGTACTGCCCTTCGCCTTGCAGCAGCGCGTCTGCACTGCGCCCGACGAGAAGCGGATCCCTATCGCGGTCTTGCCCTTCGCCTTCGGCTGCAGCGGAATGGGTCACCAACCTAAAGGATGCATGGAAAAAGTTACTTGTGTGTGTGCAAAAAAGGAAAGTGCACCCACACTGCTTGCTCGATACCCCACATTTTGAGTTGAACGAATAGTCACGACTAGTCGATGAGTCGTAACTAGAAGTCGACTCAAACACCTCGACACATGACTCGTCAAGAGTCGCTACCCTAGAACGACTCGTCGAATCGAAAACCTTGCACGATACTTACCTCATCATCATCCTCTGCCTCCCCATTGATATCGGCATGACTCCGCTGCCGCTTGGCGGGATGTTTCGAGTTCAAATAGGAGAAGAATTGTTTGCAGGCCCTGCATAGAACAAACAAAACACATCATGGTCAGGAAACCCCCAAAAATAGTTATTACAATTGCAAAACAAAAATGCTAGAAGGATAAATGAAAATGATGAAAAGGCAAACACACCTCTCCTCTACAACTATATAGCCCTTCCCTGTACAACTGCATAAGTGTGACTAAGCCAGCTAGGATATGTACTGCTTTGATTGGCAAACTCATGTATGAATGCATACCCTTATGACAACAGAGCACACATGAGTGTGCAACCAAAACAACACACATACTGCTTGAACATGGTTTACACGGTGTATCCATCTGAATATCATCGTTTGTGCAACTGGTTAGCCCTCATCATGCAACTTCATAAGTTGACTAGCCAACTGAGATTTGTATATGTGTGATCCAACTACATCTGCATTTACGTGCAACTATGACAACAAACTAGCCAACTAGTTACTTATATGCATGCAACTTATGAGAAAACAGAGAAACCACACGGATGCATTTTGAGAGGGTTCAGCAATAACATTAGAACTATCCTCTCAGTACTCTTATGTACTTCCCTCCTTCTATTCCAACTCAAATCGCCGCCAAAAAAAATCAAAAGACCGCCATGCCGGATCTGACAGTTTGGCCGGGGGGCAATACGCCGGAATACCTCGCCGAATCTGCATGATACGGAGGTGAATCGCCATAAAACCTGTATCCCGTAGAACACGCACGCTCGACTCACCCTCACGAAACAAGAACTCCCAAAATCCACGGAGGTGACCAAGTAGTGGCGGCGACGCCCGTGAAAGCTACCTCGTACTCGCCGGACATCCAAGGGAAACCCCAGACCCTCTCCGGCGAGCGAATAACGGGGGGCCCCAACCACGGCACGTGACCGCAGGGTAAAAAATGGGGAACCAGGAGATGTGAGGCAAAAATGGTGGGGCGACTGTACCTGCGCCGACGACGAGAAGAGGATCCCCATCGCGGTCTTGCCCTTCACCTTCGGCTGTAGCCGCGGCCCATACTGCGCCCGCCCGACGAAGCGAATCCCAACCACGGTCATGCCCTTCGCCGCCTTCGGCTGCAGCGCGGCCCGATACTGCGCCCGACGGCGAAGCGGATCCTCATGGCGGTCTTGCCCTTCGCCTTCGGCTGCAGCGGAATGGGTCACCAACCTAAAGGATGCATGGAAAAAGTTACTTGTGTGTGTGTGCAAAAAAGGAAAATGCACCCACACTGCTTGCTCGATACCCCTGTTTTCGAGTTGAATGAATAGTCACGACTAGTCGATGAGTCGTAACTAGAAGTCGACTCAAACACCTCGACACATGACTCGTCAAGAGTCGCTACCCTAGAAACGACTCGTCGAATCGAAAACCTTGCACGATACTTACCTCATCATCATCCTCTGCCTCCCCGTTGATATCAAGATGACTCATTGCCGCTTGGCGGGCTGTTTCGAGTTCACGAGAAGAATTGTTTGCAGGCCCTGCATAGAACAAACAAAACACATCATGGTCGAAACCCCCAAAAATAGTTATTACAATTGCAAAACAAAAATGCTACAAGGATAAATGAAAAATGATGAAAAGGCAAACACACCTCTCCTCTACCACTATATAGCCCTTCATTTGTACAACTTCATAAGTGTGACTAAGCCAGCTAGGATATGTACTGCTTTGATTGGCAAACTCCTGTATGAATGCATACCCTTGAGACAACAGAGCACACATGAGTGTGCAACCAAAACAACACACATACTGCTTGAACATGGTTTACACAGTGTATCCATCTGAATATCATCGTTTGTGCAACTGGTTAGCCCTCACTGTGCAACTTCATAAGTTGACTAGCCAACTGAGATTTGTATATGTGTGATCCAACTACATCTGCATTTCTGTGCAACTATGACAACAAACTAGCCAACTAGTTACTTATATGCATGCAACTTATGAGAAAACAGAGAAACCACACGGATGCATTTTGACAGGGTTCAGCAATAACATTAGAACTATCCTCTCAGTACTCTTATGTACTTCCCTCCTTCTATTCCAACTCAAATCGCCGCCAAAAAAATCAAAAGACCGCCATGCCGGATCTGACAGTTTGGCCGGGGGCATCGCGGAATACCTCGCCGAATCTGCATGATACGGAGGTGAATCGCCATAAAACCTGTATCCCGTAGAACACGCTCGACTCACCCTCACGAAACAAGAACTCCCAAAATCCACCGGAGGTGACCAAGTAGTCGCGGGCGACGCCTTCCGTGAAAGCTACCTCGTACTCGCCGGACATCCACGGGAAACCCCAGACCCTCTCCGGCGAGCGAATAACGGGGGGCCCCAACCACGGCACGTGACCGCAGGGTAAAAAATGGGGAACCAGGAGATGTGAGGCAAAAATGGTGGGGCAACTGTACCTGCGCCGACGACGAGAAGTGGATCCCCACCGCGGTCCTGCCCTTCACCTTCGGCTGGCCGTGGCTCATACCGCTGCGCCGACGAGAAGCGAATCCCAACCACGGTACTGCCCTTCGCCTTTCGGTCTGACGCGGCCCGATACCTGCGCCCGACGGCGAAGCGGATCCCCATGGCGGTCTTGCCCTTCGCCGCCGGCTGCAGCGGAATGGGTCACCAACCTAAAGGATGCATGGAAAAAGTTACTTGTGTGTGTGTGCCAAAAGGAAAATGCACCCACACCGCTTGCTCGATACCCTGTTTCGAGTTGAATGAATAGTCACGACTAGTCGATGAGTCGTAACTAGAAGTCGACTCAAACACCTCGACACATGACTTCGTCAAGAGTCGCTACCCTAGAACGACTCGTCGAATCGAAAACCTTGCACGATACTTACCTCATCATCATCCTCTGCCTCCCCGTTGATCTCAAGATGACTCACGCCGCTTGGCGAGCTGTTTCGAGTTCAGCCGAGAAGAATTGTTTGCAGGCCCTGCATAGAACAAACAAAACACATCATGGTCAGAAACCCCCAAAAATAGTTATTACAATTGCAAAACAAAAATGCTACAAGGATAAATGAAAAATGATGAAAAGGCAAACACACCTCTCCTCTACAACTATATAGCCCTTCCCTGTACAACTGCATAAGTGTGACTAAGACAGCTAGGATATGTATTGCTTTGATTGGCAAACTCCTGTATGAATGCATACCCTTGTGACAACAGAGCACACATGAGTGTGCAACCAAAACAACACACATACTGCTTGAACATGGTTTACATAGTGTATCCATCTGAATATCATCGTTTGTGCAACTGGTTAGCCCTCACTGTGCAACTTCATAAGTTGACTAGCCAACTGAGATTTGTATATGTGTGATCCAACTACATCTGCATTTATGTGCAACTATGACAACAAACTAGCCAACTAGTTACTTATATGCATGCAACTTATGAGAAAACAGAGAAACCACACGGATGCATTTTGACAGGGGTTCAGCAATAACATTAGAACTATCCTCTCGGTACTCTTATGTACTTCCCTCCTTCTATTCCAACTCAAATCGCCGCCAAAAAAATCAAAAGACCGCCATGCGGATCCGGACAGTTGGCCGGGGCACACGTCGGAATACCTCGCCGAATCTGCATGATACGGAGGTGAATCGCCATAAAACCTGTATCCCGTAGAACACGACGCCGACTCACCCTCACGAAACAAGAACTCCCTAAATCCACCGGAGGTGACCAAGTAGTCATGGCGACGCCTTCCGTGAAAGCTACCTCGTACTCGCCCGGACATCCACGGAAACCCGGACCCTCTCCGTGGCCGAATAACGGGGGCCCCAACAACGGCCGCGTGACCGCAAGGTAAAAAATGGGGAACCAGGAGATGTGAGGCAAAATGGTGGGGCAAGCGTACTGCGCCCGACGAGAAGCGGATCCCCACCGCGGTCCTGCCCTTCACCTTCGGCTGTAGCCGCGGCCCATACCTGCGCCGCCGACGAGAAGCGAATCCCAACCACGGTACTGCCCTTCGCCTTCGGCTGCAGCCGCGGCCCGTACCTGCGCCGACGACGAGAAGCGGATCCCCATGGCGGTCTTGCCCTTCGCCGGCTGCAGCGGAATGGGTCACCAACCTAAAGGATGCATGGAAAAAGTTACTTGTGTGTGTGTGCAAAAGGAAAATGCACCCACACTGCTTGCTCGATACCCCTGTTTTCGAGTTGAATGAATAGTCACGACTAGTCGATGAGTCATAACTAGAAGTCGACTCAAACACCTCGACACATGACTCGTCAAGAGTCGCTACCCTAGAACGACTCGTTGAATCGAAAACCTTGCACGATACTTACCTCATCGTGATCCTATGCCTCCCCATTGATATCAAGATGACTCATTTGCCGCTTGGCGAGCTGTTTCGAAGTTCAGCCGAGAAGAATTGTTTGCAGGCCCCTGCATAGAACAAACAAAACACATCATGGTCGAAACCCCCAAAAATAGTTATTACAATTGCAAAACAAAAATGCTACAAGGATAAATGAAAAATGATGAAAAGGCAAACACACCTCTCCTCTACCACTATATAGCCCTTCGCTGTACAACTGCATAAGTGTGACTAAGCCAGCTAGGATATGTACTGCTTTGATTGGCAAACTCCTGTATGAATGCATACCCTTGAGACAACAGAGCACACATGAGTGTGCAACCAAAACAACACACATACTGCTTGAACATGGTTTACAGTGTATCCATCTGAATATCATCGTTTGTGCAACTGGTTAGCCCTCACTGTGCAACTTCATAAGTTGACTAGCCAACTGAGATTTGTATATGTGTGATCCAACTACATCTGCATTTATGTGCAACTATGACAACAAACTAGCCAACTAGTTACTTATATGCATGCAACTTATGAGAAAACAGAGAAACCACACGGATGCATTTTGAGAGGGTTTAGCAATAACATTAGAACTATCCTCTCAGTACTCTTATGTACTTCCTCCTTCTATTCCAACTCAAATCGCCGCCAAAAAGATCAAAAGACCGCCATGCCGGATCTGACAGTTTGGCCGGGGGGCAATACGCCGGAATACCTCGCCGAATCTGCATGATACGGAGGTGAATCGCCATAAAACCTGTATCCCGTAGAACACGCACGCTCGACTCACCCTCACGAAACAAGAACTCCCAAAATCCACCGGAGGTGACCAAGTAGTCGCGGGCGACGCCTTCCGTGAAAGCTACCTCGTACTCGCCGGACATCCAAGGGAAACCCCAGACCCTCTCCGGCGAGCGAATAACGGGGGGCCCCAACCACGGCACGTGACCGCAGGGTAAAAATGGGGAACCAGGAGATGTGAGGCAAAATGGTGGGGCAACTGTACCTGCGCCACGACGAGAAGCGGATCCCCACGGTCCTGCCCTTCACCTTCGGCTGTAGCCGTGGCCCATACCTGCGCCGCCGACGAGAAGCGAATCCCAACCACGGTACTGCCCTTCGCCTTCGGCTGCAGCCGCGGCCCGTACCTGCGCCGACGACGAGAAGCGGATCCCCATGGCGGTCTTGCCCTTCGCCTTCGGCTGCAGCGGAATGGGTCACCAACCTAAAGGATGAGTGGAAAAAGTTACTTGTGTGTGTGTGCAAAAAGGAAAATGCACCCACACTGCTTGCTCGATACCCTGTTTTGAGTTGAATGAATAGTCACGACTAGTCGATGAGTCGTAACTCAGAAGTCGACTCAAACACCTCGACACATGACTCGTCAAGAGTCGCTACCCTAGAACGACTCGTCGAATCGAAAACCTTGCACGATACTTACCTCATCATCATCCTCTGCCTCCCCATTGATATCAAGATGACTCATTGCCGCTTGGCGGGCTGTTTCGAGTTCAGCCGAGAAGAATTGTTTGCAGGCCCTGCATGGAACAAACAAAACACATCATGGTCAGGAAACCCCCCAAAAATAGTTATTACAATTGCAAAACAAAAATGCTACAAGGATAAATGAAAAATGATGAAAAGGCAAACACACCTCTCCTCTACCACTATATAGCCCTTCGTTGTACAACTGCATAAGTGTGACTAAGCCAGCCAGGATATGTACTGATTTGATTGGCAAACTCCTGTATGAATGCATACCCTTGTCACAACAGAGCACACATGAGTGTGCAACCAAAACAACACACATACTGCTGAACATGGTTTACATAGTGTATCCATCTGAATATCATCGTTTGTGAAACTGGTTAGCCCTCACTGTGCAACTTCATAAGTTGACTAGCCAACTGAGATTTGTATATGTGTGATCCAACTACATCTGCATTTCTGTGCAACTATGACAACAAACTAGCCAACTAGTTACTTATATGCATGCAACTTATGAGAAAACAGAGAAACCACACGGATGCATTTTGAGAGGGTTCAGCAATAACATTAGAACTATCCTCTCGGTACTCTTATGTACTTCCTCCTTCTATTCCAACTCAAATCGCCGCCAAAAAAAATCAAAAGACCGCCATGCCGGATCTGACAGTTTGGCCGGGGGGCAATACGTCGGAATACCTCGCCGAATCTGCATGATACGGAGGTGAATCGCCATAAAACCTGTATCCCGTAGAACACGCACGCTCGACTCACCCTCACGAAACAAGAACTCCCAAAATCCACCGGAGGTGACCAAGTAGTCGCGGGCGACGCCTTCCGTGAAAGCTACCTCGTACTCGCCGGACATCCACGGGAAACCCCAGACCCTCTCCGGCGAGCGAATAACGGGGGGCCCCAACCACGGCACGTGACCGCAGGGTAAAAAATGGGGAACCAGGAGATGTGAGGCAAAAATGGTGGGGCAACTGTACCTGCGCCGACGACGAGAAGCGGATCCCCACCGCGGTCCTGCCCTTCACCTTCGGCTGTAGCCGCGGCCCATACCTGCGCCGCCGACGAGAAGCGAATCCCAACCACGGTACTGCCCTTCTTCGCCGGCCAGCCCGTCTGCACTGCTACCGACGACGAGAAGCGGATCCCCATGGCGGTCTTGCCCTTCGCCTTCGGCTGCAGCGGAATGGGTCACCAACCTAAAGGATGAGTGGAAAAAGTTACTTGTGTGTGTGCAAAAAAGGAAAATGCACCCACACTGCTTGGTCGATACCCCTGTTTTCGAGTTGAATGAATAGTCACGACTAGTCGATGAGTCGTAACTAGAAGTCGACTCAAACACCTCGACACATGACTCGTCAAGCGTCGCTACCCTAGAACGACTCGTTGAATCGAAAACCTTGCACGATACTTACCTCATCATGATCCTCTGCCTCCCCATTGATATCAGCATGACTCATTGCCGCTTGGCTGTTCCGAGTTCAGCCGAGAAGAATTGTTTGCAGGCCCTGCATAGAACAAACAAATCACATCATGGTGTGGAAACCCCCCAAAAATTGTTATTACAATTGCAAATCATAAATGCTACAATGATAAATGAAAAATGATGAAAAGGCAAACACACCTCTCCTCTACCACTATATAGCCCTTCATTTGTACAACTGCATAAGTGTGACTAAGCCAGCTAGGATATGTACTGCTTTGATTGGCAAACTCCTGTATGAATGCATACCCTTGTGACAACAGAGCACACATGAGTGTGCAACCAAAACAACACACATACTGCTTGAACATGGTTTACACAGTGTATCCATCTGAATATCATCGTTTGTGCAACTGGTTAGCCCTCACTGCAACTTCATAAGTTGACTAGCCAACTGAGATTTGTATATGTGTGATCCAACTACATCTGCATTTCTGTGCAACTATGACAACAAACTAGCCAACTAGTTACTTATATGCATGCAACTTATGAGAAAACAGAGAAACCACACGGATGCATTTTGAGACGGTTTAGCAATAACATTAGGACTATCCTCTCAGTACTCTTATGTACTTCCCTCCTTCTATTCCAACTCAAATCGCAGCCAAAAAAAATCAAAAGACCGCCATGCCGGATCTGACAGTTTGGCCGGGGGGCAATACGCCGGAATACCTCGTCGAATCTGCATGATATGGAGGTGAATCGCCATAAAACCTGTATCCCGTAGAACACGCACGCTCGACTCACCCTCACGAAACAAGAACTCCCAAAATCCACCGGAGGTGACCAAGTAGTCGCGGGCGACGCCTTCCGCGAAAGCTACCTCGTACTCACCGGACATCCAAGGGAAACCCCAAACCCTCTCCGGCGAGCGAATAACGGGGGGCCCCAACCACGGCACGTGACCGCCGGGTAAAAAATGGGGAACCAGGAGATGTGAGGCAAAAATGGTGGGGCAACTGTACCTGCGCCGACGACGAAGCGGATCCCCACCGCAGTCCTGCCCTTCACCTTCGGCTGTAGCCGGCCCATACCTGCGCCCGCCGACGAAGCGAATCCCAACCTCGGTCGCCCTTTCGCCTTCGGCTGCCGTCTGCAGCCCGTACCTGCGCCCGGAAGCGGATCCCCATGGCGGTCTTGCCCTTCGCCGGCTGCAGCGGAATGGGTCACCAACCTAAAGGATGAGTGCAAAAGTTACTTGTGTGTGTGTGCAAAAAGGAAAATGCACCCACACGCTTGCTCGATACCCTGTTTTCGATTTGAATGAATAGTCACGACTAGTCGATGAGTCGTTACTAGAAGTCGACTCAAACACCTCGACACATGACTCGTCAAGAGTCGCTACCCTAGAACGACTCGTCGAATCGAAAACCTTGCACGATACTTACCTCATCATCATCCTCTGCCTCCCCATTGATATCAAGATGACTCCACTGCCGCTTGGCGGGCTGTTCCGAGTTCAGCCGAGAAGAATTGTTTGCAGGCCCCTGCATAGAACAAACAAAACACATCATGGTCAGGAAACCCCCCAAAAATAGTTATTACAATTGCAAAACAAAAATGCTACATGGATAAATGAAAAATGACGAAAAGGAAAACACACCTCTCCTCTACCACTATATAGCCCTTCGTTGTACAACTGCATAAGTGTGACTAAGCCAGCTAGG
Source organism: Aegilops bicornis (assembly GCA_021605145.1). NCBI lineage: Eukaryota > Viridiplantae > Streptophyta > Magnoliopsida > Poales > Poaceae > Aegilops > Aegilops bicornis. The sequence continues at coordinate 47,676,571 of CM038673.1, forward strand.
ATATGTACTGCTTTGATTGGCAAACTCCTGTATGAATGCATACCCTTGTGACAACAGAGCACACATGAGTGTGCAACCAAAACGACACACACATCTTTGCTTGAACATGGTTTACGGTGTATCCATCTGAATATCATCGTTTGTGCAACTGGTTAGCCCTCACTGTGCAACTTCATAAGTTGACTAGCCAACTGAGATTTGTATATGTGTGATCCAACTACATCTGCATTTATGTGCAACTATGACAACAAACTAGCCAACTAGTTACTTATATGCATGCAACTTATGAGAAAACAGAGAAACCACACGGATGCATTTTGAGAGGGTTCAGCAATAACATTAGAACTATCCTCTCAGTACTCTTATGTACTTCCCTCCTTCTATTCCAACTCAAATCGCCACCAAAAAAATCAAAAGACCGCCATGCCGGATCTGACAGTTTGGCCGGGGGGCAATACGCCGGAATACCTCGCCGAATCTGCATGATACGGAGGTGAATCGCCATAAAACCTGTATCCCGTAGAACACGCACGCTCGACTCACCCTCACGAAACAAGAACTCCCAAAATCCACCGGAGGTGACCAAGTAGTCACGGCGGCGCCTTCGTGAAAGCTACCTCGTACTCGCCGGACATCCAAGGAAACCTCAAACCCTCTCCGGCCGCGAATAACGGGGGCCCCAACCACGTGCGTGACCGCAGGGTAAAAAATGGGGAACCAGGAGATGTGAGGCAAAAATGGTGGGGCAACTGTACCTACGCCGACGACGAGAAGCGGATCCCCACCGCGGTCCTGCCCTTCACTTTTGGCTGTAGCCGCGGCCCATACCTGCGCCGCCGACGAGAAGCGAATCCCAACCGCGGTACTGCCCTTCGCCTTCGGCTGCAGCCATGGCTCGTACCTGCGCCGACGACGAGAAGCGGATCCCCATGGCGGTCTTGCCCTTCGCCTTCGGCTGCAGCGGAATGGGTCACCAACCTAAAGGATGAGTGGAAAAAGTTACTTGTGTGTGTGTGCAAAAAAGAAAAATGCACCCACACTGCTTGCTCGATACCCCTGTTTTCGAGTTGAATGAATAGTCACGACTAGTCGATGAGTCGTAACTAGAAGTCGACTCAAACACCTCGACACATGACTCGTCAAGAGTCGCTACCCTAGAACGACTCGTCGAATCGAAAACCTTGCACGATACTTACCTCATCATCATCCTCTGCCTCCCCATTGATATCAGCATGACTCCGCTGCCGCTTGGCGGGCTGTTTCGAGTTCAGCCGAGAAGAATTGTTTGCAGGCCCCTGCATAGAACAAACAAAACACATCATGGTCAGGAAACCCCCCAAAAATAGTTATTACAATTGCAAAACAAAAATGTTACAAGGATAAATGAAAAATGATGAAAAGGCAAACACACCTCTCCTCTACCACTATATAGCCCTTCGTTGTACAACTGCATAAGTGTGACTAAGCCAGCTAGGATATGTACTGCTTTGATTGGCAAACTCCTGTATGAATGCATACCCTTGTGACAACAGAGCACACATGAGTGTGCAACCAAAACAACACACATACTGCTTGAACATGGTTTACACAGTGTATCCATCTGAATATCATCGTTTGTGCAACTGGTTAGCCCTCACTGTGCAACTTCATAAGTTGACTAGCCAACTGAGATTTGTATATGTGTGATCCAACTACATCTGCATTTATGTGCAACTATGACAACAAACTAGCCAACTAGTTACTTATATGCATGCAACTTATGAGAAAACAGAGAAACCACACGGATGCATTTTGAGAGGGTTCAGCAATAACATTAGAACAATCCTCTCAGTACTCTTATGTACTTCCCTCCTTCTATTCCAATTCAAATCGCCGCCAAAAAAATCAAAAGACCGCCATGCCGGATCTGACAGTTTGGCAGGGCAATACGTCGAATACCTCGCCGAATCTGCATGATACGGAGGTGCATCGCCATAAAACCTGTATCCCGTAGAACACGACGCTCGACTCACCCTCACGAAACAAGAACTCCCAAAATCCACCGGAGGTGACCAAGTAGTCGCGGCGACGCCTTCCGTGAAAGCTACCTCAGACTCGTCGGACATCCACGGAAACCCCAGACCCTCTCCCATGAAGCGAATAACGGGGCCCCAACAACGGCACGTGACCGCAGGGTAAAAAATGGGGAACCAGGAGATGTGAGGCAAAAATGGTGGGGCAACTGTACCTGCGCCGACGACGAGAAGCGGATCCCCACCGCGGTCCTGCCCTTCACCTTCGGCTGTAGCCGCGGCCCATACCTGCGCCGCCGACGAGAAGCGAATCCCAACCACGGTACTGCCTTTCACCTTCGGCTGCAGCCGCGGCCCGTACCTGCGCCGACGACGAGAAGCGGATCCCCATTGCGGTCTTGCCCTTCGCCTTCGGCTGCAGCGGAATGGGTCACCAACCTAAATGATGAGTGGAAAAAGTTACTTGTGTGTGTGTGCAAAAAAGGAAAATGCACCCACACTGCTTGCTTGATACCCCTGTTTTCGAGTTGAATGAATAGTCACGACTAGTCGATGAGTCGTAACTAGAAGTCGACTCAAACACCTCGACACATGACTTGTCAAGAATCGCTACCCTAGAACGACTCGTCGAATCGAAAACCTTGCACGATACTTACCTCATCATCATCCTCTGCCTCCCCAAAGGATATCAAGATGACTCATTGCCGCTTGGCGGGCTGTTCCGAGTTCAGCCGAGAAGAATTGTTTGCAGGCCCCTGCATAGAACAAACAAAACACATCATGGTCAGGAAACCCCCCAAAAATAGTTATTACAATTGCAAAACAAAAATGCTACAAGGATAAATGAAAAATGATGAAAAGGCAAACACACCTCTCCTCTACCACTATATAGCCCTTCGCTGTACAACTGCATAAGTGTGACTAAGCCAGCTAGGATATGTACTGCTTTGATTGGCAAACTCCTGTATGAATGCATACCCTTGTGACAACAGAGCACACATGAGTGTGCAACCAAAACAACACACATACTGCTTGAACATGGTTTACGGTGTATCCATCTGAATATCATCGTTTGTGCAACTGGTTAGCCCTCATCATGCAACTTCATAAGTTGACTAGCCAACTGAGATTTGTATATGTGATCCAACTACATCTGCATTTATGTGCAACTATGACAACAAACTAGCCAACTAGTTACTTATATGCATGCAACTTATGAGAAAACAGAGAAACCACACGGATGCATTTTGAGAGGGTTCAGCAATAACATTAGAACTATCCTCTCAGTACTCTTATGTACTTCCCTCCTTCTATTCCAACTCAAATCGCCGCCAAAAAATCAAAAGACCACCATGCCGGATCGGCGGTTTGGCCGGGGGTCAATACGCCGGAATACCTCGCCGAATCTGCATGATACGGAGGTGAATCTCCATAAAACCTGTATCCCGTAGAACACGCACGCTCGACTCACCCTCACGAAACAAGAACTCCCAAAATCCACCGGAGGTGATCAAGTAGTCGCGGGCGACGCCTTCCGTGAAAGCTACCTCGTACTCGCCTGACATCCAAGGGAAACCCCAAACCCTCTCCGGCGAGCGAATAACGGGGGGCCCCAACTATGGCACGTGACCGCAGGGTAAAAAATGGGGAACCAGGAGATGTGAGGCAAAAATGGTGGGGCGACATTGCGCCGACGAGCGAAGCGGATCCCCACCGCGGTCCTGCCCTTCACCTTCGGCTGTAGCGCGGCCAATACCTGCGCGCCCGACGAGAAGCGAATCCCAACCATGGTCCTGCCCTTAGCCTGCAGCTGGCCCGTACTGCGCCGCCCGACGAAGCGGATCCCCATCGGTCTTGCCCTTCGCCCGGCTGCAGTGGAATGGGTCACCAACCTAAAGGATGCATGGAAAAAGTTACTTGTGTGTGTGTGCAAAAAGGAAAATGCACCCACACTGCTTGCTCGATACCCCTGTTTTCGAGTTGAATGAATAGTCACGACTAGTCGATGAGTCGTAACTAGAAGTCAACTCAAACACCTCGACACATGATTCGTCAAGAGTCGCTACCCTAGAACGACTCGTCGAATCGAAAACCTTGCACGATACTTACCTCATCATCATCCTATGCCTCCCCGTTGATATCAGCATGACTCCGCTGCCGCTTGGCGGGCTGTTTCGAGTTCCGCCGAGAAGAATTGTTTGCAGGCCCCTGCATAGAACAAGTAAAACACATCATGGTCAGGAAACCCCCCAAAAATAGTTATTACAATTGCAAAACAAAAATGCTACAAGGATAAATGAAAAATGATGAAAAGGCAAACACACCTCTCCTCTACCACTATATAGCCCTTCGCTGTACAACTGCATAAGTGTGACTAAGCCAGCTAGGATATGTACTGCTTTGATTGGGAAACTCCTTTATGAATGCATACCCTTGTGACAACAGAGCACACATGAGTGTGCAACCAAAACAACACACATACTGCTTGAACATGGTTTACGGTGTATCCATCTGAATATCATCGTTTGTGCAACTGGTTAGCCCTCACTGTGCAACTTCATAAGTTGACTAGCCAACTGAGATTTGTATATGTGTGATCCAACTACATCTGCATTTCTGTGCAACTATGACAACAAACTAGCCAACTAGTTACTTATATGCATGCAACTTATGAGAAAACAGAGAAACCACACGGATGCATTTTGAGAGGGTTCAGCAATAACATTAGAACTATCCTCTCAGTACTCTTATGTACTTCCCTCCTTCTATTCCAACTCAAATCGCCGCCAAAAAAATCAAAAGACCGCCATGCCGGATCTGACAGTTTGGCCGGGGGGCAATACGCCGGAATACCTCGCCGAATCTGCATGATACGGAGGTGAATCGCCATAAAACCTGTATCCCATAGAACACGCACGCTCGACTCACCCTCACGAAACAAGAACTCCCAAAATCCACCGAAGGTGACCAAGTAGTCATGGCGACGCCTTCCGTGAAAGCTACCTGGTACTCACGGACATCCACGGAAACCCCGGACCCTCTCCGTGGCGAAAGCGGGGGGCTAACCACGGCACGCGTGACCGCAGGGTAAAAATGGGGAACCAGGAGATGTGAGGCAAAAATGGTGGGGCGACTGTACCTGCGCCGACGACGAGAAGCGGATCCCCACCGCGGTCCTGCCCTTCACCTTCGGCTGTAGCCGCGGCCCATACCTGCGCCGCCGACGAGAAGCGAATCCCAACCGCGGTCCTGCCCTTCGCCTTCGGCTGCAGCCGCGGCCCGTACCTGCGCCGACGACGAGAAGCGGATCCCCATCGCGGTCTTGCCCTTCGCCTTCGGCTGCAGCGGAATGGGTCACCAACCTAAAGGATGCATGGAAAAAGTTACTTGTGTGTGTGTGCAAAAAAGGAAAATGCACCCACACTGCTTGCTCGATACCCTGTTTTCGAGTTGAATGAATAGTCACGACTAGTCGATGAGTCGTAACTAGAAGTCGACTCAAACACCTCGACACATGACTCGTCAAGAGTCGCTACCCTAGAACGACTCGTCGAATCGAAAACCTTGCACGATACTTACCTCATCATCATCCTCTGCCTCCCCCGTTGATATCAAGATGACTCCATTGCCGCTTGGCGGGCTGTTTCGAGTTCCGCCGAGAAGAATTGTTTGCAGGCCCCTGCATAGAACAAACAAAACACATCATGGTCAGAAACCCCCAAAAATAGTTATTACAATTGCAAAACAAAATGCTACAAGGATAAATGAAAAATGATGAAAAGGCAAACACACCTCTCCTCTACAACTATATAGCCCTTCCTGTACAACCGCATAAGTGTGACTAAGCCAGCTAGGATATGTAACGCTTTGATTGGCAAACTCCTGTATGAATGCATACCCTTGTGACAACAGAGCACACATGAGTGTGCAACCAAAACAACACACATACTGCTTGAACATGGTTTACAAAGGTGTATCCATCTGAATATCATCGTTTGTGCAACTGGTTAGCCCTCACTTTGTGCAACTTCATAAGTTGACTAGCCAACTGAGATTTGTATATGTGTGATCCAACTACATCTGCATTTACGTGCAACTATGACAACAAACTAGCCAAGTAGTTACTTATATGCATGCAACTTATGAGAAAACAGAGAAACCACACGGATGCATTTTGAGAGGGTTCAGCAATAACATTAGAACTATCCTCTCAGTACTCTTATGTACTTCCCTCCTTCTATTCCAACTCAAATCGCCGCCAAAAAAATCAAAAGACCGCCATGCCGGATCTGACAGTTTGGTCGGGGGGCAATACGCCGGAATACCTCGCCGAATCTGCATGATACGGAGGTGAATCGCCATAAAACATGTATCCCGTAGAACACGCACGCTCGACTCACCCTCACGAAACAAGAACTCCCAAAATCCACCGGAGGTGACCAAGTAGTCGCGGGCGACGCCTTCCGTGAAAGCTACCTCGCATCACGGGACATCCACGGAAACCCTGACCCTCTCCGGCGTAGCGAATAACGGGGCCCAACAACGGACGCGTGACCGCAGGGTAAAAATGGGGAACCAGGAGATGTGAGGCAAAAATGGTGGGGCAACTGTACCTGCGCCGACGACGAGAAGCGGATCCCCACCGCGGTCCTGCCCTTCACCTTCGGCTGTAGCCGCGGCCCATACCTGCGCCGCCGACGAGAAGCGAATCCCAACCACGGTACTGCCCTTCGCCTTCGGCTGCAGCCGCGGCCCGTACCTGCGCCGCCGACGAGAAGCGGAACCCCATGGCGGTCTTGCCCTTCGCCTTCGGCTGCAGCGGAATGGGTCACCAACCTAAAGGATGAGTGGAAAAAGTTACTTGTGTGTGTGTGCAAAAAAGGAAAATGCACCCACACTGCTTGCTCGATACCCCTGTTTTCGAGTTGAATGAATAGTCACGACTAGTCGATGAGTCGTAACTAGAAGTCGACTCAAACACCTCGACACATGACTCGTCAAGAGTCACTACCCTAGAACGACTCGTCGAATCGAAAACCTTGCACGATACTTACCTCATCATCATCCTCTGCCTCCCCGTTGATATCAGCATGACTCCGCTGCCGCTTGGCGGGCTGTTTCGAGTTCCGCCGAGAAGAATTGTTTGCAGGCCCCTGCATAGAACAAACAAAACACATCATGGTCAGGAAACCCCCCAAAAATAGTTATTACAATTGCAAAACAAAAATGCTACAAGGATAAATGAAAAATGATGAAAAGGCAAACACACCTCTCCTCTACAACTATATAGCCCTTCCCTGTACAACTGCATAAGTGTGACTAAGCCAGCTAGGATATGTACTGCTTTGATTGGCAAACTCCTGTATGAATGCATACCCTTGTGACAACAGAGCACACATGAGTGTGCAACCAAAACAACACACATACTGCTTGAAAATGGTTTACACAGTGTATCCATCTGAATATCATCGTTTGTGCAACTGGTTAGCCCTCACTGTGCAACTTCATAAGTTGACTAGCCAACTGAGATTTGTATATGTGTGATCCAACTACATCTGCATTTTTGTGCAACTATGACAACAAACTAGCCAACTAGTTACTTATATGCATGCAACTTATGAGAAAACAGAGAAACCACACGGATGCATTTTGAGAGGGTTCAGCAATAACATTAGAACTATCCTCTCAGTACTCTTATGTACTTCCTCCTTCTATTCCAACTCAAATCGCCGCCAAAAAAATCAAAAGACCGCCATGCCGGATCTGACAGTTTGGCCGGGGGGCAATACGCCGTAATACCTCGCCGAATCTGCATGATACGGAGGTGAATCGCCATAAAACCTATATCACGTAGAACACGCACGCTCGACTCACCCTCACGAAACAAGAACTCCCAAAATCCACCGGAGATGACCAAGTAGTCGCGGGCGACGCCTTCCGTGAAAGCTACCTCGTACTCGCCGGACATCCACGGGAAACCCCAGACCCTCTCCGGCGAGCGAATAACGGGGGGCCCCAACCACGTCACGTGACCGCAGGGTAAAAAATGGGGAACCAAGAGATGTGAGGCAAAAATGGTGGGGCGACTGTACCTGCGCCGACGACGAGAAGCGGATCCCCACCGCGGTCCTGCCCTTCACCTTCGACTGTAGCCACGGCCCATACCGCGCCCGCCGACGAAGCGAATCCCAACCGTGGTCTCGCCCTTCGCCTTCGGCTGCAGCCGCTGCCCCTGCGCCGATGACGAGAAGCGGATCCCCATCGCGGTCTTGCCCTTCGCCTTCGGCTGCAGCGGAATGGGTCACCAACCTAAAGGATGCATGGAAAAAGTTACTTGTGTGTGTGTGTGCAAAAAAGGAAAAGGCACCCACACTGCTTGCTCGATACCCCTGTTTTCGAGTTGAATGAATAGTCACGACTAGTCGATGAGTCGTAACTAGAAGTCGACTCAAACACCTCGACACATGACTCGTCAAGAGTCTCTACCCTAGAACGACTCGTCGAATCGAAAACCTTGCACGATACTTACCTCTTCATCATCCTCTGCCTCCCCATTGATATCGGCATGACTCCGCTGCCGCTTGGCGGGCTGTTTCGAGTTCCGCCGATACGAATTGTTTGCAGGCCCTGCATAGAACAAACAAAACACATCATGGTTAGGAAACCCCCCAAAAATAGTTATTACAATTGCAAAACAAAACTGCTACAAGGATAAATGAAAAATGATGAAAAGGCAAACACACCTCTCCTCTACCACTATATAGCCCTTTCATTGTACAACCGCATAAGTGTGACTAAGCCAGCTAGGATATGTACCGCTTTGATTGGCAAACTCCTGTATGAATGCATACCCTTGTGACAACAGAGCACACATGAGTGTGCAACCAAAACAACACACATACCGCTTGAACATGGTTTACACGTGTATCCATCTGAATATCATCGTTTGTGCAACTGGTTAGCCCTCACTGTGCAACTTCATAAGTTGACTAGCCAACTGAGATTTGTATATGTGTGATCCAACTACATCTGCATTTATGTGCAACTATGACAACAAACTAGCCAACTAGTTACTTATATGCATGCAACTTATGAGAAAACAGAGAAACCACACGGATGCATTTTGAGAGGGTTCAGCAATAACATTAGAACTATCCTCTCAGTACTCTTATGTACTTCCCTCCTTCTATTCCAACTCAAATCGCCGCCAAAAAAATCAAAAGACCGCCATGCCGGATCTGACAGTTTGGCCGGGGGGCAATACGCCGGAATACCTCGCCGAATCTGCATGATACGGAGGTGAATCGCCATAAAACCTGTATCCCGTAGAACACGCACGCTCGACTCACCCTCACGAAACAAGAACTCCCAAAATCCACCGGAGGTGACCAATTGTCGCGGGCGACGCCTTCCGTGAAAGCTACCTCGTACTCGCCGGACATCCACGGGAAACCCCAGACCCTCTCCGGCGAGCGAATAACGGGGGGCCCCAACCACGGGACGTGACCGCAGGGTAAAAAATAGGGAACCAGGAGATGTGAGGCAAAAATGGTGGGCGATCAGACTGCGCCGACGACGAGAAGCGGATCCCCACCGGGTCCTGCCCTTCACCTTCGGCTGTAGCCGCGGCCCATACCTGCGCCGCAGACGAGAAGCGAATCCCAACCGCGGTCCTGCCCTTCGCCTTCGGCTGCAGCCGCGGCCCGTACCTGCGCCGACGATGAAGCGGATCCCCATCACGGTCTTGCCCTTCGCCTTCGGCTGCAGCGGAATGGGTCACCAACCTAAAGGATGCATGGAAAAAGTTACTTGTGTGTGTGTGCAAAAAAGGAAAGTGCACCCACACTGCTTGCTCGATACCCCTGTTTTCGAGTTGAAAGAATAGTCACGACTAGTCGATGAGTCGTAACTAGAAGTCGACTCAAACACCTCGACACATGACTCGTCAAGAGTCGCTACCCTAGAATGACTCGTCGAATTGAAAACCTTGCACGATACTTACCTCATCATCATCCTCTGCCTCCCCATTGATATCGGCATGACTCCGCTGCCGCTTGGCGGGCTGTTTCGAGTTCCGCCGAGAAGAATTGTTTGCAGGCCCCTGCATAGAACAAACAAAACACATCATGGTCGAAACCCCCAAAAATAGTTATTACAATTGCAAAACAAAAATGCTACAAGGATAAATGAAAAATGATGAAAAGGCAAACACACCTCTCCTCTACAACTATATAGCCCTTCCCCTGCATAACCGCATAAGTGTGACTAAGCCAGCTAGGATATGTACTGCTTTGATTGGCAAACTCTGTATGAATGCATACCCTTGTGACAACAGAGCACACATGAGTGTGCAACCAAAACAACACACACATACTGCTTGAACATGGTTTACACAAAGGTATCCATCTGAATATCATTGTTTGTGCAACCGGTTAGCCCTCACTGCAACTTCATAAGTTGACTAGCCAACTGAGATTTGTATATGTGTGATCCAACTACATCTGCATTTACGTGCAACTATGACAACAAACTAGCCAACTAGTTACTTATATGCATGCAACTTATGAGAAAACAGAGAAACCACACGGATGCATTTTGAGAGGGTTCAAGAATAACATTAGAACTATCCTCTCAAGACTCTTATGTACTTCCCTCCTTCTATTCCAACTCAAATCGCCGCCAAAAAATCAAAAGACCGCCATGCCGGATCTCGACAGTTTGGCCGGGGCACACGCCGGAATACCTCGCCGAATCTGCATGATACGGAGGTGAATCGCCATAAAACCTGTGTCCCGTAGAACACGACGCTCGACTCACCCTCACGAAACAAGAACTCCCAAAATCCACCGGAGGTGACCAAGTAGTCGCGGGCGACGCCTTCCGTGAAAGCTACCTCGTACTCGCCGGACATCCACGGGAAACCCCAGACCCTCTCCGGCGAGCGAATAACGGGGGGCCCCAACAACGGCACGTGACCGCAGGGTAAAATATGGGGAACCAGGAGATGTTAGGCAAAAATGGTGGGGCAACTGTACCTGCGCCGACGACGAGAAGCGGATCCCCACCGCGGTCCTGCCCTTCACCTTCGGCTGTAGCCGCGGCCCATACCTGCGCCGCCGACGAGAAGCGAATCCCAACCCACGGTATGCGCCTTTTCGCCGGCCGCAGCCTGTCTGCACTGCCGACGACGGGAAGCGGATCCCCATGGCGGTCTTGCCCTTCGCCTTCGGCTGCAGCGGAATGGGTCACCAACCTAAAGGATGAGTGGAAAAAGTTACTTGTGTGTGTGTGCAAAAAAGGAAAATGCACCCACACTGCTTGCTCGATACCCCTGTTTTCGAGTTGAATGAATAGTCACGACTAGTCGATGAGTCGTAACTAGAAGTCGACTCAAACACCTCGACACATGACTCGTCAAGAGTCGCTACCCTAGAACGACTCGTCGAATCGAAAACCTTGCACGATACTTACCTCATCATCATCCTCTGCCTCCCCGTTGATATCAGCATGACTCCGCTGCCGCTTGGCGGGCTGTTTCGAGTTCCGCCGAGAAGAATTGTTTGCAGGCCCTGCATGGAACAAACAAAACACATCATGGTCAGGAAACCCCCCAAAAATAGTTATTACAATTGCCAAACAAAAATGCTACAAGGATAAATGAAAATGATGAAAAGGCAAACACACCTCTCCTCTACAACTATATAGCCCTTCCCTGTACAACTGCATAAGTGTGACTAAGCCAGCTAGGATATGTACTGCTTTGATTGGCAAACTCCTGTATGAATGCATACCCTTGTGACAACAGAGCACACATGAGTGTGCAACCAAAACAACACACATACTGCTTGAAAATGGTTTACACAGTGTATCCATCTGAATATCATCGTTTGTGGAACTGGTTAGCCCTCACTGTGCAACTTCATAAGTTGACTAGCCAACTGAGATTTGTATATGTGTGATCCAACTACATCTGCATTTTTGTGCAACTATGACAACAAACTAGCCAACTAGTTACTTATATGCATGCAACTTATGAGAAAACAGAGAAACCACACGGATGCATTTTGAGAGGGTTCAGCAATAACATTAGAACTATCCTCTCAAGACTCTTATGTACTTCCTCCTTCTATTCCAACTCAAATCGCCGCCAAAAAAATCAAAAGACCGCCATGCCGGATTTGACAGTTTGGCCGGGGGGCAATACGCCGGAATACCTCGCCGAATCTGCACGATACGGAGGTGAATCGCCATAAAACCTGTATCACGTAGAACACGCACGCTCGACTCACCCTCACGAAACAAGAACTCCCAAAATCCACCGGAGATGACCAAGTAGTCGCGGGCGACGCCTTCCGTGAAAGCTACCTCGTACTCGCCGGACATCCACGGGAAACCCCAGACCCTCTCCGGCGAGCGAATAACGGGGGGCCCCAACCACGTCACGTGACCGCAGGGTAAAAATGGGGAACCAAGAGATGTGAGGCAAAAATGGTGGGGCGATCGTACTGCGCCGACGACGAGAAGCGGATCCCCACCGCGGTCCTGCCCTTCACCTTCGGCTGTAGCCACGGCCCATACCTGCGCCGCCGACGAGAAGCGAATCCCAACCGTGGTCCTGCCCTTCGCCTTCGGCTGCAACCGCGGCCCGTACCTGCGCCGATGACGAGAAGCGGATCCCCATCGCGGTCTTGCCCTTCGCCTTCGGCTGCAGCGGAATGGGTCACCAACCTAAATGATGCATGGAAAAAGTTACTTGTGTGTGTGTGTGTGCAAAAAAGGAAAATGCACCCACACTGCTTGCTCGATACCCCTGTTTTCGAGTTGAATGAATAGTCACGACTAGTCGATGAGTCGTAACTAGAAGTCGACTCAAACACCTCGACACATGACTCGTCAAGAGTCTCTACCCTAGAACGACTCGTCGAATCGAAAACCTTGCACGATACTTACCTCTTCATCATCCTCTGCCTCCCCATTGATATCGGCATGACTCCGCTGCCGCTTGGCGGGCTGTTTCGAGTTCCGCCGATACGAATTGTTTGCAGGCCCTGCATAGAACAAACAAAACACATCATGGTCGAAACCCCCAAAAATAGTTATTACAATTGCAAAACAAAAATGCTACAAGGATATATGAAAAATGATGAAAAGGCAAACACACCTCTCCTCTACCACTATATAGCCCTTCGCTGTACAAATGCATAAGTGTGACTAAGCTAGCTAGGATATGTACTGCTTTGATTGGCAAACTCCTGTATGAATGCATACCCTTGTGACAACAGAGCACACATGAGTGTGCAACCAAAACAACACACATACTGCTTGAACTTGGTTTACACAGTGTATCCATCTGAATATCATCGTTTGTGCAACTGGTTAGCCCTCACTGCAACTTCATAAGTTGACTAGCCAACTGAGATTTGTATATGTGTGATCCAACTACATCTGCATTTCTGTGCAACTATGACAACAAACTAGCCAACTAGTTACTTATATGCATGCAACTTATGAGAAAACAGAGAAACCACACGGATGCATTTTGAGAGGGTTCAGCAATAACATTAGAACTATCCTCTCAGTACTCTTATGTACTTCCCTCCTTCTATTCCAACTCAAATCGCCGCCAAAAAATCAAAAGACCGCCATGCCGGATCTCGACAGTTTGGCCGGGGGCAATACACGGAATACCTCGCCGAATCTGCATGATACGGAGGTGAATCGCCATAAAACCTGTATCCCGTAGAGAACACGCATGCTCGACTCACCCTCACGAAACAAGAACTCCCAAAATCCACCGGAGGTGACCAAGTAGTCATGGGCGGCGCCCGTGAAAGCTACCTCGTACTGGGACATCCACGGGAAACCCCAGACCCTCTCCGGCGAGTGAATAACGGGGGGCCCCAACCACGGGACGTGACCGCAGGGTAAAAAATAGGGAACCAGGAGATGTGAGGCAAAAATGGTGGGGCGACTGTACCTGCGCCGACGACGAGAAGCGGATCCCCACCGCGGTCCTGCCCTTCACCTTCGGCTGTAGCCGCGGCCCATACCTGCGCCGCCGACGAGAAGCGAATCCCAACCGCGGTCCTGCCCTTCGCCTTCGGCTGCAGCCGCGGCCCGTACCTGCGCCGACGACGAGAAGCGGATCCCCATCGCGGTCTTGCCCTTCGCCTCAGAATGCATGGCGGAATGGGTCACCAACCTAAAGGATGCATGGAAAAAGTTACTTGTGTGTGTGTGTGTGCAAAAAAGGAAAGTGCACCCACACTGCTTGCTCGATACCCCTGTTTTCGAGTTGAATGAATAGTCACGACTAGTCGATGAGTCGTAACTAGAAGTCGACTCAAACACCTCGACACATGACTCGTCAAGAGTCCCTACCCTAGAATGACTCGTCGAATTGAAAACCTTGCACGATACTTACCTCATCATCATCCTCTGCCTCCCCATTGATATCGGCATGACTCCGCTGCCGCTTGGCGGGCTGTTTCGAGTTCCGCCGAGAAGAATTGTTTGCAGGCCCTGCATAGAACAAACAAAACACATCATGGTCAGGAAACCACCCAAAAATAGTTATTACAATTGCAAAACAAAAATGCTACAAGGATAAATGAAAAATGATGAAAAGGCAAACACACCTCTCCTCTACAACTATATAGCCCTTCCCCGCATAACTGCATAAGTGTGACTAAGCCAGCTAGGATATGTACTGCTTTGATTGGCAAACTCCTGTATGAATGCATACCCTTGTGACAACAGAGCACACATGAGTGTGCAACCAAAACAACACACATACCGCTTGAACATGGTTTACACAAAGTGTATCCATCTGAATATCATCGTTTGTGCAACTGGTTAGCCCTCACTCATGCAACTTCATAAGTTGACTAGCCAACTGAGATTTGTATATGTGTGATCCAACTACATCTGCATTTCTGTGCAACTATGACAACAAACTAGCCAACTAGTTACTTATATGCATGCAACTTATGAGAAAACAGAGAAACCACACGGATGCATTTCGAGAGGGTTCAGCAATAACATTAGAACTATCCTCTCAGTACTCTTATGTACTTCCCTCCTTCTATTCAACTCAAATCGCCGCCAAAAAATCAAAAGACCGCCATGCCGGATCTGGACAGTTTGGCCGGGGGCGTCTGGCCGGAATACCTCGCGAATCTGCATGATACGGAGGTGAATCGCCATTAAACCTGTATCCGTAGAACACGCACGCTCGGCTCACCCTCACGAAACAAGAACTCCCAAAATCCACCGGAGGTGACCAAGTAGTCGCTGGCGACGCCTTCTGTGAAAGCTACCTCGTACTCGCCGGACATCCACGAGAAACCCCAGACCCTCTCCGGCGAGCAAATAACGGGGGCCCCAACCACGACACGTGACCGCAGGGTAAAAAATGGGGAACCAGGAGGCGTGAGGCAAAAATGGTGGGGCGACCGTACCTGCGCCGACGACGAGAAGCGGATCCCCACCGCGGTCCTGCCCTTCACCTTCGGCTGTAGCCGCGGCCCGTACCTGCGCCGCCGACGAGAAGCGAATCCCAATCGCGGTCCTACCCTTCGCCTTCGGTTGCAGCCGCAACCCGCACTGCTACCGACGCAGCGAAGCGGATCCCCATCGCGGTCTTGCCCTTCGCCTTCGGCTGCAGCGGCAGCACAGGTTGCCTCTCTCCGCCGGATTTGGGGGAGAAATGGAACGAACAGGAGAGAACCGAGAAGAGAGGAAAATGGACGAGGGAAGGAGATAGAGGCGTGGCTCACCCTTCACGCTTTCTACTTTCTCCATGGCAAGTGGGGCCGCGGCACGGATGCGTCCTGCACGATGCGAACCGGCTGGACCGGGAGAGCGGCGCTTGCGGGCAGGCCCAACCACACGCGTGTTCGGTCGCTCCTGGCCAGGTACCACCTGACGCCGATGACCGCACGATCTAGGCTGATCGAGCAGCTCAAGTTCGGCCTCTCGTTTCGCCCAGATGGTGCGCATGCACTTTGAAGTTATTAGGAAAAATGTTTTGATGGAGTAGGGCGTTTCAGTGCACAGGCTCATCTGCACTCAGTTAGAAAAAAAATCGTAAAAAATTCAAAACAAATTCAAAAAATTCCAATTTTTTTTTGTGTGGTAGACATTTTGGGGCGTGGAACTCGCTTAAAATTTCAAGTCATTTGGACATTTGAGCAGCTCTCAGCAAAAAATACAAATGGTGTAAAACAGTACATGAACAGTAAACATTTTTACAGACCCCCAGTTTGTCTTTTTTGCTGAGAGCTGCTCAGATGTCCAAATGACTTGAAATTTGGAGCGAGTATCACGCATCAAATTGTCTACCACAAAAAAAAAATGGAATTTTTAAAAATTTTCTAGTATTTGTTTTAATTTTTTTTGTTAGCGCAGGTGCAGATAAGCTCGGGTGCAGCGATGGATTTTCGGTTTTGATGCATATACTTATCTTGCTGTGCCAACAGGATTCATGGTGTGCAATATTCATAGATTGCCATCCAAACAGGATTTTGTATTGAAACCAATTCAATTCGGAGGTCTCCAACACAGACATCCAAACACAGCATTAACATAAATGACGAGCTCTTGTGAAGTAAAAAAAGGAAAAAATAACTACATAATTAAGAAACAGTATAACGGGGTGACCTACGAGCCCCCACAACGCTTTGTTGCCCCCAGCCGTTCGTTTGTACTATTGTACGTCCCAGATCATCAAGTTGTCCCGTCGATCGTTGATGTGGCTTTTTTACCGTGTCACTCCGTGCGTTTCGTCCAGCCCATCGTTCCTGGGCTGCTACTTCGAAGAACGAGCTGGGAGCCGTCAGGTGAACTGGGCCGATTTGATCACATAGGTTGTTGATTAGCTCATGGGCCGGTACTTAATTCGCAGGCCAGGTTTCGTGGTTCTCATTGCCGCACTGTCCTTTACGACAAAGGCCTCTAAAAAACTCCTTAGTTGCATGGGCATTTTGAATATTGTATACTTGCTGTCTCGAACATGAAAATGATATTATTTTTGCGGGAAGAATTTTTTTATCTACTCCCTCCGTTTCTAAATATTAGTCATTTTAGATATTTCAATACGGACTACATACGAATGTATATAGACGCATTTTAGAGTATAGATTTACTAATTTTGCTCCGTATGTAGTTTATATTGGAATCTCTAAAAAGACTTATATAGACTTATATTTAAGAACAGAGGGAGTATTCATCAACTATGAACATGGACTGACTATGAAGATAGTACAAAGGACCAGAAGGGATAATTACATCCAGGTCAGTAGACCACCTAGCAACGACTACAAGCGTTGGAGCGAGCGAAAAGCGTGTTGTTGACAGTCGGGAACTCACCTTGCTAAGGTCGTGTAGGACCAGCACATCAGAACATCAATCGCTGGCGATGAAGAGAATGTAGATCGGAAGGATCTCCAACGTGTAGACAAACGAATACACGCGAATGAAGACCAGATCCACGTGGATCCACTGAAGACAAACACGGATTGAATCCTGTGAGATCCGTCAGAGACAAATCTCAACACGCCCCCCATCTCCCCGGACAACACTAGAAGCACTGCCAGACGGGACTAGGCGTAAACAACTTTATTCAATATTCAGAGATCCATCGCTGCCTCTCCTCTCTGGGTAGGACACAAACCCAAAATAAACTATAGAAAACATCCAAACACGAAGCCCTCCGGCCGATAAGGGTGGTCGGAATCCACCACGCATCCATGGCCTTAAGGACACAGGAGACGAGGCGGACCGACGCGGCGCCGACGGGAGGCACAAGAAATCCTAGCGGCGTGCCCTTTCAAGGCCACATGACAGTAAGTTAGTAGTACTCATGTTTGAACATGACATATACCATGCAAGTTGTACTTCATTTTGTAATCAAAAATTGAACAATAAGCAGTATAAATTCCATCAATTTTCAACAATAAATATAACACATGCAACTTCTTTTAATAATCATGTTTGATCCCTACATAATGGTACAAATCATATTTGATCTCATTGAATTCATATTCATACACAATACACAATTAGATCATGTCATCAAACATGGACGGGCGTTGCAACGCGCGCCATCATGGTCTAGTAACCAATAAAGAGATAGCAAGTCAGGGCACTCTTGGTAAGATGTTAAGATACCCATTTATTATGAAATTTCTACTAGTACCATAATATTTGAATCGGATGTTAAAAAACACTTCACAGCTTCTGTTGTCAGCTCTTGAAAAGATCATAACTACTTCAATATTCACGAAGATCATGTTTCTGTCAAGTCAGAGTATACTTCTTTTCGCCATGGGCGTGAGAATCAGTCGTCGTCTTTCTTCTTCGGCGGCTTACGGTATGTTTCCTCAACGTGCTTTGCCAGGAAAACATACGTGTTGAACAGCTTCTTGACATTTGGAACGTTGTAGTTCTGAGCTACATAGACACCACATCCCACTCCCACTAAAAATTTGAAGCCGCCACCGAAAACCATTGCAAGAAAACCTGGAAACGATGATATAAGGGGGGGTTATGTACATGCATTTTGACACAGGATGTAAAAAAATATGGTAAGACAAAAACCTGGAGTACAAATGATTACTGTCATGTGGCAGAAACACACTACTATATCCAAACATAAAGCTAAATGGCACATATTTAGTATTGAAGTACTTCCAGAAAGGAAAGTACAGAAGCTACGTTTACAGCCATTGTGTAACAGTGATTCATGTCTTCAGATTGCACCCTCATATGTTTGGTTACTATAGATAGAATTAGAATGTTGCCGCTCAGTTGCTTCATAGAGTCTAGTCTAGTAGGACTCTACCACGGGAAGAATAAAAGACACGTGCCAGGAGAGGTGGCTGCCAAGGCAGATTAAGCAGAGTATGTTTACAGGTGAAGGAAAGGCCGATGACTGAATGAGTCCTAATCCAATAGTCATCCGAGTCCATAACCCAGTCCAGTGAGACAGAGTCCCTAATCGGAGTATTTAAGCCTAGCTGTGTTATATATCAAGCAATGAGAAAATCTCCCTGTCCTAACACTTCCCTCAAACCTCCAAATTCTCTAATACATCACCTTCCAAGAATACTATGCTAGCAACCACGACCACTTGTTACCACAGGCCCCGTCCTCTACTGAGCTACCCCTCCATCCCTGGTTTTTGGCCAGCACCACCTCTGATATTATTGACCCCAATCAGATTCCAAATATAGGATTGGGCGAATGTAATGAAAGAATCTATCAGATCTGCTAGTAACCTTCATCTTGCAAGGCCACCAAAACCGAATTCATGATCCAATCAGCCAACAATTTCATTTGTAAATTAACAACCAATTATTCTAAGAAATGAAAACTGACGAAAGCTCTATTGTCTTCATCATGTATGACTACATAATCTATTAAATTAGACTAACTACTAAAAATACTGGTGTCAGCTCCTAAAATGTCCTACAAAATTCCCTTCCCTGACTACCCCATAAAGAAAAGAACTGTCGAAATGTAATAACTATTTTTAATGATGGTTAATTCACCTCAAAAGGAAAATAGGATAAGAGGTGAAGATACGATATAACACTCTGAGCTCTAGAGCATTCCTGCAATGCTGCACCAGCAGTTTTGACCCAATCAAGTGCCAAAGAAAATACAGTCTGACACAGCATAATTTTTCTATTTGAGGAATGACACAAGATAACACAGATATCGAGCCGGGCATAAAACATTAACTAGAGATTCCCAGTCAGCAATTGTAAGTAAAGCTACATGTTTTTGAAAGAAAAATAAAATTGTACCAAATAATGGCAACATCTTTTATTAATCTGTTATCTCCCCGCACGTCCTCCCAACCATCCTCACGACCATAGGTACATAGTTTCCTCCGAATGCAAACTATATCCAAAACCATAATTCCCAGGATCAAAACCTGGCTCTGATACTAAGTTGTCACGAGCTAGGTAACGGAGGGGATAGTTGTGAGTGGTAAGAGGGCAAGGGGTTCAGGCTTGGGTGCCGTGACATTTGGGGATAGATCTGTTCTTCTCTGGCTAGCTAAGTATACTAGTACATGAGAGAACAGTTTGGCCACACTGATCAATAACAATTCTTCCAGATTGGGTTACAGAATGATGAACCTAAAACCAATCATGGATAACAAAGTACAGCACCTGCTAGAACTTGCAGTTGGTTTAACTGGCAGCTCAAATGCATTAATAAGAAATATCATGACATTAGACTGGACATAAGACATTGATCTTGTTCCTTACCGGGTTGCAGATGAAGGAGCACGGATCGGTGTCGATTAGCAGCTGCAGGTGGAGGGGGTCGGGCAGTCGGCCGCCGGCGTCGGAGTCAGCAGCGGCAGGTCAGCACGACGGTCAGGCGCAACGGGGGTCCGAGGGAGCCGAGGGCGAGGGGTGACGGCGGCGGGAGTGCGACCAGGTGGGCGGCGCCGCGGAGGGCCCAGGAGCGCGCACGGGTCGGCAGGGAGTCGGGGATTGGCGCGGCGGGGAGCGGGGGGTGGCGGCGGCGATTCGCCAGCGAGGGTCACCGGTAGAAGAGGGAATCGGGAGGGGACCTTTTTTTCTTCTCGTAAATAGCTTTTTTTTTAATCACGGGGACCTTCTTCTTTGAAAAAGGGCAAAGATCCGAATTGGGCCAACCTCGTGGCTGCAGCCGGCCCGCGGCCCAGAAATGAAGAGAATGTACATTTGGGTGGAGCCCAAATTTTCCAAACTATTGGGAGCACCTCATTACCGCATTCTGCGGCAAATAGACGCCTCTTCGCACAGAGCGTGCGGAACTGGCCAGCCATTTAGGGTAAAACTCTTAGCGAACGATGGGGCGCAAAAGTTTCGAAAAAGAAAATATGATCAACCAACCAGGGATTTGATCTCAGCCGGTCGAACTGACCAATGGTTGTTGAAAATGTGTGGCGCCAAGTCTAAACAACAAACTGCAGCAGCGTAACTCAACATTACTCAATGTTTAAAAAACGCAATCCATTTATTAAATTCCATTTCTTTTGAAAATGGTATCAATGTATTGAAAACATGAACAATCTTCGAAAATTTGGAACACCTATTGGAATTATGAAGATATATTGAAAAATGAGGGCTAACAATTGAAATTCCGAAAAATAAATATAAAACACGAATAAAATTTAAGACTCCAAACATTTTTGAAATAACAAGCAAATTTAGAAAATCTGAAGAATTTTTGAGAAATTTAAATATTTTTAGAAACTTGAACAAAAATTTGAAACTCTCAACTTTTTTGAAAACATGAACAATTTTTCAAATTCTGAACATTTGTTTGAAACTGTGAACAATTTTTTAAAACACGAACAATAATTCAAACTCCATTTTTTTATGAAAACATCATCAAATTTCGAAATACCGAACAATTTTTAGAAACATGAAAATAAAACTCCAAACTTGCTTGAAAACGCGAATTTTTGTGAAGTTTGAACATTTTTTGATATTGCGAACAATTTAGAATACAGTAACAAAATTTTGAAACTCCAGACATTTTTTGAAAACATGAACAAATTTCAAATCTCAGAACATTTTGGGACATCGACGCAACGTGCGCAACAAACAAAATTTCAAAAATGACACTTAAAAAGAAAACAGGAAAACAGGAAAAGGAAACAAAGAAAAATAAAAAAAGAATAAGAAAAAAAAGAAAGAAAATAAATAAATGAACAGAAATTAAAACAAGAAAAAACAAAAAACCAACTAGAAGGTTCCCAAAACCGATTGGATCCCACTGTGGCCACGCTTTAAAAGGGTGGGCCAGATCCCTAACTCCTGTCCGTTGCGCAACTAGCACAACGAATTTTTGTGAAGTTTGAACATTTTTTCATATTGCGAACAATTTAGAATACAGTAACAAAATTTTGAAACTCCAGACATTTTTTGAAAACATGAACCAATTTCAAATCTCGGAACATTTTGGGACATCGACGCAACGAGCGTAACAAACAAAATTTCAAAAATGACACTTAAAAATAAAACAGGAAAAACAGGAAAAGGAAACAAAGAAAAATTAAAAAAGAACAAGAAAAAAAGGAAAGCAAATAAATAAAAAAACAGAAATTAAAACAAGAAAAAACAAAAAACCAACTAGAAGGTTCCCAAAACCGATTGGATCCCACTGTGGCCACGCTTTAAGAGGGTGGGCCAGATCCCTAACTCCTGTCCATTGCGCAACTAGCACAACGAGTGATTCGAACCAAGACATTCTAGATATCAGAAAGCTGCGCTAACCACCTGAGCTACCTCACTTTTGTGTTACTTATAGTTGTTTATTACTTTTCTTATTTCTCCTTTCTTTTTTCTTTTTCCTTTTTATTTTCGTTGGAACAGTTTTGTTCTTTTTTTTTCTCTAAATGAGTGCACTTTTTCTTCAAATTCATGAATTTTTTGAAACTGATGAACATTTTTTCCCAGAATCGATGAACTTTTTTGTTAAAAATTTATGAACTTTTTCTAGAATTGATATAAAAAAATCAAATTTGATAAACTTTTGTCAAATATGATAAACGTTTTTTAATTTGTGTTGAACTTTTTCCAAATCCGATGAACTTTTCAACTTCGATGATTTTTTTCAAATTTGATCAATGTTTTTTTAATTCATGAACTTTTTCCATTTTTTACGTTTTTTTTTCAATTGGTACAAACCTTTTTGGGTTATTTAAATTCGTGATTTGTTTTGAATGCTTTTTCAAATTTATGTTTTCTTTGTTCAAATAATTATAGTGAGTATATAATACTAGTATATGTTTAGTTTTTGTACTGAATGAATGGTCAAAAGTGCTTTATTTCCTCCAGTAATCAACAATCTGAGAGTTCTAGTTGTTAACACGTGTGCATTTACATTGGTCTTCGGTGTTCGAATCCCACAACTCCCTATTAAAAATGTGAACGATTTTCTTGGCGGTTTGCTTTTTCTGCTTTTTCTGCTGGTTTGCTGGGCCGGCCCATGTGGTGGGGCGCCTGGGACAGGATGTGTTGGAGTAGAGCCCAAAACTTAGAAATTCATTTTGGAGCTCCAGCTACATGGAACTCGTTTTAAAAAAAAATCAAAACAAATGTTTCAATTTTTCGAAAAATTTGAGAGAAAATCCACAGTGTCATATGTTGTATACTACATACTCGCATATTTTCATGATGAAAAAAATTGACATGAGAGTTACACAAAAAGACAAATCACTGACACTGAAAACAGCGAATAGTGTCTGCACTGTTGTATATACAACCAACGATTTTCACATTTTTGTTGGCTCACGAATCAATGTATTTTCTCATAAAAAATTACGCACGTGTAGTATACATCCATATGTCAATGTGATTTTAGAATCTTTTTAAACTTTGAAATGTTATTTTTGAATGTTTCAAAAAAAGGACTCCATATAGCCCGATCACCAAAATGCCGCACTCTGAAAAACTGCATCTTGTAAGTTGAAGACGAGGAGGAAACTCAACCCACCTTGTGCTTCAACAAGTCCGCCAAAGCCTTCTATTCCGAACATCATATGTATCCCTCTAAACATTATGAAACGAAAAGCTTTACACCCCTCACAAAAAAGAGTTCGCCGTGCCCGATGACACGTTGGATTTCAGACCAGATGGCGTATGACTAATTGCTATGATCAATGGTGATGCCAGCGTAGATGTTAAGTTGAGTGATCCACATCCCCTCTCAATAACCTCATTAACTCTCTCTTTCAACAATCTAGCCTCTGTTATCATTCAAACTGATATTATTCACCAAGATTGCCCGGATATATTATGTTGGGATCTAACCCCTAATGGTACTTGTTCTCCCAAATCCACTTATAAATTGTGTTTGCAGGATATTCATGCAAATCCAAGAAATACTCCTTCCCAAGTTTCTTTGCAGGTCAAAAATCTTCTCAAGTTGATTTGGAAGCAAAAGTTGATGATCCCCAGAGTTCAAACTTTCGCTTGGAGACTCCTTCAAAAAGCACTTCCCATAGGTTTGAGGGCTGGGCGCTTTTCCATACATATTTCTCATTGTTGTTGCAGACGTGGTCAACAAGAGGATGAGGTTCACCTGTTTTTTCTTTGTGACTTTGCTAGAGCTACTTGGTTTTCTCATCCTTGGCTCATTGGAACAGATGCTTTAGTTCAGAACTATCCCAATATTGAAAGTATTATTCTTGCTTTACTTGATATGAACCATCCACATGCTTCTATTGTCATCATTCTAAATTTTATGGGGTGTCTTTGGAAAGGGAGGAATGATTATCTTTTTGATAGAAAGAAAGCTGCCCCTCACCAAGTTAATACTGCTGCTGCTTCTCTATGTGCTGATTTCTGTGATCTGCTTAATAATTCTTCACACCATCAGTCTCAAAACTCCAGCTGTATCTTAATCCATACTAATCAACTTCCCTTGCAGGGACAAACGCTTAAATATGATCTTCTTATCACAGGACCGAAAGTGTATTGCAAAAAAAATCCAGGTTTATTGCAGGGAACATCAGCCACTAGAGTTGGTATCTTCATTTCTTTGTTGCAGGATCAGAAGGAAGTCAGTGTTCAGATTCGAGCTTCCACCTCCATTACAAGTACACCTCTTGGTTGCAGCTTTTGCTCTTCTCTTGGCTGCACAAGTGGTCAAACGTCTCAGCATCAGCTAGCCGGTCTTCCTCACAAACTGTCTCTCTTTGGCTTCATTTGCGGCTAGTAGGAAGATTACTGGAACTACTACCCCTTGGACTATCAGGAAAGTTTTAGCCGATTTCTTATGCTACTCTTCAAACCTTCAACCTAGGGTGTTCCATATTTCCAAGGAAATTAATGGAATTGCTCACAATGTTGCTCATCAGGTTCTTAGATCAAATGGAAAACCTGACATATGTTGTTTTGCTTTAGCTCACAGGAACATGACTTGCCTGGTAGTTTCTCTCCTCTCCAATTTCCAGTTCAAGGGCTTTGTAATCCATGTTGTACGTTGCTATTGAGCTGAGCTGAATGAAAGTTTGGCGCTTCGTGCGCCATTTGTTGTTAAGAAAAACACCCCCTCTCAATGCATGTTGATCGACCAACCGATTCTTCCTTTTAAAGATTATAAAGATGTCTCATGTAATGTCCTAGGGGTGTTGCTCGTTGTCCGACGAAGAGGAGTGCCAAAAGTCGGTTTGCTTGCCACCCCCAATGATGATTCTAGTGGCTTCGCAGTTCATATTAGACTTACGGTTATTTTTACAGGAACTAACGGACCAACCCTTCTCCCCTCACTAAGGGCATGTGCAACAGTCTAGGCGGGTCATGTCTATACCCTCTCTTCATGTCAGATTACAGATGCACACAACCCAACAAAAAAGGAAGGGGAAGAAAAACATATCCCGCTATGGTGATCAAAACCGTGTAGTTGCAACAAAAACCACTGCGAAGGCGGCACCCGGAGTCCAAATTCTTCAAAAGCGACGCCTCCAAGAAGGAAACAGTGCACAAGCGCCGTCGCCACCTGATCATCGATCTCTGGCTTTCATCCTAGAGAAAGTCCTCTCTCAAAACAATGCCTTCAACAAGGTCATTGCCAGGCACAACCACTTTAAGGCCAGACCTTGGATTTTCACCATGGAACATAAGACTATGTACTCCTCCTATGCTGCCGCCCCCGCTTGCTGATGTTGCTTCTACAAGTCAGGAAACACCAAGCAAAGTCCTCATCGCCTCGAGGACCCAGTTCGTTGTTACTAGACCTCAAACCTCAGCCGCCATGACATTCTCCGCCACTATCTTCACCATGGAAATCTAAACACCGACATGTCCCATGATGGCAACACACAACGAAGCTTCGCATTACTTCCTCTTGAAGCCGCATGGCCAAAAATACGGGTTCACACGACCGAATCCCATCCAATCCAGCAATCTACAGGCATCAGGCGCGAAATGGAGATCGCCGACGGAGCCTTCTGGAACTTCTCACCGGCCAGATCAATGAGGACAGGCATCAAGTAGAACACCGTATTGAAGTGAGAAGAACACTAGGACCACCTCCTTTATTTGGCAGGCCCCCACGCCGCCGCCCACTGGTTCCTGATCAGCATTCTGGAGAACTCAGCGGGCACCGCAACCACCACCCGCATCACGCGGAGATGAGGGCCTGGGCCGCACCGAGACCCTCGAACCAGGTGCCATGCCACCCACGTGGCCACAGCGGTCGCGGAGAAGTCCGGGGCCGCCGCCCCGGTGTCCAACTCCGGCGGACGAGCGGCGCCATCCAGGGCCGCCACAAAACTCCAACGAGAGATCCCGCCACGCGAGAAGGAAGAGGCCCGGACGCTGCCAGTTGCGCTTGGGGATGAGAGCCCGCCACCGCCGTCAGTCGGACGGCCTTTGACCGGCAGCATCCTTCGGCGGTAGTGGGGGGAGCAGGGGCGGAGGAGAGGGAGGTGGCGGCTCTAGGGATCCGCTCGAGCCACCCCACGTGGGAGCGATGCGGGTGTCACGAAAAAGAATATGACCAACCATCTTCTCAATGCTAGCTAGTTTTACATGTAAAGCCTCCATGGCAATAAAATGGCGTAGGTTAACAAGCTTGTTGCCTTTCGGCAAATCTGTACTAGCTCCCCAATCATTTATATCCAGCACATGTAGATGATACATCCTACATCACTAGTAGAAAAAGGGGATTTCGTTCGGGCCTGGCCAGCCCATTAGTCCCGGTTCTTATACGAACCGGGACCAATGGGTGCATTTGTCCCGGTTCGTGAGCCCAGGTGGCCGGCCGGGACCACGTGGGCTTTGGTCCCGGTTCGTCTGGACCCATTTGTCCCGGTTCTAGGCACGAACCGGGACCAATGGGCCTCGCTCCTGGCCCACATCCATTGGTCCCGGTTCCAGCCACGAACCGGGACAAATGATTTTCCTATATATAGCCCATCGCCGGCGAGCAGAGCACTCCACAGTGCTCTGTTTTTTGCTGGCCGGCGAGGGGAGGGCATTTGGGTGCTCTAGCTCACCTCCTATGCACATGAGGTGTTCGATGAAATGTCCGAGCCACACTAGTTAATATTTCTTGTCTCAAAACTCGACCTCCGAGCTCCATTTTTCCCGAGATTTTTCTAGGTTTAGCGGTCTGTCACGTCCCGTCCCTGTCTTCACCGCCATCGATCGCCCGCGCCGATCTCGTCGCCGGCACCACCGTGGTGAGCCTCTTGTTCTTATCTTCTTTGTGAAAGAAAAAATTCTTACTTGAGATAGATACTTGTCTAATTTTCTTACTTTTATTATTCCTTGTTATTATATAGTGCGATGGTTCTGGTATCCGCCCCTGTCGGCCCTCGTCCTTTCTATGATTCAGATGTGGTACATATTATCTTTTTATAACTATTTGGTTCATTTATTGTTTATGACAATTATGCCGACCAACGTGACATAGATTGTATTTATGTAGGAGGTGGTTGAACCGGAAATTCCAACCGACCCTATTGTCGAGAGGTTAAATTTAGTTGAAGAAGAAAACAATTACTTGAAGGAAAAAATAAAAAAATTGAGGAGGAGAAGATGATATTGGAGTTGCATGTTGCAGATGGCGTCGATGATCAGAAGATCAAGATGGATGCAATGCGGTAGAAGATTAGAAAGATTAGAAAATATTCCATTCATACCGAGGCTTGGTATCATTATGCCGTTGGATCAACTGTTACCTTAATTGTGATTATGATCGCATTGTTGTTGCATTCAAAGGTTTTACATAGTTTCAATGTATGGTTTAACTAGATGCTCTGGAGAGCTATATGTTGTTCAATTTGAACTATGTATGTACTTTGGTTTTAATGTGATAATGAACTACTATTAATTTGGTCACTTATCTATCCATGTTCATTTGTAGTGCTTTTCAATTTCAGGGTCTTATAGCTGAAAAAATCAGTAAATGCATGAAAATAACAAATGAAGTCAGAAAGGGTTAAAAATTGATGATGTGGCTTTGAATGGTTCATTTTGAACACAGAAAAACTATGGAGTTCAAATAAGTTCAAAAAATGAAATCCCTTTATAACAGACGAGTTTCCATATGAAACCCTGATACTTCCAAAGAGATTGTCCGTTTTGTACACGAAGTGCGTCCAGTTTTTGCCGTAAGCCTCTCTACTTTCTTGCACATGCTATGTGGGTGAAATGATGATACCATGCAACCTTTTCAGAGTTCATTTGTAGTGCTTTTCAATTTCAGGGTCTTATAGCTGAAAAAATCAAGAAATGCATGAAAAATAACAAATGAAGTCGAAAGGGTTGAAAATTGATGATGTGGATTTGAATGGTGCATTTTGAAAACACAAAAACTATGGAGTTCAAATAAGTTCAAAAAAATGAAATCCCTTTGTAATGCATTTAGTTTTCAGATGAAACCCTAATACTTCGAAAGAGATTGTCCGTTTTGTACACGAAGTGCATCCAGTTTTTGCCATAAGCCTCTCTACTTTCTTGCACATGCTATGTGGGTGAAATGATGATACAATGCCAACTTTCAACCTTTTCAGAGTTCATTTGTAGTGCTTTTCAATTTCAGGGTTTTATAGCTGAAAAAAATCAGTAAATGCATGAAAAATAACAAATGAAGTCGAAAGGGTTGAAAATTGATGATGTGGCTTTGAATGGTGCATTTTAACACACAAAAACTATGGAGTTCAAATAAGTTCAAAAAATGACATCCCTTTGTAATGCATTTAGCTTCCGTGATGAAACCCCGATTTCAAAGAGATTGTCCGTTTTGTACACGAAGTGCATCCAGTTTTTGCCGTAAGCCTCTCTACTTTCTTGCACATGCTATGTGGGTGAAATTATGATACCATGCCAACTTTCAACCTTTCCAGAGTTCATTTGTAGTGCTTTTCAATTTCAGGGTCTTATAGCTGAAAAAAATTAGTAAATGCATGAAAAATAGCAAATGAAGTCAGAAAGAGTTGAAAATTGATGATGTGGCTTTTCATGGTGCATTTTGAACACAGAAAAACTATGGAGTTCAAATAAGTTAAAAAAATGAAATCCCTTTGTAACAGACGTGTTTCCGTATGAAACTTTGATACTTC
The DNA here is from genome assembly GCA_021605145.1 of Aegilops bicornis. Lineage (NCBI taxonomy): Eukaryota > Viridiplantae > Streptophyta > Magnoliopsida > Poales > Poaceae > Aegilops > Aegilops bicornis. The sequence goes on from CM038673.1 coordinate 47,705,668, forward strand.
GAAAGAGATTGTCCGTTTTGTACACGAAGTGCATCCAGTTTGTGCCATAAGCCTCTCTACTTTCTTGCACATGCTATGTGGGTGAAATGATGATACCATGCCAACTTTCAACCTTTTCAGAGTTCATTTGTAGTGCTTGTCATTTACGGGGTCTTATAGCTGAAAAAATCAGTAAATGCATGAAAAATAATAAATGAAGTTAAAAAGGGTTGAAAATTGATGTTGTGGCTTTGAATGGTGCATTCTGAACATAGAAAAACTATTGAGTTCAAATAAGTTCAAAAAATGAAATCCCTTTGTAATGCATTTAGCTCTGACGAAACCCCGATACTTCCAAAAAGATTGTCCGCTTTGTACACGAAGTGCCTCCAGCTTTTGCCGTAAGCCTCTCTACTTTCTTGCACATGCTATGTGGGTGAAATTATGATAGCATGCCAACTTTCAACCTTTCCAGAGTTCATTTGTAGTGCTTTTCAATTTCGTGGTCTTATAGAAAAAAATTAGTAAATGCATGAAAAATAACAAATGAAGTTTAAAAAGGTTGAAAATTGATGATGTGGCTTTTGAATAGTGCATTTTGAACACAGAAAAACTATGGAGTTCAAATAAGTTAAAAAATGAAATCCCTTTGTAATGCACGTGTTTCCAGATGAAACCCCGATACTTGAAAGAGATTGTCCGCTTTGTACACCTAAGTGCATCCAGTTTTGTCCATAAGCCTCTCTACTTTCTTGCACATGCTATGTGGGTGAAATGATGATACAATGCCAACTTTCAACCTTTTCAGAGTTCATTTGTAGTGCTTTTCAATTTCAGGGTTTTATAGCTGAAAAAATCAGTAAATGCACCTAAAAATAACAAATGAAGTCGAAAGGGTTGAAAATTGATGATGTGGCTTTGAATGGTGCATTTTGAACACGTAAAAAACTATGGAGTTCAAATAAGTTAAAAAATGAAATCCCAAACTATGGTGAATTATCAAAGTATTTTCTATTCAAAATCATTAAAAGCAAAATGAATTTTCATAAACAACTTTTTGTTACAAACTTTAATAGCAAAAAGAATTATCATAAAATAAAATAAATAAGTAATTAGAAACAAAATGATATAAACTATAATAAACTATATAAGTAGAAACAAAATAAAATAAAATAAAATAAATACTTTAATAACATAAATGAAATTTATGAAACTAAAATTATAAAAGTATTTTCTGTTCAAAACATTATAAGCAACCTCTAATAAAATATATAAAATTCATGCAACTAAAATTATCAAAGTATTTTCTGTTCAAAATCATTAAAAGAAAATAGAATTTTCATAAAGAACTTTCTTTGTCAGAAACTTTAATAGCAAAAATAATTATCATAAAATAAAATAAATAAGTAATTAGAAACAAAATAAAATAAAATAAATAAGTATTTTGTTGTAAGTAGAAACAAAACAAGAAAAGCAAAAAAGAAAACAAAAAAACTGGGAAAAAATAAAAAAATTGCCACCTACTGGGACACCACGGCCTGAATACGACTAGAAACCCATAAATGGGCCAAGATTCAGGCCCGCAGAAGGCCCAGTAGGCCCATCTGGCATGACAATTAGGCCTGTAAGCCTGCAATAGAGAGGAGCTCGAGAGGGGTGCGGCAGTGGGGCATATAAAACACTGCACGCCCCTCTCAACTAGCGAGGTGGGACTAAACACCCACCACCACGCCGCTGTGCGCGGCCTTTGGTCCCGTTGGTGGCTCCAACCGGGACTAAAGGTGGGCATTGGTACCGGTTCGTGCCACCAATCGGAACCAATTCTCCCCCTTTAGTACCGGTTGGCGCCACCACCCTTTGGGTTGCTGAAAAGAGACCTTTGGTCCCTGCTACCTCTTGAGCACTGCGTTGGTTTTCCCTTGAAGAGGAAAGGGTGATGCAGCAAAGTAGCGTAAGTATTTCCCTCAGTTTTTGAGAACCAAGTCATCAATCCAGTAGGAGGCCACGCGCAAGTCCCTCGCACCTACACAAACAAATAAATCCTCGCAACCAACGCGATAAGGGGTTGTCAATCCCTACACGGTCACTTACGAGAGTGAGATCTGATAGATATGATAGGATAATACTTTTGGTATTTTTATGATAAAGATGCAAAGTAAAGAAAGTAAATAAAAACGGCAAAAGAAATAGCTAAGTGTTGGAAGACTAATATGATAGAAGATAGACCCGGGGGCCATAGGTTTGACTAGTGGCTTCTCTCAAGAGCATAAGTATTTTACTTGGGTGAACAAATTACTATTGAGCAATCGATGAATTGAGCATAGTTATGAGAATATCTAGGTATGATCATGTATATAGGCATCACGTCCGAGACAAGTAGACCGACTCGTGCCTCGCATCTACTACTATTACTCCACACATCAACCGCTATCCAAAGATGCATCTAGAGTATTAAGTTCATAAGAACAGAGTAACACTTTAAGCAAGATGACAGGATGTAGAGGGATAAATTCATGCAATATGATAAAAACCCCATCTTGTTATCCTCGATGGCAACAATACAATACATGCCTTGCTGCCCCATCACACCGGGAAAGGACACCGCAAGATTGAACACAAAGCTAAGCACTTCTCCCATTGCAACAAAGATCAATCTAGTAGGCCAAACCAAACTGATAATTCGAAGAGACTTGCAAAGATAAACAATCATACATAAAAGAATTCAGAAGATTCAAATATTGTTCATAGATAAACTTGATCATAAACCCACAATTCATCGGTCTAAACAAACACACCGCAAAAGAAGATTACATCGAATAGATCTCCACAAGAGAGGGGGAGAACATTGTATTGAGATCCAAAAAGAGAGAAGAAGTCATCTAGCTAATAACTATGGACCCGAAGGTCTGAGGTAAACTACTCACACTTCATCGGAGAGGCTATGTGTTGATGTAGAGGCCCTCCGTGATCGATGCCCCCTCCGGCGGAGCTCCGGAACAGGCCCCAAGAGGGGATCTCGTGGGTACAAAAGGTTGCAGTAGTGGAATTAGGTTTTTGGCTCCGTATCTGATTGTTTTGGGGTACGTAGGTATATATAGGAGGAAGGAGTACGTGGTGGAGCAACGTGGGGCCCACGAGGGTGGAGGGCGCGCCCAGGGGGGTAGGCGCGCCCCCTACCTTGTGGCTTCCTGGTGGCTTTCTTGACGTAGGGTCCATGTCCTCTGGATCTTGTTTGGTCCGAAAATCACGTTCCCGAAGGTTTCATTCCATTTGGACTCCGTTTGATATTATTTTTCTCAAACTCAAATAGGCAAAAACAACAATTCTGGGCTGGGCCTCCGGTTAATAGGTTAGTCCCAAAAATAATATAAAAGTGAATAATAAAGCCCAATAATGTCCAAAATAGAAGATAATGTAGCATGGAGCAATAAAAAATTATAGATACATTGGAGACGTATCAAGCATCCCCAAGCTTAATTCCTGCTCGTCCTCGAGTAGGTAAATGATAAAAACAGAATTTTTGATGTGGAATGCTACTTGGCATAATTTCAATGTAATTCTTCTTAATTGTGGTATGAATATTCAGATCCGAAAGATTCAAGACAAAAGTTCAATATTGACATAAAAATAATAATACTTCAAGTATACTAACTAAGCAATTATGTCTTCTCAAAATAACATGGCCAAAGAAAGTTATCCCTACAAAATCATATAGTCCTGCTATGCTCTATCTTCACCACACAAAATATTTAAATCATGCACAACCCCGATGACAAGCCAAGCAATTGTTTCATACTTTTGACGTTCTCAAACTTTTTCAATCTTCACGCAATACATGAGCGTGAGCCATGGACATAGCACTATATGTGGAATAGAATGGTGGTTGTGGAGAAGACAAAGAGGAGAAGATAGTCTCACATCCACTAGGCGTATCAACGGGCTATCAATGTGAGTGAGTAGGGATTGCCATGCAACGGATGCACTAGAGCTATAAGTGTATGAAAGCTCAACAAAAGACACTAAGTGGGTGTGCATCAAACTCGCTTGCTCACGAAGACCTAGGGCATTTTGAGGAAGCCCATCATTGGAATATACAAGCCAAGTTCTATAATGAAAAATTCCCACTAGTATATGAAAGTGATATCATAGGAGACTCTCTATCATGGAGATCATGGTGCTACTTTGAAGCACGAGTGTGGTAAAAGGATAGTAACATTGTCCATTCTCTGTTTTTCTCTCATTTTTTTATTTGGGCCTTTTTTTCTCTTTTTTATGGCCTCTTTTCTTTCTTTTTTCGTCCGGAGTCTCATCCCGACTTGTGGGGGAATCATAATCTCCATCATCCTTTCCTCACTTGGGACAATGCTCTAAAAATGATGATCATCACACTTTTATTTTCTTACAACTCAACAATTACAACTCGATACTTAGAACAAAATATGACTCTATATGAATGCCTCCGGCGGTGTACCGGGATATGCAATGAATCAAGAGTGACATGTGTTGGGGAACGCAGTAATTTCAAAAAATTTCCTACGCACACACAGGACCATGGTGATGGCATAGCAACGAGAGGGGAGAGTATTGTCTACGCACTCAGAGACCAAAGCGAAGCGATCACAACGTAGAGGAAGTAGTCGACGTTCTCCTCGCGATCCACCGATCCTAGCTCACTCCGGCGCCTCGAGTTCTTGGCACACGCTCAGCTCGATGACGCTCCTCGGGCTCCGATCCAGCAAAGCTCCGGGAGAGGGAGTTCCACAAGACGACGGGCGTGGTGATGATCTTGATGTTCTACCGACGCAGGCTTCGCCTAAGCACTGCTATGATATGACCGAGGTGGAATATGGTGGAGGGGCACCAGACACGGCCAAGGAACGATCTCAAGGATCAACTTGTGTCTTCTAGGGTGCCCCCTACCCCCTCAGAGCATATAAAGGAGGGAGGGAGGAGGTGGCCGGCCTCAAGGGGCGCCATAGGGAGGGGAAACCTACTCCAAGTAGGTTTCCTCTCTTTCCTTATCTTATTTGGAGGGGAAAGGAAGGAGTACTAGTATTAGGAAGTAGTACTAGTAGTAGGAATAGGAAGAGGGGAAGGAGAAGGAAAGGGGGCCGCCCTCCCCAATTCGGATTGGGCTTGGGGCGCGCCTCCCTTGTTCCTTCTCCCTTCCTCCTACATGGGCCCAATAAGGCCCATATACCTCCCGGGGTTCCGTAACTCCCGGAGCTCCAAACTTCTCCGAACCTTTCCGGTGTCCAAATATATCCGTTCAATATATTAATCTTTATGTCTCGACCATTTCGAGACTCCTCGTCATGTCCGTGATCATATCCGGACTCAACAACCTTCGTACATCAAAATACATAAACTCATAATATAACTGGCCATCGAAACCTTAAGCGCTATGGGACCCTACGGTTCGAGAATAATGTAGACATGACCGAGACACATCTTCGGGTCAATAACCAATAGCGGGACCTGGATGCCCATATTGGTTCCTACATTTTCTACGAAGATCTTTATCGGTCGACCGCATAACAACATATGTTGTTCCCTTTGTCATCGGTATGTTACTTGCCCGAGATTTGATCGCCGGTATCCAATACCTAGTTCAATCTCGCTATCGCAAGTCTCTTTACTCGTTCTGTAATGCTTCATCCCGTAACCAACTCATTAGTCACATTGCTTGCAAGGCTTATAATGATGTGCATTACCGAGAGGGCCCAGAGATACCTCTCCGACAATCGGAGTGACAAAACCTAATCTCGAAATATGCCAACCCAACATGTACCTTTGGAGACACCTGTAGTACTCCTTTATAATCACCCAATTACGCCAGGACGCTTGGTAGCACCCAAAGTGTTCCTCCGTAAACGGGAGTTGCATAATCTCATAGTTACAGTGAACATGTATAAGTCATGAAGAAAGCAATAGCAACATACTAAACGATCAAGTGCTAGGCTAACGGAATGGGTCATGTCAATCAGATCATTCTCCTAATGATGTGATCCCATTAATCAAATGACAACTCATGTCTATGGTTAGGAAACATAACCATCTTTGATTTAACGAGCTAGTCAAGTAGAGGCATACTAGTGACACTGCTTGTCTATGTATTCACACATGTATTATGTTTCCGTTAATACAATTCTAGCATGAATAATAAACATTTATCATGATATAAGGAAATAAATAATAACTTTATTATTGCCTCTAGGGCATATTTCCTTCAGTCTCCCACTTGCACTAGAGTCAATAATCTAGATACTTGCCGTGAGCTTTAACACTCATCGGACCGCATACATCAGTATGTATTATTTCAAATAAGTCATTTGCTCGCTCCATTGTTCCGGAGAATAGAGTCTTTAGTCATCTTGCCCATAAGGCATGGTTCGCAAGCATCAAGTGATTCATAATCAAGTGATTCCAAAAACACATCAAAGATGGAGTTTCTTCATGCGCTTTACACCAATATGACCTAAACGGCAAAGTACACAAATAAGTTGCACTATCATTATTAACTTTGCATCTTTTGGCATCAATATTATGAATATGTGTATTACTACGATCGAGATCCAACAAACTATTTTTATTGGGTGTATGACCATTGAAGGTTTTATTCATTTAAACAGAACAACAATTATTCTTTGACTTTAAATGAATAACCGTTTTTTGCAATAAACATGATCAAATCATATTCATATTCAACGCAAACACCAAATAACATTTATTTAGGTTTAACACTAATCCCGAAAGTATAGGGAGTGTGCGATGATGATCATATCAATCTTGGAACTACTTCCAACACTCATCGTCACTTCCCCTTAACTAGTCTCTCGTTTATTCTCAGAACTCCTGTTTCGAAAGTTACTAATCTTAGCAACCGAACGAGTATCAAATACTCAGGGGCTACTATAAACACTAGTAAGGCACACATCAATAACCTGTATATCAAATATAACCTTGTTCACTTTGCCATCCTTCTTATCCACCAAATATTCAGGGGTAGTTCGCTTCCAAAGGACCAGTTCCATTGCAGCAAAAGTACTCGGCCTCGTGCTTAGGTCTAGACTTGGGCTTCTTCACTCGAGCGAACAACTTGCTTGCCGTTCCTTTTGAAGTTCCCCTTCTTCCCTTTGCCATTTTCCTTGAGACTAGTGGTCTTGTCAACCATCAACACTTGATGTTTTTCTTGATTTCTACCTTCGCCGATTTTAGCATCGCCAAGAGCTCGAGAATCTTTTCATCATCCCTTGCATACTATAGTTCATCACGAAGTTCTACTAACTTAGTGATGGTGACTAGAGAATTCTGTCAATCACTATCTTATCCGGAAGATTAACTTCCACTTGATTCAAGCGATTGAAGTACTCGGACAATCTGAGCACATGCTCACTAGTTGAGCGATTCTCCTCCATCTTTTAGCTATAGAACTTGTTGGAGACTTCATATCTCTCAACTCGGTATTTGCTTGAAATATTAACTTCAATTCCTGGAACATCTCATATGGTCCATGACGCTCAAAACGCCTTTGAAGTCCCGATTCTAAGCCGTTAAGCATGGTGCACTAAACTATCAAGTAGTCATCATATTGAGCTAGCCAAACGCTCATAACGCCTCAGATTCGCTCATATTGAGCTAGCCAAATGTTCATAACGCCCGTGATCTGCTCCTCGCAATAGGTCCATCACCTAGCGGTGCATTAAGGACATAATTCTTCTCAAGGCAAAGCAATGAGGATAAACCTCAGATCACGGATCCAATCCGCATCATTGCTACTAACATCTTTCAATACAATTTTCTCTAGGAACACATATAAAAACATAGGGAAGTAACAACGCGAGCTATTGATCTACAACATAATTTGCAAAATACTACCAGGACTAAGTTCATGATAAATTAAAGTTTAATTAATCATATTAAAACCTCCCACTTAGACAGACATCTCTCTAGTCATCCAAGTGATTACGTGATCCAAATCAACTAAACCATGTCCGATCATCACGTGAGATGGAGTAGTTTCAATGGTGAACATCACTATGTTGATCATATCTACTATATGATTCACGCCGACCTTTCGGTCTCGTGTTCCGAGGCCATATCTGTTATATGCTAGGCTCACAAGTCTAACTCGAGTATTCCGCGTGTAAACTGCTTTTGCACCCGTTGTAGATGGACGAGAACTTATCACACCCGATCATCACGTGGTGTCCGGGTACTACGAACTTTGGCAACGGTGCATACTGTGGAGAACACTTCTTGATAATTTTAGTGAGAGATCATCTTATAATGCTACCGTCAATCAAAGCAAGATAAGATGCATAAAGGATAAACATCACATGCAATCAATATAAGTGATATGATATGGCCATCATCATCTTGTGCTTGTGATCTCCATCTCAAGCACCGTCGTGATCACCATCGCCACCGGCGCGACACCTTGATCTCCATCGTAGCATCGTTGTCGCCTCGCCAACTGTTGCTTCTCGACTATCGCTACCGCTTAGTGATAAAGTAAAGCAATTACATGGCGTTTTCATTTCATACAATAAAGCGACAACCATATGGCTTTCGCCCGATTGCCGATAACTCGGTTACAAAACATGATCATCTCATACAATAAAATATAGCATCACGCCTTGACCATATCACATCACAACATGCCCCGCAAAAACAAGTTAGACGTCCTCTACTTTGTTATTGCAAGTTTTACGTGGCTGCTACGGGCTGAGCAAGAACCGTTCTTACCTACGCATCAAAACCACAACGACATTTCACAAATAGACTCCGTTTTAACCTTCTCAAGGACCGGGCGTAGCCACACTCGGTTCAACTAAAGTGAGAGAGACAGACACCCGCCAGCCACCTTTAAGCACGAGCGCTCGGAACGGTGAAACCAGTCTCGCGTAAGCGTACGCGTAATGTCGGTCCGGGCCGCTTCATCTCACAATACCGCTGAACCAAAGTATGACATGCTGGTAGGCAGGATGACTTGTATCGCCCACAACTCACTTGTGTTCTACTCGTGCATATGACATCAACGCATAAAACCAGGCTCGGATGCCACTGTTGGGGAACGCAGTAATTTCAAAAATTTCCCACGCACACACGTGACCATGGTGATGGCATAGCAACGAGAGGAGAGTATTGTCTCACGCACCCTCGTAGACCAAAGCGGAAGCAATCACAACGTAGAGGAAGTAGTCGACGTTCTCCTCGCGATCCAGCCGATCCTAGCTCCCATACTCGGCGCCTCCGAGTTCTTGGCACACGCTCAGCTCGATGACGCCTCCTCGGGCTCCGATCCAGCAAAGCTCCGGGAGAGGGAGTTCACAAGACGACGGGCGTGGTGATGATCTTGATGTTCTACCACGCAGGCTTCGCCTAAGCACTGCTATGATATGACCGAGGTGGAATATGGTGGATGGGGGCACCGCACACGGCTAAGGAACGATCTCAAGGATCAACTTGTGTCTTCTAGGGTGCCCCTACCCCGTGATATAAAGGAGGGAGGGAGGAGGTGGCCGGCCTCAAGGGGCGCGCCATAGAGGGGGGAAACCTACTCCAAGTAGGTTTCCTCTCTTTCCTTATCTTATTTGGAGGGGAAGGAAGGAGTACTAGTATTAGGAAGTAGTACTAGTAGTAGGAATAGGAAGAGGGGAAGGAGAAAGGGGGCCGCCCTCCCCAATTCGGATTGGGCTTGGGGCGCGCCTCCCTTGTTCCTTCTCCTTCCTCCTACATGGGCCCAATAAGGCCCATATACCTCCCGGGGTTCCTGTAACCTCCCGAGCTCCAAACTTCTCCGGAACCTTTCCGGTGTCCAAATATATCCGTCCAATATATTAATCTTTATGTCTCGACCATTTCGAGACTCCTCGTCATGTCCGTGATCATATCCGGACTCAACAACCTTCGTACATCAAAATACATAAACTCATAATATAACTGTCATCGAAACCTTAAGCGTGCATGGACCCTACGGTTCGAGAATAATGTAGACATGACCGAGACACATCTTCGTCAATAACCAATAGCGGGACCTGGATGCCCATATTGGTTCCTACATTTTCTACGAAGATCTTTATCGGTCAGACCGCATAACAACATATGTTGTTCCCTTTGTCATCGGTATGTTACTTGCCCGAGATTTGATCGTCGGTATCCAATACCTAGTTCAATCTCGTTACCGGCAAGTCTCTTTACTCGTTCTGTAATGCTTCATCCGTAACCAACTCATTAGTCACATTGCTTGCAAGGCTTATAATGATGTGCATTACCGAGAGGGCCCAGAGATACCTCTCCGACAATCGGAGTGACAAAACCTAATCTCGAAATATGCCAACCCAACATGTACCTTTGGAGACACCTGTAGTACTCCTTTATAATCACCCAGCCACGTTGTGGACGCTTTGGTAGCACCCAAAGTGTTCCTCCGTAAACGGGAGTTGCATAATCTCATAGTTACAGGAACATGTATAAGTCATGAAGAAAGCAATAGCAACATACTAAACGATCAAGTGCTAGGCTAACGGAATGGGTCATGTCAATCAGATCATTCTCCTAATGATGTGATCCCGTTAATCAAATGACAACTCATGTCTATGGTTAGGAAACATAACCATCTTTGATTTAACGAGCTAGTCAAGTAGAGGCATACTAGTGACACTGCTTGTCTATGTATTCACACATGTATTATGTTTCCGGTTAATACAATTCTAGCATGAATAATAAACATTTATCATGATATAAGGAAATAAATAATAACTTTATTATTGCCTCTAGGGCATATTTCCTTCAGTCTCCCACTTGCACTAGAGTCAATAATCTAGATCACATCACCATGTGATTAACATCGATAGTTCACATCATCATGTGATTAACACCCATAGTTCACATCGCCATGTGACCAACACCCAAAGGGTTTACTAGATTCAGTAATCTAGTTCACATCGCTATGTGATTAACACCCAAAGAGTACTAAGGTGTGATCATGTTTTGCTTGTGAGAGAATCTTAGTCAACGGGTCTTTCATATTCAGATCCGTTATGTATTTTGCAATTTTCTATGTCTACAATGCTCGCACGGAGCTACTCTAGCTAATTGCTCCCACTTTCAATATGTATCTAGATCGAGACTTAGAGTCATCCAGATCAGTGTCAAAACTTGCATCGACGTAACCCTTTACTTACCTAACCTTTTGTCACTTCCATAATCGAGAAACATATCCTTATTCCACTAAGGATAATTTTGACCGCTGACCAGTCATCTACTCCTAGATCAGTATTGTACTCCCTTGCCAAACTCGGTGTAGGGTAAACAATAGATCTGGTACACAACATGGCATACAGTATAGAACCTATGGCCAAGGCATAGGGAATGACTTTCAGTCTCTTTCTATCTTCTGCCGGGGTCGGGTTTTGAGTCTTACTCAATTTCACACCTTGTGACACAGGCAAGAACTCTTTCTTTTGACTGTTCCATTTTGAACTACTTCAAAATCTTGTCAAGGTATGTACTCATTGAAAACTTATCAAGCATCTTGATCTATCTCTATAGATCTTGATGCTCAATATGTAAGCAGCTTCACCGAGGTCTTTCTTTGAAAACTCCTTTCAAACACTCCTTTATGCTTTGCAGAATAATTATTTCCGATCTACAATATGTCATTCACATATACTTATCAGAAATGCTATAGTGCTCCCACTCACTTTCTAGTAATTACAGGCTTCACCGCAAGTCTGTATAAAACTATATGCTATGATCAACTTATCAAAGCATGTATTCCAACTCTGAGATGCTTGCACCAGTCCATAGATGGATCATTGGAGCTTGCATATTTTGTTAGCACCTTTAGGATTTACAAAACCTTCCGTTGCATCATATACAACTCTTCTTTAATAAATCCATTAAGGAATGCAGTTTTGTTTATCCATTTGCCAGATTTCATAAAATGCGGCAATTGCTAACATGATTCGGACAGACTTAAGCATAGATACGAGTGAGAAACTCTCATCGTAGTCAACATCTTGAACTTGTCGAAAACCTTTTGCGACAATTCTAGCTTTGTAGACAGTAACACTACTATCAGCGTCTGCCTTCCTCTTGAAGATCCATTTATTTTCTATGGTTTGCCGATCATCGGGCAAATCCATCAAAGTCCATACTTTGTTCTCATAGATGGATCATATCTCAGATTTCATGGCCTCAAACCATTTTATGGAATCTGGGCTCATCATCGCTTCCTCATAGTTCGTAGGTTCGTCATGGTCAAGTAACCTGACCTCCGTAATGGGATTACCGTACCACTCGGTGCGGATCTCACTGTTGACCTACGAGGTTCGGTAGTAACTTGATCTGAAGTTACATGATCATCATCATTAGCTTCCTCACTAATTGGTGTAGTAGTCACAGGAACTGATTTCTGCGATAAACTACTTTCCAATAAAGGAGAAGGTACAATTACCTCATCAAGTTCTACTTTCCTCCCACTCACTTCTTTCGGGAGAAACTCCTTCTCTAGAAAGGATCCATTCTTGGCAACGAATGTCTTTCCTTTCGGATCTGTGATAGAAGGTGTACCCAACATTTTGGGTATCCTATGAAGACGCATTCGATTTGGGTTCGAGCTTATCAGGATGAAACTTTTTCACATAAGCATCGCAACTCCAAACTTCAAGAAACAACAACTTTGGTTTCTTGCCAAACCACAGTTCATACGGTGTCGTCTCAACGGATTTAGATGGTGCCCTTTTTAACGTGAATGCAGCTGTCTCTAATGCATAGCCCCAAAACTATAACGGTAAATCGGTAAGAAACATCATTGATCGCACCATATCAAAATAAAGTATGGTTATGACGTTCGGACACACCATTACGTTATGGTGTTCCATGTGGCGTGAGCCGTGAAACTATTCCACATTGTTTTATATGAAGGCCAAACTCGTAACTCAAATATTCTCCTCCACGATCAGATCAGAGAAACTTTATTTTCTTATTACGATGATTCTCCACTTCACTCTGAAATTATTTGAACTTTTCAAATGTTTCAGACTTGTGCTTCATTAAGTAGATATACTCATATCTGCTCAAATCATCTTGTGAAGGTCAGAAAATAACGATACTTGCCGTAAGCTTTAACACTCATTGGACCGCATACATCAGTATGTATTATTTCCAATAAGTCATTTGCTCGCTCCATTGTTCCGGAGAACAGAGTCTTTAGTCATCTTGCCCATAAGGCATGGTTCGCAAGCATCAAGTGATTCATAATCAAGTGATTCCAAAAACACATCAGCATGGAGTTTCTTCATGCGCTTTACACCAATATGACCTAAACGGCAGTGCCACAAATAAGTTGCACTATCATTATTAACTTTGCATCTTTTGGCATCAATATTATGAATATGTGTATTACTACGATCGAGATCCAACAAACTATTTTTATTGGGTGTATGACCATTGAAGGTTTTATTCATTTAAACAGAACAACAACTATTCTTTGACTTTAAATGAATAACTGTTTTTTGCAATAAACATGATCAAATCATATTCATATTCAACGCAAACACCAAATAACATTTATTTAGGTTTAACACTAATCCCGAAAGTATAGGGAGTGTGCGATGATGATCATATCAATCTTGGAACTACTTCCAACACTCATCGTCACTTCCCCTTTAACTAGTCTCTGCTTATTCTCAGAACTCCTGTTTCGAGTTACTAATCTTAGCAACCGAACGAGTATCAAATACTCGTGGGGCTACTATAAACACTAGTAAGGCACACATCAATAACCTGTATATCAAATATAACCTTGTTCACTTTGCCATCCTTCTTATCCACCAAATATTCAGTGGGTAGTTCGCTTCCAAAGGACCAGTTCCATTGCAGCAAAAGTACTCGGCCTCGTGCTTAGGTCTAGACTTGGGCTTCTTCACTCGAGCAGCAACTTGCTTGCCGTTCCTTTTGAAGTTCCCCTTCTTCCCTTTGCCATTTTCCTTGAGACTAGTGGTCTTGTCAACCATCAACACTTGATGTTTTTCTTGATTTCTACCTTCACGATTTTAGCATCGCGAAGAGCTCGAGAATCTTTTTCATCATCCCTTGCATACTATAGTTCATCACGTAAGTTCTACTAACTTAGTGATGGTGACTAGAGAATTCTGTCAATCACTATCTTATCCGGAAGATTAACTTCCACTTGATTCAAGCGATTGAAGTACTCGCATAATCTGAGCACATGCTCACTAGTTGAGCGATTCTCCTCCATCTTTTAGCTATAGAACTTGTTGGAGACTTCATATCTCTCAACTCGGTATTTGCTTGAAATATTAACTTCAATTCCTGGAACATCTCATATGGTCCATGACGCTCAAAACGCCTTTGAAGTCCCGATTCTAAGCCGTTAAGCATGGTGCACTAAACTATCAAGTAGTCATCATATTGAGCTAGCCAAACGTTCATAACGCCTCAGATTCCGCTCATATTGAGCTAGCCAAATGTTCATAACGTCGCATCCGCTCCTGCAATAGGTCTGTCACCTAGCGGTGCATTAAGGACATAATTCTTCACAAGCAGCAATGAGGATAAACCTCAGATCACGGATCCAATCCGCATCATTGCTACTAACATCTTTCAATACAATTTTCTCTAGGAACACATATAAAAACATAGGGAAGTAACAACGCGAGCTATTGATCTACAACATAATTTGCAAAATACTACCAGGACTAAGTTCATGATAAATTAAAGTTTAATTAATCATATTAAAACCTCCCACTTAGACAGACATCTCTAGTCATCCAAGTGATTACGTGATCCAAATCAACTAAACCATGTCCGATCATCACGTGAGATGGAGTAGTTTCAATGGTGAACATCACTATGTTGATCATATCTACTATATGATTCACGCCGACCTTTCGGTCTCGTGTTCCGAGGCCATATCTGTTATATGCTAGGCTCGTCAAGTCTAACTCGAGTATTCCGCGTGTGCAACTGTTTTGCACCCGTTGTAGATGGACGAGAACTTATCACACCCGATCATCACGTGGTGTCCGGGTACTACGAACTTTGGCAACGGTGCATACTCAGGAGAACACTTCTTGATAATTTTAGTGAGAGATCATCTTATAATGCTACCGTCAATCAAAGCAAGATAAGATGCATAAAGGATAAACATCACATGCAATCAATATAAGTGATATGATATGGCCATCATCATCTTGTGCTTGTGATCTCCATCTCAAGCACCGTCGTGATCACCATCGTCACCGGCGCGCGACACCTTGATCTCCATCGTAGCATCGTTGTCGCCTCGCCAACTGTTGTTTCTACGACTATCGCTACCGCTTAGTGATAAAGTAAAGCAATTACATGGCGTTTGCATTTCATACAATAAAGCGACAACCATATGGCTCCTCGCCGATTGCCGATAACTCGGTTACAAAACATGATCATCTCATACAATAAAATATAGCATCACGTCTTGACCATATCACATCATAACATGCCCTGCAAAAAAAAGTTAGACGTCCTCTACTTTGTTATTGCAAGTTTTACGTGGCTGCTACGGGCTGAGCAAGAACCGTTCTTACCTACGCATCAAAACCACAACGATACTTCGTCAAATAGACTCCGTTTTAACCTTCTCAAGGACCGGGCGAGCCACACTCGGTTCAACTAAAGTGAGAGAGACAGACACCCGCCAGCCACCTTTAAGCACGAGTGCTCAGAACGGTGAAACCAGTCTCGCGTAAGCGTCTGGCGTAATGTCGGTCCGGGCCGCTTCATCTCACAATACCGCTGAACCAAAGTATGACATGCTTTGGTAGGCGTATGACTTGTATCGCCCACAACTCACTTGTGTTCTACTCGTGCATATGACATCAACGCATAAAACCAGGCTCGGATGCCACTGTTGGGGAACGCAGTAATTTCAAAAATTTTCCCACGCACACAGGACCATGGTGATGGCATAGCAACGAGAGGGGAGAGTATTGTCTACGTACCCTCGTAGACCAAAGCGGAAGCGATCACAACGTAGAGGAAGTAGTCGTACGTTCTCCTCGCGATCCAGCCGATCCTAGCTCCGTTACTCCGGCGCCTCCGAGTTCTTGGCACACGTTCAGCTCGATGACGCTCCTCGGGCTCCGATCCAGCAAAGCTCCGGGGAGAGGGAGTTCCGTCAGCACGACGGCGTGGTGATGATCTTGATGTTCTACCGACGCAGGGCTTCGCCTAAGCACTGCTATGATATGACCGAGGTGGAATATGGTGGATGGGGGCACCGCACACGGCTAAGGAACGATCTCAAGGATCAACTTGTGTCTTCTAGGGTGCCCCCTACCCCGTGATATAAAGGAGGGAGGGAGGAGGTGGCCGGCCTCAAGGGGCGCATGATAGGAGGGGAAACCTACTCCAAGTAGGTTTCCTCTCTTCCTTATCTTATTTGGAGGGAAGGAAGGAGTACTAGTATTAGGAAGTAGTACTAGTAGTAGGAATAGGAAGAGGGGAAGGAGAAAGGAGGGGGCCGCCCTCCCCAATTCGGATTGGGCTTGGGGCGCGCCTCCCTTGTTCCTTCTCCTTCCTCCTACATGGGCCCAATAAGGCCCATATACCTCCCGGGGTTCCAGAACCTCCCGGAGCTCCAAACTTCTCCGGAACCTTTCCGTGTCCAAATATATCCGCCCAATATATTAATCTTTATGTCTCGACCATTTCGAGACTCCTCGTCATGTCCGTGATCATATCCGGGACTCGAACAACAACCTTCGGTACATCAAAATACATAAACTCATAATATAACTGTCATCGAAACCTTAAGCGTGCGGACCCTACGGTTCGAGAATAATGTAGACATGACCGAGACACATCTTCGGTCAATAACCAATAGCGGGACCTGGATGCCCATATTGGTTCCTACATTTTCTACTTAATATCTTTATCGGTCAGACCGCATAACAACATATGTTGTTCCCTTTGTCATCGGTATGTTACTTGCCCGAGATTTGATCGTCGGTATCCAATACCTAGTTCAATCTCGTTACCGGCAAGTCTCTTTACTCGTTCTGTAATGCTTCATCCCGTAACCAACTCATTAGTCACATTGCTTGCAAGGCTTATAATGATGTGCATTACCGAGAGGGCCCAGAGATACCTCTCCGACAATCGGAGTGACAAAACCTAATCTCGAAATATGCCAACCCAACATGTACCTTTGGAGACACCTGTAGTACTCCTTTATAATCACCCGATTACGTTGTAGGACGCTTTGGTAGCACCCAAAGTGTTCCTCCGTAAACGGAGTTGCATAATCTCATAGTTACAGGAACATGTATAAGTCATGAAGAAAGCAATAGCAACATACTAAACGATCAAGTGCTAGGCTAACGGAATGGCTCATGTCAATCAGATCATTCTCCTAATGATGTGATCTCGTTAATCAAATGACAACTCATGTCTATGGTTAGGAAACATAACCATCTTTGATTTAACGAGCTAGTCAAGTAGAGGCATACTAGTGACACTGCTTGTCTATGTATTCACACATGTATTATGTTTCCGGTTAATACAATTCTAGCATGAATAATAAACATTTATCATGATATAAGGAAATAAATAATAACTTTATTATTGCCTCTAGGGCATATTTCCTTCAACATGTATGAAAGAATTATGAATGGTGGCTTTGCCACAAATACAATGTCAACTACATGATCATGCAAAGAAATATGACAATGATGGAGCGTGTCATAGTAAACGGAACAGTGGTAAGTTGCATGGCAATATATCTCGGAATGGCTATGGAAATGCCATGATAGGTAGGTATGGTGGCTGTTTTGAGGAAGGTATATGGTGGGTGTATGATACCGCTAAATGTGCTGTATTAGAGAGGCTAGCAATGGTGGAAGGAAGAAGGGTGCGTATAATCCATGGACTCAACATTAGTCATAAAGAACTCATATACTTATTGCAAAAATCTACAAGTTATCAAAGCAAAGTATTACGCGCATGCTCCTAGGGGGATAGATTGGTAGGAAAAGACCATCGCTCCTCCCCGGCCGCCACTCATAAGGAAGACAATCAATAAATAAATCATGCTTCGACTTCATCACATAACGGTTCACCATACGTGCATGCTACGGGATTCACAAACTTTAACACAAGTATTTCTCAAATTCACAACTACTCAACTAGCATGACTCTAATATCACCATTTTCATATCTCAAAACAATTATCAAGCATCAAACTTCTCATAGTATTCAACACACTCATACGAATTTTTCTTTTACTAATCTTGTATGCCTATTATTGTTAAAGCAAACTACCATGTTGTTTCGTAGGACTCTCAAAATAATCTAAGTGAAGCATGAGAGAACAATAGTTTCTATAAAACAAAATCACCACCGTGCTCTAAAAGATATAAGTGAAGCACTAGAGCAAAAGCTATATAACTCAAAAGATATAAGTGAAGCACATAGAGTATTCTAATAATTTCCGAATCATGTGTGTCTCTCTCAAAAGGTGTGTACAGCAAGGATGATGGTGGTAAACTAAAAAGCAAAGACTCAAATCATACAAGACGCTCCAAGCAAAACACATATCATGTGGTGAATAAAAATATAGCTCCAAGTAAAGTTACCGATGGAAGTAGACGAAAGAGGGGATGCCTTCACTACAAAAAAAAGACACATCCGTGACATTTTGGTCTGAAACGAAATTTTTTTCTGTCATACATATGACACTTCTATGACGATAATTGTGACAAAACCCGGTATCATCATAGATGTGGTGGGCTCCTACTTCTATGACAAAAAATCATGACAGAAAATGGGATTTTTGTCCTGGGCGGGCCGGAGACGCAGCTGCATGACATTCTTTGGGCCGTCCATGACGTTAAAAACCGTGGTAGAAGCGAGGGGAGGAAAATTTCGTGGAGTTGCGGTTACGGTGGGAGGTCGGGGCCGAAGCGATGCGCTGCTTTTCTCGTGACACGACGCTGCTGCAGGTAGGCGTTGGCTCTAATCGAACCCGAGCGAGGCATTGGGCTCTAATCGAACCCGGCGACAGACCGCAGTTACGCTACATCGAACCCGAGCAATCGATCGATGGCTGTTAATCGAACCCGATGGAGCGATTCTTCGCCATCTGCTGCTAACGGAAGCTGATCGATGCTGCCTCGGATGAACAAAGTGAGCGCTATGGGGGGGTTTGGATGAACAGGAGCGGGGGCGTTGGCTCCGGATGAACAGGACCCCGTGGTGTGGAGGGCTGGATGAACAGTAGACGGTGGAGGGGTGGACGTGGAGGGGTGGTTGAACAAGACCCCATGGTGTGGAGGGCTGGATGAACAGTAGACGATGGAGGGGTGCCCGTGGAGGGGTGGTTGAACAGGAGCCGTGAAGTAGCGCGTGGTGGAGGCTGGATGAACAGGAGCCCGTGGAGGCTGGAGGAGGTCGACGGTAGCCCGTGGAGGCTGGAGGAGGTCGATGGTGAAGATGAACAATATCCCGTGGAGTCCCGTTTTGCGGTACGCCACACCCTCCCGATGAACAGGACCCCTGCTTGACCGTGAAGCGCTCCAACACAAGTCCGTTCGTCTGCTTTTGGCGGTACGCCACACCCCTCCCGATCAACAGGACCCAAGTTTCGACCGTAGGAGGTCTATTTCCTCCGTTTTGCGGTACGCCACAACCCTCCCGATCAACAATACCCCCGTTTCGACCGTAGGAGGTCCATTTCCTCCGTTTTGCGGTACGCCACACCCCTCCCGATCAACAGGACCTGCTCCAACGTAGGAGGTCCGTTTCCTCCGTTGTGCGGTACGCCAGGCCTCATTTCCATCCCCTGTTCCGTCCAAGCCCTCCCGATGAACACGACCATACATTCCGTTCGGACCCAGCCGGTTGGCTCCCCATGAACACGACGACGACGCTGTTTCTCCGTTCCGACCCAGCCATGTACATATGCGCGAGTAGGCGTTCGAGACCCTGCCCGTATGTACATACGTGGACGTATTTTATTTCTTGCACCCTAGCCGCTGTACGTACGTGTACATGCTACGTGCGCGCCTCTACTACGACACGTACGCGCCTCTACATCCACCAGTATATATATACGTACACTTTCGAGAGCAGAATGACAACGCTACGTACGCTTCGACCAGGTGGGTCCCAACTGTCAGGCACTTCCTTGCCTGCGAAGATGTAGCTCGTGGGTCCGAGTAGTCAGGGGGGCGAATTGTTTTGGTTTTTTTTTTGCCCGAACACACTTCCTTGCGTGCGAAGATGTAGCTGGTGGGTCCCAGCAGTCAGGGGGGCAAATCGTTTTGTTTTTTTTGCCCGGACGCACTTCCTTGCGTGCGAAGATGTAGTTGGTGGGTCCCCAGCGGTGGGAAACGTTTTTCGTGGAAATATAGTGGACCGTCCGGTGGGTCCCAGCCGCCGTGTGGAGGAATAATTATTTTCCGGCGTAATAAGGAGGCACTTCCTTGCTGCGGCCGTGGACCCGGTGTCGGCCTCTCCACGTACGATCCACGACGATGGAAGTTGTTCCTTGACCACGTTGACCACGCCACGCCGAGAGCACTGTGGCGGTGGACGACGGTGAGGCCTAGGAAGGGACGACGGGAGCGGGGAAGACGCGATGGATGCCCGCGGAGAGGAGTACGAGGTTCACCGTTCGGCTGCGGTGTGAGGTTGCCGTCGCCGCAGGCCTGGCCAGCGGTGGGAATAGTAGGGGCGGTGAGGCCTCACGGCAAAGACAGCCGCCACGGGAGGCAGGAGCATGCGACACGACCGGCGCTGCTTTGGGCGGCTGGAGCAAGAAGACCATAGGTTGAAGAAGCACTACAGCCGTTGGATAGACATCGTACGGTCACTAGAGCTAGAATCGTTCATATTGACTAAAGTTGACAAAGGCCCCCGTCCCAGTTCACTTAGTAGGCCCATTAAGTCAGCCTCCCACCATGGTGGGTCCCAGCTAGTGTGGGGAGTATTCATTTTTTGTGCGTAATAAGGAGGCACTTCCGGCGGGTCCGAGCCGACAATGGGGAACGCTTTTTCGAATACGCTGGCCCGTCCGATGGGTCCCAGCAGTCAGGAGGGAAACGTTTTTTTCGCGAAATAAGGTGGCCCGTCCGATGGGTCCCTATTGACAGGTGGAGGAATAATTATTTTGCGTGTAATAAGGAGGCACTTCCGTGCGGGCGCCTGGACCCAGCTGTCAGCCTCTCCACGTGACAAAGATTTCTTCCGATGGAAGTCGGTCGTTGACCATGTTGACCACGCCGCGCCGAGAGCACCAGGGCGGTGGTCTGGACGACGGCGAGGCCTAGGAAGGGGACGACGTGGAGCCGGGGAAGACGCAGCAGTGGAAGCCCGCGCAGAGAGGAGTACGAGGGTTCACTGGTTCGGCTGCGGTGTGAGGCTGCCGTCGCCGCAAAATAACAGGGGGTGTGGGTGAGTAGAGGGATGGCCTGGCCAGTGGTGGGAGTAGTACGGGGCGGTGAGGCCTCCGCGGCATCACAGCCGGCCACGGGAGGCAGGAGCACGCGACACGACCGGCGCTGCTTTGGGCGGCTGGAGCAAGAAGACCAGAGGTTGAAGAAGCACTACGGCCGTTGGATGGACATCATACGATCACTGCAGCTAGAATCGTTTATATTGACTAAGTTGACAAAGCCCTTGGTACGCGTCAACTTAGTAGGCCCACAGCTCGGATTTGGCAGAGAACATATAGCCCATTTGCGATTTGTAAGAATGTACAACCCATTTTTTAATTCTAATGGAATTTATTACAGCCCATTTACAGTTTGTTAAAAGTACAACCCAACTTCTAGCTAGGACAACGATTAATAATTTCAAACAACCGCTCAAAAAATAATTCAAAAGAAATTCCCACATTTTGATGGGATCCAAAATATTTTTATCCAAAATTTCTAGTCAGGTTAAATATAATTTCAAAATAAAGTTGTATTACGTTAAAATCCAACGAAATATTGCGCGCGCAACAAGTAATGAAATTAAAATTTCCAAATTCCAAAAATAATATATTTTTCAAACTAATTACATGTTTGGTGCATAGTAATTGCCCAGTTATTATAATTATATCCCATTTATTATTTCTTAAAGTCCACTTTCTTGTTAAGCCTAATGCATACCTCCTAGGAAACTTTGCAGCCAAATGGGCGGATAACAAGTTGACCGGATATTGTGTACAACTATCGCCCGATTGCATTGCTGATGTTAAAAAAGGCCCGTGTAGTACAGTACAACCTAACATGGTTACTCAGCCCCACATTCAAGGACGCCGAAAGGCCCAAACAAGGCTTCTGTACAACTTTTTGAAGTCACTGAGCTCAATTAATAACTTAAGAAAAAAGTTAGATTACAGTGGAACCTAATTAAAAGCTATCACTAGCAAATAAATAATTCAACGGGTCCCACTTGTGCATGTGCGCATGTGTGTGCGTGTGTGTGTGTGTGTGAGAGAGAGAGAGATAGAGAGAGACCCATCGGTCGATGCTCGTAAATACATCTTTCAGCCATATGCATTGCTGATGCTCAGTAAAAACTTATATAGTTGACACAATCATATAGAACATCATAGCACACTGAACTTGCATACAAAAATTTCACGCAGGCGGCACAATCAGGATGGAAGCAGTGGATCGCTACGGGAAGGGCTATGTTGAAACCAACAAAGTCGTACATAACGGTTCATCGTCTTTATAAATGACGGGGAAATATCTTGAATGTTGTGCAAAGAAAACAGACAGACAACACAATAAGTTCTGCTAGCACATTAAGTTGACGTCTGAGACCTTTCTAAAAAAGTTCAGGTACAAAATTAGAACAGGTCACAATCAAATGTAGTCGCATATCAGTGCTTCAGACCCATTGCTCGGATTTCACTAGTACTATCTGACAAGATTCAGTTGTTACCTCAAATTAGAGCACATCCAGGCAGCCAGCCCTGCCTCTTCTCCCAAAGAAGCAGTGGCCTCCGCCGTGCAATGGAGTTGGCCCTGTGCCATCCATCGTTCCGAGCAACACGGGGAAAGTCTGACGTTGACTCCTGTAATGGATGTCGTCGACGGACCCTGGCACCAGTGGCGGCGGCAGGACTTCGATTGATGGATTGACCACTTCTTCGACATGCACGAACACTCGATACATGTACATCCCTAACGTGGGTCCGGGCGGCCTTGGTGGCGATTTAATAGTACAACCCGGTTCCTGCACCGTATCTCAACACCAATCACCTTCGGTATGGTGGACGGCTTCTTCATCCATGCCATAACCGCCGTGAGCCCATCCGTCTGGGGAACAAACATACTTACGAGCTCACCTCCAAGGTCGTTGATAAGCTCGTTCATGGACTCGCTGTTCCAAGCATGTCGAGGCATGCCGTGGAAGGTAAGCTTTGTTAAAAACTCAAGCTCAGAGGGCACCGAGCCCCATCCTGGTTGCCACCGATCAAAGCTCACCAGCGCACCATCGCAGAACAAACGCCGGGAAGATTCGAACACACGACTGCAGTCGAAAGTTGTCCGGAACCTGACAAAGAAATCAGCCGGTGGCGGACAGACTTCGACGAGCAAGTCACTTATTTGGATGCCGTGCGCAATGCCAAGAGCTTTGACAAGGTCGTCCGGCGAGACGGGAGGCCGGTCGCCGTTGATGGTTACCATCAGCACTTTGCCGGCAAACTGGTCGTCAAGCGCCGCCATGCCACTGTTGAGCGATAGCACGCAGCGACCGAAGGTAGGACGGAGCTCAGGATCTCCGGCTCGGAGATCCGCGTTGACCAGCGACATGACAGTGCGCTTGAGTACAGGGAGTACAGGAGGGGGATTTGGGGGAACTGGAGTAGGAATCGAGATTCCAGAGGTGGGCGAGGGGCGGGAGATTGGGGATGAAAAGGTAGCATGAATTTCGAGCACGTGCCAATATGCTCTCGGTGCGCAAGCACACGAAAACACCGGTAGCGCCCACATGTCG
Organism: Aegilops bicornis; assembly: GCA_021605145.1. Classification (NCBI taxonomy): domain Eukaryota; kingdom Viridiplantae; phylum Streptophyta; class Magnoliopsida; order Poales; family Poaceae; genus Aegilops; species Aegilops bicornis. The sequence continues at coordinate 47,729,653 of CM038673.1, forward strand.
GCCTAAGAGTCCTTATTCTTTCTTTTTTGGAGAGCCTGGCCTTTTTTTTCCAGGATCTTTTGAGAGCCCGACACGAGAGTCATAATTGACCTGTTTGGCATTATGCTACTACTCGCCCATATTCAACGACACCTCACCGGCCCAAACAAGTGTACATCATCGAAAAGACAAGTGAGCTCAAATTATATAACTTGAAAAAGGAGATATACTACGAACACCGGAGAATGGTGATGCCCTCATTTAGCCCACCAAAGTAGTTCGAGACAATAAACAGTTTGAAACAACGATATATACAACATTCAAACAACGACTAGTGACTACTATCGACATAAACAACAAGACATGATAGTTCATAAGAAGTCTTGCTACACCACCAAAACGCACCCATCTGCATAGGCCGGACTCTCGTGATCCGCATTTAGAATGACATTCTAAATAGAAGCAACTATTACATAGAAAGAGTGAGATAGACGAGGATGACCAAATGACAAGGAATATGCATAACAAAAGAAAGAACTACCCGTTGATACGTCCATTTTGCATCATGCTTTTATATCAATATTTATCACATTATGGGCTGTTATTTCACGTTATGTCACAATACTTATGGCTATTCTCTCTTATTTTACAAGGTTTACATGAAGAGGGAGAATGCCGGCAACTGGAATTCTGGGCTGGAAAAGGAGCAAATATTGGAGACCTATTCTCTGCAACTCCAAAAGTCCTGAAACTCCACGGAATGTCTTAAAATAAATAAAATCGTCGCCAAAGATGAAAGCCAGGGGGCCCACACCCAGCTCACGAGGGTGGGGGGCGCGCCCTACCCCCCTGGGCGCGCCCCCTACCTCGTGGGCCCCCTGGTGGCTCTCTGATGCCCATCTTCTCCTATATGAAGTCTTTCGATGAGAAAAAAATCGTAAGCAACCTTCCGGGACGAGACTCCGCCGCCACGAGGCGGAACCAATCTAGGGCTCCGGCAGAGCTGTTACGCTGGGACACTTCCTCCGGAGGGGGAAATCATCGTCATCATCATCACCAACGCTCCTCTCATCGGGAGAGGGCAATCTACATCAGCATCTTCACTAGCACCATCTCATCTCCAAACCCTAGTTCATCTCTTGTATCCAATTCTTGTCTCCAAGTCCGGGATTGGTGCTAGTAGGTTGCTAGTAGTGTTGATTACTCCTTGTAGTTGATGCTAGTTGGTTTATTTGGTGGAAGGTTATATGTTCAGATCCTTTATGCACATTATTACCCCTCTGATTATGAACATGAATATGCTTTGTGAGTAATTACGTTTGTTCCTAAGGACAAGGGAGAAGTCTTGCTATTAGTAGTCATGTGAATTTGGTATTCGTTCGATATTTTGATGAGATGTATGTTGTCTAGCCTCTAGTTGTGTTATGTGAACGTCGACTACGTAACACTTCACCATTATTTGGGCCTAGAGGAAGGCATTGGGAAGTAATAAGTAGATGATGGGTTGCTAGAGTGATGAGCTTAAACCCTAGTTTATGCGTTGCTTCGTAAGGGGCTGATTTGGATCCATATGTTTCATGCTATGGTTAGGTTTACCTTAATACTTTTGTTGTAGTTGTGGATGCTTGCAATAGAGGTTAATCATAAGTGGGATGCTTCTTCAAGTAAGAACAGCACCCAAGCACCGGTCCACCCACATATCAAATTATCAAAGTACCGAACGCGAATCATATGAGCGTGATGAAAACTAGCTTGACGATATTCCCATGTGTCCTCGGGAGCGCTTTTCCTATTATAAGAGTTTGTCCAGGCTTGTCCTTTGCTATAAAAAGGGTTGGGCCACCTTGCTGCACTTTATTTACTCTTGTTACTTGTTGCTCGTTACAATTTACCTTATCATAAAACTATCTGTTAACACTTATTTCAGTACTTGCAGAGAATACCTTGCTGAAAACTGCTTATCATTTCCTTCTGCTCCTCGTTGGGTTCGACACTCTTACTTATCGAAAGGACTATGATAGATCCCCTATACTTGTGGGTCATCACCCATCCAGAACCAGCAGCAAAGACAACAAAGTCATTCGAAGAGATGATCCAACACCATCATAATTTGCAGCCTTGCTTCAAATGTATCAAAGGATCCGTAGAGACACCAAGATTCACCCTTTCGATGCAACAGCCCAATTACCTATCAACCTCAAGGCTTGAACCACATCATTGCACTGTCAGTAATTGAGACATCCAAGGATCAAAGTTAATCCGGATGCCTTTGTCATTCTCACCTTCTTTGGCTGCAGTGTATCGTTGACAATCGGGGAGTTTGCTCCCAAACTCCTAGGGCTCGCTGTAGACACAGTTTTCCATAGCAAATAGAGCCTCTCTGCCATCAAGGTCCTTGCCAACGGTGATCTCCTGGTTAATCGGATAATTGAGTCCGAGAAATGGAGAGTGTGAACCAAGGCTGTTTACCCGCCTCCAACTAAAAAATCCTAAAGGCCCCAACAAGTTGGTATCCTGCTCATAGACGTAACAGCCGCTGTCCGGACACTCACGTATTACACGGTGCTTGTATACAGTGGGGTTTTTGCAATATAACTTTTCCGGCTCATGTGTCCGAATGATCATCAGTCTTTTGCCGTCGTCTGATCGAGCGAGGAACCAGTTGTGCTTCCCTGTTTTTGGCAAAGGCGGTGTGATTACATAGGGCAGTAACTGTAGGGACACTGCATCATATCAAAAAGGACAGGCATTGTTAATGTAAGATCAACATTGTTCAGAGTATGAGTAGGATAATGCAAGAAACAGAAAGTTGATATGTCCCTGTTGGAACCGGGAGGAAAATACAGGAAATGTATATGGGTTTGAAAATATAGAAGTGCCATGTATGGTTATACTCATGTTATCTCGCAATCGATTCTTCACAGGAAACTACCATGTCATGCATGTTATGTAATCATGTTCTATCCTCACAAACAAATTCTTCAAGGTAACTAACAGACCATGCATTGTTATATACTCGTGTTCTGTGGGCAAATTTTTTGTGAGGATATTATTCTAGCCATTGATTGTTGAAGGGCGAATATAGGTATGTACACATGGTAAGCATTGCAGGATTTCACTACTTCCAAATATAGAGTTCTCCATATGCACATTTACTTCCCTAATGTATGGTTAGATGAAACCAACAGTGTGGTGCATGTTTCTACATCATGAAAATGAGGAAACTAACATGGCCATTGATACACACTCATATTTAGTAGTAGTAGTAGTAGTATATATATATAGATTATTGTAAAATAAGGATAATATCCATATATTCCTAACCGTTTGATTATTCAGGGTACAAATTGGCTGTAATGACATGGTCACAATCGCATGAATTAACTCATTACAAATATAGCTAATTTACAACGTCTCTAATATATTGCCATAGTTCTACTCAAATTCTGCTCAAATAGGGATATGCCAATCATCACAAAAAGTTCAAACAGTGTCATGGCGTCATCATTAACATGAGATGGAAACAACTTACACGTGCCGTCCCAAAGAATACGTGGTGCCATCTCGCTTTGTCGATCACAGTAGATGATGCCATTGTGTTCAATAGCATCACGAAGTGTGTATCAGCTTTGACGATGATCCACCGCAAGCCGAGTTGTCTCCAGCTAAAGAAGGCACCGTGTAAAGATAGGCGAGTCCGCTGGTCGAACAAGGCAATTAGCTTGAAGTCTGCGTAATTCGCATGTCGTGGTGGGCACTTGGCAGATTACAATCTTCTCGCAAAACAAGGCCTGTCCAACCGACGTAGTAATCTAGATGACTTGGACCGCGATGGTAATACTCTATATAATCCAACGGAGGAAGGATAATCTCATGGGAGGTCCGGAAGTTCACGAGCACCAACTTTTACCGCCTTCTCCTCAAGGCAGCCATCCAAAGGGGAGTTCATGCCGACCCAGTACATACCTGCCAAGAAGTTTCGGGCGATGGTGATCGGATCGATGTCGAGGGAAATGATGTACGGCGACACACTACATACCCGCAAAGAAGTTTCAGCTAATGGAGATCAGATTGAAGCCGAGGGGCTTCATGCACGCCTCCGTATCATGGTGAGCCAATCTCGCAATACCAGGTAGCAGCAAGCAGGGTGTCTTGAAAAGCTTAGGCCTCGCTTCGGCGATGGCCGTGTGCATGTCCCTCGAGCATGCAGCCAGCTGCAGGGCGGTCAACATATCCATACACGAACAACAGAGGTCAAGGATGTCACTGGGGAGATTGCTCCAATCGCGGCTCATATGGATGCTGCGCGGTTCGGGTTCGGCTATGGTGGAGTTTGGAAGGGGGCTTGATTTGCGGGGGAGAAGGATGTCGGTGCTGGAGCGGCTAGCGAGGGAATAGTGGTACTGGGGGAGGCGAGTGAGGTGACGGTACACGCGGGCACAGTGAGATGGAGACGGAGACGGAGACGGAGAAGGAGATGGAGATGGAGTGGTGCTATGGGAGCGGAGAGGGAGACGAGGCGAGGCGCCAATGTGCTGTATAGCTGCGGTGACAGACTGCACAAAGGCATGTGGTGAGGCTGACTTTGGTAACCCGAACACGCCTACCGCCTGGACTAGTGTCGTGCAGGTGTTGTCACTTCACAAAGTGAGGATCGGATGAATAGTATTTTGACCATCAAGTGTACCACAGCTTGTACTACTACTACGACTACTACTAGTAGGAACATGAGTACTCCAAAGATTGTATAGCGGAAATAGGTCTCCGTGCTAGCATGCCTGTTCACTTCATCGCTCAGGTATCATCCATATTGCGAAAGCGTAACCAAATTCTCGTGCATGCCCAATCAACGCCTCGCCGTGATGCAAGCAGTGGTCGTTCTGGTGCATCAAGGACGGCTTGCAGATCATTCCACACTTGAGAAGAGGAAAAATGGAAAGGTAGAACGCGGCAGCAGAGGAAGAGAACGCTGGCTAACGAGGCTGGGAGGGGATCGAGCAGGAAGTTAATGCTCCACGCTAAAGGTTTTGGGAAAACCTGATTTTCATAAGGTGACTTATACTCACCTAAACGGAGGGAGTATTCCTTAACCAGAGAATGTTGTGTCCCCCACTCACGCGCTCAAAAAAAAGCTATGAGACATTTTTTATCTGTTTGCATAGGTCCCACCTATCAGGAAGGATGGACACGTACACGAACAGGTACGACTCCTCAGTCTACCCGCATAGCCTTTTCGTTTAGTCTACCTAGCCGTCTAATCAACTGCCTGCATGCTACTTCTCCCATTTACTTCTCCATCGGGAACCGATTCGCCTCGGCTTCTTCACCTCCCCTTCGTCTTCATTTGCATCCAAACCCCACTGTTCACATTGTTTTAACCTCTTTAAATAATCATCTACTACTTCAGTTAGACTAGCCATCTAATCCTAATTCTCCAAACCATGGCCCTCTGTTCCAGCGGTTCCAAATGGCGAAAAGAGATCGAGATGCAGGTTTTAGCGTCCCAACATGTCCTCGTCGAAGGCTCGATGCGCATAGTTGCCACTGTCACCGTCCACCCAAGGGTTGTTCGGTAGTGGATCAACAATGTATCCAACTCCCTCAAAAAGGTAGAGACGAGGGTCATCGGTCTCGACGTAGAGTACACGGAGCATGCCCTCGAAGATCCAAATATACTGGCCCTTCAGTGTGCCTCGAAGATGATGTTTTGGTGTACCACACCATACACTCGCCCACCATACCAGTGAGCTTCACAATTTCTTGTCTCGGAGGACGATACTTCATTGGGCAGCCATCAAGGGGACAAACATAAGCTGGAGCCGCATAACCTTGATTTGAAAAGCATCACGACCTACAAACCAGAATCAAATTTCCTGTAGAAGATTGTGATAAACTGACACCATCCCTATTCGACGTAGCAAATTTTGTGCTCGGTACAAATCTTCAGAAGGGTGACGAGATGGTGGCATTAAGGTCGTCTGGATGGGAGAATTATCCCTTGACATACCAGCGAATAAAATATGTTGCCCTCGATGCCCGTGTGAGTTTCGAGATAGCTGAAAGGTCCAAAGAGCTTGTTGCTAAGCCATCTCCCACAGAGAATGAGAACAAGAAGAAGATGAAGAAGAAGAAGAAGACGAAGAAGAAGAAGAAGAAGAAAACGCTGCACCAGCAGGAGGGCATTATGGATGGATGAACTATTTCCTCTCTTGTAAAAAAAATTATTCCCTCTCGGTGTATATTGAGATGGACTATTTCGATGGTGTGCATGTCTTTGGAACAGAGTAGTAGCGTGGGTCCGCTTGACTATAAGGAACTATTTATCCGCATATATAGCTTTCTCTGCTACTCCTTCGAGTGATCGGTATGCAGTGCATGTGTCCGTAGACATGACAGCTTGTCCATGGAAGTTCAACTACGACGACCATCACGTTTCATCTCGCGATTCCCACGACGCCTCTCCAACCCACGACACCACGCCCCGACGCAGCGCCTCACCCCTCTTGGCCGCACTACCCCTCCGCTTTGTGTGCATGACATGTGGGCCACCTAAAATGCGGCGAGCATCAAGTTTCTACCACAGCCACCCGCGATTCCCATGACGCCGCCGAACCCATGAAACCACACGTCCCACGACCTGCTCACCCCTCTTGGCCCCATTGCCCCTCTGCCTTGAGCATTACATGTGGACCACCACCTATCGGGTCCACATGTTATTGACTCAAAGGTAGGTGTAGTAAGGCGCTGAAGCTCAGTCCCGGCCCCGAGAGGGAATGTAACTCCTGCGCCAGGCTTGTGGAGCTCCCAGCAAGACGAACTCGTGCCAAACTCGAGATTTGTTTCTTTACTATACATGCACACAACGATTTAATGGACATTGTAATCTCAACATGTGATGGGGAGCTCTAAATTTGAATTTGAAACTTATAAAACGAATAAACTGGGAGAGAGGGAGTATATCGTAGGATGTGTCCCATACAAAATAAGTCCCCTGGTTTGTCACCGCGAAGATGCGGTTAGAAAGGAGCACAACGTCTTCCTACTCATACGGCAACAAATCGGCCGCAGACAGCATGGTCCGCCTCGGACCGCCATGTGCAAGGTTCGTGCTATCTTATTCAATCTCACTATGGTTCCATCGTACCAATTCATGCGGTGGCCCATTGCATGGCTGATCCCAATGTTGGACAAAGGTTCTATGAGAATGGTGTCACCGTTGTAAATGTTGTGCAAATTGATGTTGGTACCCTCCGTAGATATGCAAGCCAATCTCCACTCGCACCGAGCCTAGTTTGTGAAACAGTGGGCAGGGGGAGAATTAGGAAATGGACACGGAAGTAGTCTTTAGAATGCATTTACTACGTGATCAAACTCATCTTACCTGCTCATCGGAGGAAATCTGAGTGCCCCTCAACGTCGGCATCTCAAGGGGCGTCAACTTGCAACTACGGCCACGCCGCGCTGGAGAGACCCCCAAGGAAACATCCTCATGCGTTCCACGGAACATCAAGATGCATTTGTATGAGTAGTTTATCTTGTGAGAGAAAAGGATGAACGAGGGAAGGCCTCTAGAGATAGAGATAAACTACTACTACCAATGTGCTGGCCCGTGCATTGCAATGGATCCAAACTAGTAGAATAATACTTGTTCACGTGCTTGAAATATAAACACTCTAGTTCTGATATACATGTGTCAGCAGACACGACAGCTTGTCCATGGAAGTTGAACCACGGGCGACCATCACGCTTCTTGTTTCTACCACTACCACACCCACATCGCCGATTCCCACGACGCCTCCAACCCACGACACGACGCCCCCGACGTGGACATGGATCCTCCGACGTGGCTATCACCGCCTTTGCCCTCGCTTTTCCTTCACGACAGTGTGGGACCCACACTTATTGGTCCCACATGTCGCTGATGTAATGGTAGGATTGTTCGTGCCCCTCATCCCTCTCGCCCCACCGCTCCTCCGCTTTTGTGTGCATGACATGCGGGCCACCTGAATCTGCGGCGACCATCAACTTTCTACCACGCACACACCCGATTGACGCGGTTTGCCTGCTCCGCCATGTGTTCCGATCCATACTCCCGCACCATCGAATTTTCATCCAGCGGCTGTGACACATTTCGTCCCGGCATCAATCCTCACCGAGTACTTATGTACTACAGCTAGTACCCGTGGTGGCCATCTACGCCAGAACGCCCCGTCGCCCAGCTGTGGCACCCTCGCCACGGCCACGCCACCACCGGCCGGTTCATCTCGAACGAGTAAGTCGCGAACCACGCCACCACCATGAGAATGACATGTGGGCTAGCCGCATTTAAGGTCCGCATGTCATTGACTCATAGGCCGGGCACTAAGCCACCGAAGTTCGGTCCCATGGGCCCCGAGAGGGAAATGTAACTCCTGCGGCAGGCCTTGTGGTGCTCCCCGCAAAGACAAGCTCGTGCCAAAATCGGAATTTGTTTCTTACTAGTACTACCAACCGGAGTAGTACTAGTAAGGTACACGGCATTGCATGCATGAGATTCTGGTGGTTTGTGCATTATGCTTCTACATGTGGAGTTTTCTGGATTCTAACATGTGGCAAAATCTGGTGGAATGTAAGGTTAGGCAAGTTTGATTAACTTAGGTGAGTGTTTGGTTCAAGCCACAGCTTAGGCAAGCCACACTAAGGCCCCACATGACATACACACAAAAAATGTGGCAAGATTCCCTTAGGCTTGCCAACTTGTGGCTCTCATTTTGAAGAACTAATAACTTTGCCTAAGCTTAGTTGTGGCAAAGTTAGTCATGAATTAAGTTCAACCATGGAGTCTTCTAGATTATACATGTGGCAGAATCTGGTGGATGATATCCAACGGCCAGTAGTGCTCGGATTTGCCATCTTTGTACCGTCGGATTGGCTTCATCCAACGACCAACTTTCAAAGTTTTTCACACACTATCTAGGGGGTATAGATATAGATGTGGGGTCCGTTGCAATGGATCCAAAGTATATCTATTTAGTGGAGTGCACTCTAAACACATTATCTATTTATTTTTCTCTAACCTTCCGTAGCCATGCAACCAAGCCACATAAGCTTCATGGGTGCCCCCACATCATATTATTCATACTACGTTGATTGAAAAAAGATAAATCACCCAAAACAAGATCTTCCTGCTTTTTGTTCCTACGATGTTGTGCCGCACGTACGTACCTACTAGTTGTATAGTGGTAGTACTAGTAATATAGTATTAGGAGTACAGACTTGGTACTAGTAGGAGTAGTACTAGTACGGAATGCTCCTACTCTATCAACGAGCCCCGTCTGATACCAAATTTCTTGGCTTCCGTGCAACAGCTAGATCTTCCCCTCGTTTCTGTTTTCCAACCCGCGGCAAGGCGGGTGTCAGCTTGCTCAACGGGCGGTCCCACATGAAAGTGAAAATGCTAGGCAACATGCCTTCCCTAAGCTATGTGTCGTGGCCGGACGGCCGTGTTGTACTCCGGATTCCGGGCGTGTGGGGTGCGACGCTAACGCTGCAGGCCTTTTCCTTTTACTAGCAATGTGCCCGTGCGCTATGCGACGGATCCAATGTAGTAGAATAGTAGTATTTGTTCACAAACTTGAAAGAAATCACTATTGCTTTGATATACTCCTAATATATTACTCCCTCCGTACCTAAATATTTGTCTTTTTGAGATTTCAAATGGACTATCACATACGGATTATATAGACATATTCTAGTGTTTCTAGCAAGATGCCCGCGTGTTGCACGAAGTTAATGGAAAAGGTAAGCACAACTTATAAATTGACGGATGGAGTACTAGTTTCAGCGATGCATATAATTAAGCAAAGGGATTGCACATGTCAGTATTGACTGGAACGAGAATACAACAGCACAATAAGAATTAAGGCCACGATGATGCGATTGCAGTGGTGGTTACAGAAGGCAAGAAGAAAGATGGATCCACGAACGTACGACCTCCTCCTCCTGAACTTAGTGCGCCGAGACACCGACCGGCGGCTAACGAGCAGCGGGTTTTGTGGCGAGGTCGAGGTGCTTCTCAGCAAAGGCGGCTTCCAGCCGGTTGAGGAAGGCCAACATCGTAGCGTCCTCACTGGCCTTGTAGATACCTATGTACACGATTTGCTTGTACACTAGGATGTGTAGGTCGACGAATTCTTGCAGGGCGAGGCGCCTTGTGGCGAGCGCGACCTCCAGGTGGACATTCTTCGTGGCGTTGGCGGGCAGTCGTAGGGCCACCAGTGCTTGAAAGAGGTTCCGGCCATGGAGGCCGATTAGGGTGGCAGGCAATGAGGAGCCCGGGCGCACGGGCTGGAGGAGTACAGCGATGTCGTCCGCAAGCTTCTTGAGGACGGTGAACTTGTTGCTGGTGGCAACGATCATCCGTCCAACCGAGAGTCGAAGTTGGCGCCGACGGTGGCCATCCACCAGCCGGTCTCCAACACTGCTCGAGACGATCTCGGCGCCATGCCGCAGGCCGGCGTCGTGGACCATCTGGCGCAGCCGCTGGCCGCTCACGCGCATCGCTGCCATGGGTCTGGAGTGAGCTCTTTTGCGCTTAATGTAGGTGCTTAGGCAAATGCTTGGGTGCGTACGATGTGGTAGATGCATTGGAACGGAGGGGTGCCTTTATATGAGGGCAATGAGGGAAACTGCGTTGCATTCACATCTTGCAGCCTCTTTTCCCGGAGCTCCTCCCATTACTTCCCTCATGCATTAATTGAAGGAGGATGCGTTGGCCGTTCAACATATCGGGAACCGCTACTCCCTCCCTCGTCTGCATTAAAGCCGTATCGGGAACTACGCTACCATTGTCAAATCAATACTCCCTCCGTCTAGGTGAGTATTAAGTGATCTTACGAAAACCAAATAGTAAACACATAGGCGTGGTGCATTAACTCTCACGTTGTTTCTTATTTTTTGACATAAATAGAGGAATGACTTGTATGCTTTTAATGACTTGAGACTATCAAACATGACATGCAGTGGTCAGTTCGTTGCACAAGAACAAATACAACCCACGTCAGCACACACGCATCTTATAGCAACACATCCAATGGCTATAAAAGATGAATGAGACCAAATTATATCTCATCTAGATGAGTTCTAGCAAAACTGTATTAATAATACTTAGGCTGGTCATAGTGGGGAGTAACTTAGACTAGTAACATGTATATGTTACTAGTCTATGTTACTACCTCTATAGTGCATAGTATCATAGATTAGAATCGTAGGTGGTCTCATTTATTGCCATGCATGACACATAGTAGCATCACATTTATTATGTTACGGTATCTACCTATGTTACTATAACCATCTTTCTCTTCTTTAATTGCCTGCCACATAAGCATGTTTGCGAGTCCCAAGTGCATGTTACTACTTATGTTAGCCCCACTATGGCCAGCCTTAGTACTCCTGCGCCATGTATCATATATGTTGGGGAACGTAGCAGAAATTCAAAATTTTCCTACGAGTCACCAAGATCTATCTATGGAGAGACTAGCAACGAGGGGAAGGAGAGTGCATCTACATACCCTTGTAGATCGCTAAGCGGAAGCTGCTCAAGAGAACGAGGTTGAGGAGTCGTGACTGTCGTGATCCAAATCACCGGAGATCCTAGTGCCGAATCGGACGGCACCTCCGCTGCTCAACACACGTACAGCCCGGTGACGTCTCCCATGCCTTGATCCAGCAAGGAGAGAGGGAGAGGTTGGGGAAGACTCCATCCAGCAGCAGCACAATGGCGTGGTGGTGGTGGAGGAGCGTGGCAATCCTGCAGGGCTTCGCCAAGCACCGCGGGAGAGGAGGAGAAAGAGAGGTAGGGCTGCGCCAACAGGAGAAGAACTTCGTGTGTTGGGCTGCCCCTTTGCCTCCACTATATATAGGGGGAGAGGGGGGGCTGCGCCCCCACCTAGGGTTCCACCCTAGGGGCGGCGGCCAACCCAAGATCCCATCTGGGGGGGCAGCCAAGGGGGAAAGAGGGGAAACTTGCCCCCCAAGTTAGGTGGGTGCGCCCCTTCCCCAAACCCTAGGCGCCTTGGGCCCTTGTGGGGGGGCGCACCAGCCCACCTGGGGCTGGTCCCCTCCCACACTTGGCCCATGCAGCCCTCCGGGGTCGGTGGCCCCACTTGGTGGACCCCCGGGACCCTCAAGGTGGTCCCGGTACGTTACCGATAAAACCCGAAACTTCTCCGGTGACCAAAACAGGACTTCCCATATATAAATCTTTACCTCCGGACCATTCTGGAACTCCTTGTGATGTCCGGGATCTCATCCGGGACTCCGAACAACATTCGGTAACCACATACAAAGTTCCTTTATAACCCTAGCGTCATCGAACCTTAAGTGTGTAGACCCTACGGGTTCGGGAACCATGCGCATACATGACCGAGACGTTCTCCGGTCAATAACCAACAGCGGGATCTGGATACCCATGTTGGCTCCCACATGTTCCATGATGATCTCATCGGATGAACCACGATGTTGAGGATTCAATCAATCCCGTATTCAGTTCCCTTTGTCTAGCGGTATTGTACTTGCCCGAGATTCGATCATCGGTATGCCGATACCTTGTTCAATCTCGTTATCGCAAGTCTCTTTACTCGTTCCGTAACACATCATCCCGTGATCAACCCCTTGGTCACATTGTGCACATTATGATGATGTCCTACCGAGTGGGCCCAGAGATACCTCTCCACAACCAAGTGACAAATCCCAATCTCGATTCGTACAACCCAATGTACACACTTTCGGAGATACCCATAGTGCACCTTTATAGCCACCCATTCACGCTAGGACGCTTTGGTGCACCCAAAGCATTCCTACGGTATCCGGGAGTTGCACAATCTCATGGTCTAAGGAAATGATACTTCACATTAGAAAAGCTTTAGCATACGAACTACGATCTTTGTGCTAGGCTTAGGATTGGGTCTTGTCCATCACATCATTCTCCTAACGATGTGATCCCGTTATCAACGACATCCAATGTCCATGGTCGTGAAACCGTAACCATCTGTTGATCAACGAGCTAGTCAACTAGAGGCTTACTAGGGACATGGTGTTGTCTATGTACCCACACATGTATCTGAGTTTCCTATCGATACAATTATAGCATGGATAATAAACGATTATCATGAACAAGGAAATAATAAGAATAACTAATTTATTATTGCCTCTAGGGCATATTTCCAACAGTCTCCCACTTGCACTAGAGTCAATAATCTAGTTCACATCGCCATGTGATTAACACTCACAGGTCACATCGCCATGTGACCAACATCCAAAGAGTTTACTAGAGTCAATAATCTAGTTCACGTCACTATGTGATTAACACTCAATGAGTTCTGGGTTTGATCATGTTATGCTTGTGAGAAAGGTTGTAGTCAACGGGTCTGCAAAATTCAGATCCCTATGTATTTCGCAAAACTTTATGTCATATCATAGATGCTGCTACCACGTTCCACATGGAGCTATTCCAAATTGTTGCTCCATTATACGATCCGTATCTCTACTCAGAGCTATCCGGATAGGTGTTAAGCTTGCATCGACGCAACTCTTTACGTCGAACTCTTTATCACCTCCATAACCGAGAAACATATCCTTATTCCTCTAAGGATAATTTTGACCGCTATCTGGTGATCCACTCCTTGATCACCTTTGTACCCTCTTGCCAGACATGTGGCAAGGCACACATCAGTGCGATACTCACATGGCATACCGTATAGAGCCTATGACAAAGGCATAGGGGACGACCTTTCGCCCTTTCTCTTCTTTCTTCTGCCGTGGTCATGTCTTGAGTCTTACTCAATACTCACACCATACAACACAGCCAAGAACTCCTTCTTCGCTGATCTATTTTTGAACTCCTTCAAAATCTTGTCACGGTATGTATTCATTTGAAAGTACTATCAAGCGTTTTGATCTATCCTTATAGATCTTGATGCTCAATGTTTAAGTAGCTTAATCTAGGGTTTCCATCGAAAAACACTTTTCAAATAACCCTATATGCTTTCAAGAAATTATATATCATTTCCGATCAACAATATGTTAACAACATATATTCATCAGAAATGCTATAGTGCTCCCACTCACTTCTTTGGAAATACAAGTTTCTCATAAACTTTGTATAAACCCAAAATCTTTGATCATCTTATCAAAGCGTATATTCCAACTCCGAGACGCTTACTCCAGTCCTTACATGGATTGCTGGAGCTTTGCACACTTGTTAGCATCTTTCAGGATTGACAAAACCTTCTGGTTGTATCACATACAACCTTTCCTCAAGGATATCGTCGAGGAAACAATGTTTTGACATCCTATCTGCAAGATTTCATAAATCATGCAGTAATTGCTAACATAATTCCAACAGACTCTTAGCATCGCTACGAGTGAGAAAGTCTCATCGCAGTCAACTCCTTGAACTTGTCAGAAAATATCTTAACGACAAGTCAAGCTTTCTTAATGGTGACACTTACCATCATTGTCCGTCTTCCTTTTAAAAATCCATTTGCACCCAACGGCCTTATGACCATCAAGTATTTCTTCCAAAGTCATGGATCCTTTCTCGGATTTTATGGCCTCGAGCCATTCGTCGGAACCCGGGCCCACCATCGCTTCTCCATAGCTCGTAGGTTCATTGTTGTCTAGCAACATGACCTTCAAGACAGGATTACCGTACCACTCTGAAGTAGTACGCATCCTTGTCGAACTACGAGGTGTGGTAGTGACTTGATCCGAAGTTTCACGATCACTATCACAAGCTTCTACTTCAATTGGTGTAGGTGCCACAAGAACAACTTCCTGTGCCCTGATACACACTAGTTGAAGTGATGGTTCAATAACCTTATCAAGTCTCCACCATCCTCCCACTCAATTCTTTCGAGAGAAACTTTTCCTCGAGAAAGGACCCGTTTCTAGAAACAATCCCTATTGCTTTAGAATCTGAATTAGGAGGTATACCCAACAGTTTTGGGTATCCTATGAAGATGCATTTCATCCGCTTTGGGTTCGAGCTTATCAACCTGAAACCTTTTTCACATAAGTGTTGCAGCCCCAAACTTTTAAGAAACGACAACTTAGGTTTCTCCAAACCATACTTCAAACGGTGTCGTCTCAACAGAATTACGTGGTGCCCTATTAAAGTGAGTGCGGTTGTCTCTAATGCCTAACCCATGAACGATAGTGGTAGTTCGATAAGAGATATCATGGTACGCACCATATCCAATAGGGTGCAACTATGATGTTCGGACACACCATCACACTATGGTGTTCCAGGCGGTATTAATTGTGAAACAATTTCCACAATGTCTTAATTGCGTGCCAAAGCTCAGAATCTCAGATACTCATCTCTATGATCATATCATAGACATTTTATCCTCTTGGCACGATGATCTTCAACTTCACTCTGAAATTACTTGAACCATTCAATAATTCATACTTGTGTTTCATCAAGTAAATATACTCAGTATCTACTTAAATCATCCGTGAAGTAAGAACATAACGATATTCATCAGATGCCTCAAAGACTCATTGGACTGCACACATCAAAATGTGTTACTTCCAACAAGTTGCTATCTTGTTCCATCTTACTGAAAACGAGGCTTTTCAGTCATCTTGCCCATGTGGTATGATTTGCATATCTCAAGTGATTCAAAATCAAGTGAGTCCAAACGATCCATCTGCATGGATTTTCTTCATGCGTATACACCAATAGACATGGTTCGCATGTCTCAAACTTTTCAAAACGAGTGAGTCCAAAGATCCATCAACATGGAGCCTCTTCATGCGTTTTACACCAATATGACTTACATGGCAGTGCCACAAGTAAGTGGTACTATCATTACTACCTTATATCTTTTGGCATGAAAATGTGTATCACTACGATCGAGATTTCAATAAACCATTCATTTTAGGTGCAAGACCATTGAAGGTATTATTCAAATAAACAAAGTAACCATTATTCTCCTTAAATGAATAACCATACTGCGATAGACATAATCTAATCATGTCTATGCTCAACGCAAACACCAAATCTCGATGGTAGAGGGAGCGTGCGATGCTTGATCACATCAACCTTGGAAACACTTCCAACACATATCGTCGGCTCACCTTTAGCTAGTCTCCGTTTATTCCGTAGCTTTTATTTCGAGTTACTAACACTTAGCAACCGAACCGGTATCTAATACCCTGGTGCTACTAGGAGTACTAGTAAAGTACACATTAACATAATGTATATCCAATATACTTCTATCGACCCTGCCAGCCTTCTTATCTACCAAGTATCTAGGGTAATTCTGCTCCAGTGGCTGTTCCCCTTATTACAGAAGCACTTTGTCTCGGGTTTGGGTTCAACCTTGGGTTTCTTCACTAGAGCAGCAACTGATTTGCCGTTTCATGAAGTATCCCTTCTTGCCCTTGCCCTTCTTGAAACTAGTGGTTTCACCAACCATCAACAATTGATGCTCCTTCTTGATTTCTACTTTCGCGGTGTCAAACATCGCGAATATTTCAAGGATCATCATAACTATCCCTGATATGTTATAGTTCATCACGAAGCTCTAGCAGCTTGGTGGCAATGACTTTGGAGAAACATCACTATCTCATCTGGAAGATCAACTCCCACTCGATTCAAGTGATTGTTGCACTTAGACAATCTGAGCACAAGCTCAACGATTGAGCTTTTCTCCTTTAGTTTGCAGGCTTAGAAAATCGTCGGAGATCTTATACCTCTTGATGTGGGCACGAGCCTGAAATCCCAATTTCAGCCCTCGAAACATCTCATATGTTCCGCGACGTTTCAAAAACGTCTTTGGTGCCTCAACTCTAAACCGTTTAGCTGAACTATCACGTAGTTATCAAAACGTGTATGTCCGATGTTCGCAACATCCACATACGACGTTTGGGGTTCAGCACACTTAGCGGTGCATTAAGAATATAAGCTTTCTACTGTCCGCATAATCGGTACTGTCAACTTTCAACTATATTTTCTCTAGGAACATATCTAAAACAGTAGAACTAAAGCGCGAGCTATGACATAATTTGCAAAGGGTTTTCGACTATGTTCAGGATAATTAATTTCATCTTATGAACTACCACTCAGATAGACATCCCTCTAGTCATCTAAGTGATTACACGATTCGAGTCAACTAGGCCGTGTCCGATCATCACGCGAGACGGACTAGTCATCATCGGTGAACATCTTCATGTTGATCGTATCTACTATACGACTCATGCTCGACCTTTCGGTCTCTTGTGTTCCGAGGCCATGTCTGTACATGCTAGGCTCGTCAAGTTAACCTAAGTGTTTCAAGCGTGTGTAAATCTGGCTTACACCCGTTGTATGTGAACGTTAGAATCTATCACACCCGATCATCATGTGGTGCTTCAAACCATTTAACTTTCGCAACGGTGCACGCTTAGGGGAACACTTTCTTGAAATTATAATGAGGATCATCTTATTTACTACCGTCGTTCTAAGCAAATAAGATGCATAAACATGATAAACATCACATGCAATCAAAAAGTGACATGATATGGCCAAGATCATTTTGCTCCTTTTGATCTCCATCTTTGGGGCTCCATGATCGTCACCGGCATGACACCATGATCTCCATCATCGTGTCTTCATGATGTTGTCTCGCCAACTATTACTTCTACTACTATGGCTAACAGTTTAGCAATAAAGTAAAGTAATTACATGACGTTTATCTTTTGACACGCAGGTCATAAATAAATTAAGACAACTCCTATGGCTCCTGCCGGTTGTCATACTCATCGACATGCAAGTCGTGATTCCTATTACAAGATCATGATCAATCTCATACATCACATATCATTCATCACATTCTTTTTGGCCATATCACATCACATAGCATACCCTGCAAAAACAAGTTAGACGTCCTCTAATTGTTGTTTGCATGTTTTACGTGGCTGCTATGGGTTTCTAGCAAGAACGCTTTCTTACCGACGAAAAACCGTAACGTGATATGCCAATTGCTATTTACCCTTCATAAGGACCCTTTTCATCGAATCCGTCCGACTAAAGTGGGAGAGATCGGCACTGCTTAGCCACCTTATGCAACAAGTGCATGTCGGTCGGTGGAACTTGTCTCACGTAAGTGTATGTGTAAGGTCGGTCTGGGCCGCTTCATCCACAATACCGTCGAAACAAGATTGGACTAGTAACGGTAAGCATATTGTACAAAATCAACGCCTACAACTACATTGTGTTCTACTCGTGCAAAGAATCTACGCAATAAACCTGGATCTGATACCAAGGTTGGGAAAGACTCCACCCAGCAGCAGCACAACAGCGTGGTGGTGGTGGAGGAGCGTGGCAATCCTGCAGGGCTTCGCCAAGCACCGTGGGAGAGGAGGAGAAAGAGAGGTAGGGTTGCGCCAACAGGAGAAGAACCTCGTGTGTTGGGCTGCTCCTTTGCCTCCACTATATATAGGGGGAGAAGGGGGGCTGCGCCCCCACCTAGGGTTCCACCCTAGGGGCGGCGGCCAGCCCAAGATCCCATCTGGGGGCGGCCAAGGGGAAAGAGGGAAACTTGCCCCCAAGTTAGGTGGTGCGCCTCCCAAACCCTAGGCGCCTTTGGGCCCTTGTGGGGGCGCACCAGCCCACCCGGGCTGGTCCCTCCCACACTTGGCCCATGCAGCCCTCCGGGCCGGGTGGCCCGACTTGGTGGACCTCGGGACCCTCCCGTGGTCCCAGACGTTACCGATAAAACCCAAACTTTTCCGGTGACCAAAACAGGACTTCCCATATATAAATCTTTACCTCCGGACCATTCCGGAACTCCCGTGACATCCGGGATCTCATCCGGGACTCAACAACATTCGGTAACCACATACAAACTTCCTTTATAACCCTAGCGTGATCGAACCTTATGTGTAGACCCTACGGGTTCGGGAACCATGAACATATGACCGAGACGTTCTCCGGTCAATAACCAACAGCGGATCTGGATACCCATGTTAGCTCCCACATGTTCCATGATGATCTCATCGGATGAACCACGATGTCGAGGATTCGATCAATCCCGTATTCAATTCCCTTTGTCTAGCGGTATTGTACTTGCCCGAGATTCGATCGTCGGTATCCCGATACCTTGTTCAATCTGCACGGCAAGTCTCTTTACTCGTTCCGTAACACATCATCCCATGATCAACCCCTTGGTCACATTGTGCACATTATGATGATGTCCTACCGAGTGGGCCGAGAGATACCTCTCCGTCAACCGGAGTGACAAATCCCAGTCTCGATTCGTGCCAACCCAAAAGACAATTTCGGAGATACCCGTAGTGCACCTTTATAGCCACCCAGATTACGCTAGGACGCTTTGGTGCACCCAAAGCATTCCTACGGTATCCGGAGTTGCACAATCTCATGGTCTAAGGAAATGATACTTGACATTAGAAAAGCTTCAAAGATACGAACTACGATCTTTGTGCTAGGCCTAGGATTGTCTTGTCCATCACATCATTCTCCTAATGATGTGATCCCGTTATCAACGACATCCAATGTCCATGGTCAGAAACCGTAACCATCTGTTGATCAACGAGCTAGTCAACTAGAGGCTTACTAGGGACATGGTGTTGTCTATGTACCCACACATGTATCTGAGTTTCCTATCGATACAATTATAGCATGGATAATAAACGATTATCATGAACAAGGAAATATAATAATAACTAATTTATTATTGCCTCTAGGGCATATTTCCAACAATATATTAGTATCATGTAGTATTTATTGCCATGTATGACACATAGTTCACGAGCGCTCTCTATATGTACCACCTTTTTTTTAATTTCAAGTTTTGCTCCATGGCGCAATCCATCGATACTACTACTGTACAAAAGTGGAGTATATACATTTTTTAAAAGGCTAGAGGGATGGGCAGTCTAGCTCGGTCGATTTCACGAGAGGCGAGGGCCTTTGTGATTTGACGGCTCAATAATGCCGTCAAATCGAATAGTATCTGCCGCCCGCTGCACGCCTGGCACCTCCATTAAACCCTCCGTTAAACCCGCATGCAAACCGATAATCCTACTCCGCCACACGTCTGCTCATGAGCGGGCCGGAATTAAACGCAACACCGGCCGAGCTCCTCCCGTCCGCCTCGCTTAAACGAGGCCGACGCCGGCAAAGCTCCTACCGTCCGCCTCTATTTACACGAGGCCGCATGCAGACGGGCAAGAATCGCACCCCTCCGCCGCCCCCCATCTCCTCCTTCACCATTTTCTACACTCTTCTGATTACTTCCGAGGAGCCGTTCTCCAGCATATTACCCGGCTGGGCGGCCCGTCGAGCCCTCCGGATACGGGCAAGGCCGCTCGGTACTTCACCAACCTCGCATGGCCCGACGGAGCCAGTTGCCGCCCCAAGTAGGCGCGTGGTTCAGCAACTCGCCGCTCCAGTTCAGCTTGATGAGGAGTGGCGAGTTGCTCCACGCCGGCACGGCGGCGAGCACGCCGATACGGGCGCCGTCGCTGCCAGCTGCATACAGCGCCACCGTTCTGCGGTGGCCGCGCCTCCTGTGTCTGTGGGCGCGCCTCCCATGCCTGCGGCAGCGCCATGTAGGCAGAGACAGAAGCCGGGTGCGTGGAGAGCGACAAGTCGGTGGCCAGCTTCTCCGTGTCCGCCGCCATCATCGAGGAGAAGTAGAACATGGGAGGCCGCCGCCACTTGGGACCCATGAAGGCCACCGCCGAGGCGACGACCGCGGATTCAGGTGGTTTCTTTGTCGCTTGCCTCTTCCGAGGACCTTCACGACCCCGCAAGTGTGTGACGGACATGAGGAAGACATAGGGATCCGCGGGCGGCCATTTAGAACTAAAATAAGTCTAGATATATCCATTTCTAGGACAAGTATTTCCGGACGGAGGGAGTATTAATTATACAAGAGAGCCGGATTGGCGCCTCTTAGTTCATGTAAATGTAATGAAATCCATCATGTTTATATGAAGATCCGGCTTTTTATACGAAATCCTTCATGCTTATATGAAATCAGTCCGTGTTTGCACGTAATTTCGCTTTGGTTGGTTAGAGTTGTAAAATGTGTCATTACCGGGCGTTTGATGTCGTCCTCCGCGGAAGGAAACGGGAGGAAATTTGCCGGCTGCCGTTGGAGATGCTCTTATGCTGTAAATAATAGAGTTACATCCAATCCATTTGAGTTCATTGCATGTATGATTGTCCCTCTATAAGAAGTTAATTGCATGTACAAAGGTACACGTGACTTGCGGTGGTGGCTACAGCCTTCGCATGTAAAGTTAAAAAGAAACAAGTTCATCCTTAATATTCTAAGTACTCCGTGGGTTCCAATCACAAGACAAAGAGCAAAAAGAAGTACATATTAAATAAGTAGAGTAATATATAATATAAAAATCTAAAGTTAAAAGACAGAATTGAACTCATGTCATCGCTACAGCACCCGGCGCTAACCAGCCCAGCACATTTTTGTTGTAGACCATGCTGGAGATATATATATCCATGTCTACTCTTATATATACTCCATTCGTTCCTAAATATTTGTCTTTTTCAGATTTCAAATGGACTACCACATACGGATATGTATGCAGACATAATTTAGAGTGTAGATTCACTCATTTTGCTACGTATGTCTTTTCAGGAAGGGGTCAGATTTGTCCTTGATTTATTTATGAGGTATCCAGATGGCACTGCACCGCCAAGAAAAGAGGGTAACATCAAAATTATGGACTACTTTTTTGAGTATGTTGGTAAGGTCCGGTCATAGTCACTTGTTGAAATCTCTAAAAAGACAAATACTCCCTCCATCCGGAAATACTTTTCATCAAAATGGATAAAAGGAAATGTATCTAGACGTATTTTAGTTTTAGATACATCTCTTCTTATCCATTTTGATGACAAGTATTTTCGGACGGAGGGAGTAGAAAACAGAGTTGGTGATGATGGTGTGTGTGCCATCCTGCAATATAGGCCGTCAGATTTATATCTAACGATAGGAAAGAAACTATGGCAATTTTGCAAAAATATACCCACACGTCTCTCCACGTTCACAAATAAGGTCTTCCCTCGTTCAGCCTTTTCTCTCACAAGATAAACTACTCATACAAATGCATCTTGATGTTCCGTGCAACGCACGGGAAGCTAGCTAATTTCTTTTAAAATAGTTGCTGCAATAATTGGGTTGAAGTGATATATTATATGTCTGCCCCGGATGATTTCAGATTCACTAGTAGTAACAAAGAAAAGGTTGCCTTGTTAATTAACAGAAAACAGGGTGAAAACTATCACATGAGGCCGGTAAAAACAAGGCACACTGGGTTCAGCGTCATCGTCTCTCTGATTGTGCGTCTTGTGAGAAGTCTACATATCGAGGGGGCTACCGAGCGAGGCACCGAGACACAATGTTTTAGAGAGAAACCAATTGGCAGATTATGATCAGATCGAGTTGTCACCCTTCTGCTGTCATTGTTGGGGGGGGGGGGGGGAGGGAGAGAAAGATGTATCGAGAGAGTGCGTGGTAGGCACATAGGCACAACTAGCGAGTGTGTGTGTGTGTGTGTGTGTGTGTGTGTGTGTGTGTGTTTGAAAGAGGAGTAGCTAGATTATTATCAAGATCGATGTGCCACCCTACTCCTTCGGTGCCGAGTAGTGTGTGTGTGTGTGTATGTTTGAGAGAGAATCCAGTCGGTAGATTAGTATCAAGATCGAGGTGTCACCCTACTCCTTCGGTGCGGGGTAGTGTGTGTGTGTATGTTTGAGAGAGAAGCCAGTCGATAGATTAGTATCAAGATCGAGGTGTCACCCTACTCCTTCGGTGTTGGGAAGTGTGGGTGTGTGTGCGTGTGGGGGGGGGGCAGTGACACTCACATATCTCTACTCTTATAAAAAACACAGTTGGTGATGATGGTGTTCCTGCCATCCAATTTATATCCAACAGACAGGAAGGAAAATATGGCAATTTTGCAAAAAGATACCCACACCCCTCTCCGCATTTGCAAATAAGGCATTCCCTCGTTCATCCTTTTCTCCCACAAGATAAACTTCTCATACAAATGCATCTTGATGTTCCGTGCAACGCATGGGCATCTTGCTAGTAGGGAGAAGGAGTTTGTGTGACACATATCTAGCTATATTAAGGGATAGGTAGATAGCATATGTGTGAGAGACATTATTATACTTTGAGACATTAGTGGCTGTGGGTGGGGCGTAATTAAAAGGGTGGGCGTGTTAGACATAGAGAGCGTGTGTGTTTCTGTGTGAGAGACTTGTAGGATGGGGTAGAAAGACGAATTTAACCCTGACGGAGGGAGAGAAATACACGAAGTGCGTGTGTGTGATTCTGATGCCCACAGGGAAATGAGATATGTATGCGTGTTAGAGAGATTGCACAATTCATTCACGTATCACTATGTAGCGATCGTGGACGTGCATCGCTTGAACATAAGTCAATATCTACTTCGTATCGTGGCCAAAAGTACAATATCGATTCAACGCTATAAAGATTGGACACTCACATATCACATTTTTTTCTATTTAAATAAACCTTTTTAGTTGTGCATGCCAATGTTACAGTGATGTTTCTTCAAACAACCAATGTAGCTATCATGCACATGCACCATTGTTACTCTTGCATTCAAATTCATTAGTCTTGGATGATTTAAGTTTCTATTTTGAAGTAATATATGTAATATTCATATATGAATTCAACGGGTACGCAGTTTATGAAATGGAGGCTATGTAATCATATGAGGTAACACTTTTAAGTAGCTAACTACAATATCCATTTCTTTTTGTGCGCCTCTACACTAACACGGCAATGCATTATGTTTAAAGTAAATAACCAATGGCACTAAATTATCTATTTACACGAGAAATACATATGTCGAGCGCTTGATCCCTTTTTTGTGAACGCGCCACTACACCAGACGATTCGGCCGCTACCGTGTGAACATCCAAGTTATCGGCGCATCATCCGGAGTTATTGTCTTTTTTCTGGGTGGACTTCACACCAGTTATTAATCAACGCTGCGTGCCCGTGTACACAGTCTAGCATGACCTTCCCGCTAGCACGGTCCAAAATTAGTTGGGATACGAATGATCCCGCGGGCGGCAAAATCTCCCGCCTCCTTCTAAAATTTCCGCCACCTTAGTCTTTAGCATGCGAAATCCCCGTTTTGTCCTTGGTGCACGGAGACCAAAAGTTACAATACCGCCCTATGTACATGATAGGTCGGGGCTGCTTTGGTAACTTCCAGTTCCCCCCACTACACGGCACCCCCATTTCCTCTCCCCCTCCTGCAAAAACGACTAACTCCACAAAGACCAGAGCATCTTACATCACGCCGTCTGCATTTCATCGCCTCTTTCTCCTCCCCTCTCGAAACCCTAGAATGCTCATCCACCGGCGTACCATAGCCCATTCACTGCCAGCGGCGTCCACCTCACGGGATCTGCTTCTAAAGCCGCATCTACCCCTCCCACCTCCCCTAGAAACAAGTAGACTGCTCATCCACCACTGTACCACAGCCCATTGAGTGCCAGCCTTGTCCACAGCGCCGGATCTGCTTCGCCGGTACTCTCGTCAACCGCCACAAGATCTACAGCTGCTCATTCAGACTCCCCACCGAGACGCTTCCCACACCCCGGAGCCGCCCAATCGACGCTTCTGCCGACGGCCTCTGATCCTCTTCGCCGACACCTTCCTCAACCCTACCGGAGCCGCTTCGCCGACACCTTCCTCAACCCTACCGGAGCCGCTTCTCCAACACCTTCCTCAACCCTACCGGAGCCGCTTGGCCGACACCATCGTCAACCCTACCGGAGTAGCTTCGCCTATACCATTCTTAACCCTACTGGGGCCGCTTTGCCAACTCACAAGTCCACAGCCTCAGATCCGCTTCCTCGCACCCTCATCCAACCTACCGGAGCAGCTTCGACGCCTGCTGCTACGCCTTGAGCTTATGCTATTTTCCCCAAGAGGAGAGGATGATGCAGCACAAGAGCGTAAGTGTTTCCCTCGCTTTTGAGAACCAAGGTATCAATCCAGTAGGAGGCCACGCACAAGTCCCTCGTACCTGCACAAAACGATAGCTACCGCAACCAACGCGATTAGGGGTTGTCAATCCCTTCACGGTCACTTACTTAGAGTGAGATCTGATAGAGATAATATTTTTGGTATTTTTGGTATATAGATGCAAAGTGAAAAGTAAAAGCAAAGTAAAAACAAAACAAGTATAAAAGTGATGGAGATTGATATGATGAGAATAGACCCGGGGGGCATAGGTTTCACTAGTGGCTTCTCTCAAGAGCATAATTATTCTACGGTGGGTGAACAAATTACTGTTGAGCAATTGATGTAATTGAGCATAGTTATGAGTATATCTAGGTATGATCATGTATATAGGCATCACGTCCGTGACAAGTAGACCGAAAAGATTCTACATCTACTATTATTACTCCACTCATCGACCGCTATCCAGCATGCATCTAGAGTATTAAGTTAAAAAAGAGTAACACCTTAAGCAATATGACATGATGTAGAGGAATAAATTCATGCAATATGATAAATACCCCATCTTGTTATCCTCGATGGCAACAATACAATACACGTGCCTTGCAACCCTTCACACATCGGGTAAGGACACCGCAAGATTGAACCCAAAGCTACGCACTTCTCCCATTGCAAGAACTACCAATCTAGTTGGCCAAACCAAACGGATAATTCGAAGAGATTTGCAAAGATAACTCAATCATACATAAAAGAATTCAGAGAAGATTCAAATATTATTCATAGATATGCTGGATCATAAACCCACAATTCATCGATCTCAACAAACACACCGCAAAAAGAAGATTACATCGAATAGATCTCCACGAGAGAGGGGGAGAACATTGTATTGAGATCCAAAAGAGAGAAGAAGCCATCTACCTACTAGCTATGGACCAAGGTCTGAAGTAAACTACTCACACTTCATCGGAGAAGCTATAGTGTTGATGTAGAAGCCCTCCGTGGTGGATGCCCTCCGCGTGAGCTCCTAACATGCCCCAAGATGGGATCTCGTGGATACAGGAAGTTGCGGCGGTGGAATTAGGTTTTTGGCTCCTGTTCTGATCGTTTGGGGGTACGTAGGTATATATAGGAGGAAGGAGTACGTCGGTGGAGGAACTGGGGGCCCACGAGGCAGGGGGGCGTGCCCTAGGGGGGCGCACCCCCCACCCTCGTGACCGCCTCTCTGGTTCCTTGGCATAGGGTCCAAGTCTCCTGGATCACGTTCGGTGAGAAAATCACGTTTCCGAAGGTTTCATTCCATTTGGACTCCGTTTGATATTCTATTTCCTCGAAACACTGAAAAAGGCAAAAAACAGCAATTCTGGGCTGGGCCTCCGGTTAATAGGTTAGTCCCAAAAATAATATAAAATTGGAAAATAAAGCCCTAATAGTCCAAAACAATTGATAAAGTAGCATGGAGCAATCAAAAATTATAGATACGTTGGAGACGTATCACCTGTCCATGGCCGCAGATCCGCATCGTCGACACCACCCTTAACCCAACCACTGGAGCAGCTTCTGACGCCCCGTCCACAGCCGCATATCCGCATTGTCGACACCATCCTTAACCCAACCAATCAAGCAGCCGACGCTCATTCACGGGTCAGCAGATTCAAGGTCGTCGACACCATCCTTAACCCAACCAATCGGAGAAGCTTCACCCACGCCTCGCCCACGACCATAGATCCGCTTTGCCCACACCGTAGTCCACCCTACCGGAGCCGCCCACAAACACCCTACTCGACGGTTCTAGATCTCCTTATCGACCCCGACAGCCAACAAAGATCATCACCCTCGACGCTTTCTAACCTGATTCCCACTGCTCGAGAGATGCCAAGCACCGCCACGGCCTAGGTACTTGTCACCTTTAAACCCGGCCCAAAGCATCACCTGCCCGATGTACTTCAAATATACTAACCGGTCATTGTTACCTGTTATGTAGCCGCAAAAACTACAAGGACGATGTTTCTTCCGGATCTAACAGCTTGGCCAACCAAGATCCCGGATCGAGGCATTGCTATGATCTTGTAAGCGCCTCTCTCTCTCTCTTGTATTGTTCTCAGGCTCGCCAGCGTGCTTTGCTAGGATTTTTGACCAAGAATCCCTTTGTGCGCATAATGATTTCTACAACTGGATGCTAAATTAGATATCTAGATGTCATACATGATACTACCTCTTACCTACGTTCCTAAATATAAGTCTTTCTAGAGATTCCACTATAGTATACATTCTGAGCAAAATGAGTTGATCTACACTTAAAATGCATCTATATACATCTTTATGTGGTCCATACTTGGAATCTCTACAAAGACATATATTTAGGAACAGTGCACATTACAAAAAATCGTGAGGTGGCATGTAGGAATTCCATTGCACTACATTAGGCTCCCTTTAGAGTGCCTCGCTAGTCCAAAGCATACTGAGTCTTGGCTAGTTTATGGTACGCACACAATCGTTAATTGGTGGTTTAAATATTTGCAAGGGATATGCAATGTAGTATCATGTAGAGATGTCTGAAATTAGCCGTGTCAACTTGCGTATAGGGTTACACAATGAAAAGTACAAGATGTATGTGGCAATTTCATGGAACATCGCAAAAAAGGAGAGGCAGCGGTGAGCCTATACAGGTGTGCTATGGTACGTCACTCCTCCATTGCAATCATCGTGACATGTTATTTGTATGCCGGTTCTATTAGCCAAGTTTCTTAGGGACAGTTATTACGAGTTATCCTAAGAAAATAAGCACTGTGAATATAAGCTCCATGTAATAAGCCAACCAGTTCTTTTCATTGCGTTTTCAGCTTATCTTTGGTATGATCAGTGGAAAGTCTAGATTGCATTATATATTTTTCATTTTGCTGCCCATATGGAAATTAATTTGACTTGGAAACATCACATATTGAACCCAGTGCAGTAATTAATATGATAGGAAAACAGACCATCACTATTTGCTCAAAATGCAAATACAAAGATACCATCTACTTGGCACAATCTACTTTGGTCAATTTTTTCCATAGAGATCCCATTGCCTAATTTAAACGAAGAACACATGACCCACATTTAAATGAAGAACAATTATTTATTGAAATTCGATGGTCGAAGTGGCTGGTTATTATCATATACCAGCACCACCTGAAAGCATCATATAGCAGCAACAACAGCTCATAGCAACTCATCATACAAAGAAAGCGAGTCTGCACTTCATCATATACCAGCAGCAGCTCATAGCAATTCATCATATAGCAGTAGCAGGAGCAGCTCATAGCAATTCATCATATAGCAGCAGCAGGAGCAGCTCATAGCAATTCATCATATAGCAGCAGCATGAATAGCTTGTAGCAACTCATCATATAGCAGCAGCAAGAGCTCATAGAAATTCATCATATAGCAGCAGCAGCAGCTCATAGCAACTCATCATACAGCAGCAGCAGCTCATAGCAATTCATCATATAGCAGCAGCAGGAGCAGCTCATAGCAATGCATCATATAGCAGCAGCGAAGCAGCTCATAGCAATTCATCGTATAGTGGATCAGAATGAAAATTTGGCAAAAATCGAGGAGATCCTCACCTTGTTGGATGAGCTCATCCTTCAACAAAGACCTCAAGGCCATGGCCTGGGAGGAGGGGAGGGGAATAAGGTGCCTCTGTCAGCAAAGTGTGGTATCACCAGAGTTGTGCAGCCTCACGGAGTAGTGCGTTGGATGAACCACAGCGGAGCAGCTGCTGGAGACCATGAGAATGAGGGGCTTCGCCAGAGGGAGGAGCAGCCAGGGAGATTTTCCCCTACCCGCCGTCCATGAAGCCTAGCTGGACATAGCATCGTTGAGGACCAGGCCAGATGGGACCAGTGGCGGAGGCTCGCTGGAGGAACCCTAGTGCTGCAGGCAGGGGATCGAGGTAGAGGGAAAGGGGATAGGAGATGCAAGCGGGCAGGGCAATGAATGCTTGCAGGTTTGTTTTTACTTGAGGGTCGTGTGACACGGGCGCTAGCTTGCATTTTGAGTGTAATATAGGCGCATAATAGAGTCATTTCACTATTCCCCTTCCCTTCAATTTTTAGTGAGGTTCTACCCGAAACACCCCCCTCCAAAGCGAAATTACTTAAGCCCAAGCCCATAACTCAAAAATGAGTTCTTTACATCTTTTATGGCTTATTTTAACAATATGCCCTGAAAAGGCGGAATCGAATCGCCCTTAACTCCGCAATTCAATTGTGCGTGCAATGATGAATCACTCCTGCCTGCTATCTGTACATTTAGGCATCATCATACATAGCATAACCTAATACATGTGCATTCCATTGTCGAATCTGGAATATGCAATGTTTATGTTAGTTCATACGTTGCACATGATGTTTAAATGCCCCTTAAATCAGGCCAGTCAAGTGATGGTCTTTAAGCCTCCGTCTTTGCTTCTTTTCTTGATATGTAAGATTTGCTCACACATCTGTTCAATTGCTTGTTTGGATCAGCCAGCCATACTAGGACTTTTTGCTTTGATTACTTGCTGTTCTTGACCTAACACTCTAAGAGAGCTTGTCAACGATTGAAACACTAAGGGCTGCTGTAGTGGGGCCTTGTCTAACTCATAGGTGACATAAAGGTTTGGTCAGACTACAAAGAGGCTCTCCAAGAGTACTGGAGATCCAGTTCAAGGTATGCCTAGTTTTTACATAGTGCGTATATAGTAAATGCTCATTTCATTGTGTGCAAGTGCAAGAGATGCGGCATGTTTCATTATGTGGTGTTGTTTTGTTATAATCTCATCCTTTTGTGTTCACAGACCGAAAGTATGCATATTTATCTTCCAAGGAGACGAGTAACTAGTTTGTGTCACCTTGCGTAGGGGGTGCAATGAAGATAAGATTGAGGATTTCCAAGTACAAGATGTTAGGAAGGAGCCTTGCAAGAGAAGTAGGAGCTGCGCTGAGCCTCTTCAACCTGCTAAGGTAAGTCACTGTATGCAACTCAACAGTTCAATTCCTTGTTTGTTTCAGGCATAGTTAATTTTCTGTTTTCAATTGCTTTATTTGTCCTCCCTTAATGAGATGCCCAAATAATCATGCCTGATGTTCGGTACTTGTATCACTATTAGTTGACATAATTAAAGGCCTTGCCATTTAATTATTCTGCCGAAGTGTGCCTGAAGCTTTGAAGTCTATTAACCAACTATTATTGCATGAGGCTCACAATCTATTTTATACTACGCTAATGATTGCATAGTTTTGCCTGCTTTAGTATGTTTGTATGAAACCCTCTGCTGTTCATTATGCTCCCTAAGACTTTAATTGAGGTATAGAATGGCCAACTGCTTGCTTACTTATACGCAACGTGTTGTCTAAATTTGCAACTTGTCTGTGTTTTGGATTGGGCCCCAACATCATGCTCCTCTGGTGAGCTAAGAGGGAATTCTGTATGCAGGCTGCACAGACTATCTTTTTTATAATTTTTAAAATATCACCTGCTTATGCTTCATGACGTGTAACATTTTTTGTGTGAAAGTGATGTGTAACAGTATTGTTAGTCCTGTTTTGCCATGTAGTAAAAAATAGTATCTTGTTCGCTTCACTGTTGTAACTATATTTTTCCCTACTCATGTGTACTTACAGAAACATTTCAGGATGAAGTGACTTCATCACAAAAATCTGCGAGCAGTGCGGCATGGCCGTTAACGAATGATTATGGATTGGAATTGGAATGTGCTGATGTTCTCGAGCATCAACTAGAGGTGGCAAGACAACGTGTACATGATTGTCAATGTATAATCAACAAGTTGAGACTGGACATGCAGTGTATTAGATGCAGGAGTCAAAAAAATGAAACAAGACACCGAGGTAACCATGAAGGAATTGGAGATTTTGCAGACTGAAATTTGTGCTATCTAAATCCGGCCAATCCTATTTTCTGAAGAGATTATAGTTCAAATGGATTTAAGTTGATGCGCGTCCATGATGTATGAGATGTATTTGCCCAGTGTATGTAATTTGCTGTTTGGGTATGCTTTATTATCACCTATGCCGAACCATAATGCCCAGTGGGTATAATCGGCTGTAATTTCTTTATTGTATAGTGTAGGATTATTCTACCTTTCTATGCCTTGATCTCTTTGTTGTATAGTGTATGCTTTTTAGAGGTGATAGTATTGAGTAGGATAATTCTTTGAATATGTTATATCGTTCAAACGGGGGCCAACTCGCCCGACCATGGGCCTTCACGGGCCGTCGGATCCATGGGCCTTCTACGTCTCGTAGAATCCATGGTCCTTCTACGTCTCGTAGGATACATGGGCCTTCTACGTCTCGTAGGATCCATGGGCCTTCTACGTCTCGTAGGATCCATGGGCCTTCTACGTCATGTAGGATCCATGGGCCGTCGACTCATTTATGGGTCTTGTACGGGCCATTAATGGGCCGTAGACGGGCCTACAATGGAAATCATACGTTTTATGGGCTGACCATAACGGGCCGTTAATAGGACGTATTTGGTGATGCTATGAAAATGGCCCAACAGACTAACGGACCACAAATGGGCCGACTGTAACGACAGGCTGAATTTGGCCCACAAGTAGAAAATGACAGTAACGGGCCGTAAGTAACCGAGTGCTGCAAATGAGCCCAAGAATAAACGGGCCCTCTGAAGGCCGAATGTTAACTTGGGCTAGAAACGGCCCAAGGGAATAACAGCCCGTTAATGGGTATATAGTGTTACACTATTCATTACGGGCCAGTTTCACCTTGGGCCGTTAATGGGTGTAAAGTAATACACTGTTCATTACGGGCCAGTTTTAATTAGCACGGGCCGCTAATGGGCCAAGACTTACAAAGGGCCTCATATGGGCCGAAAGACGTCATGGGCCATACATGGGCCAGAAGTGAAAACGGGCTGGAATCATATTGGATGGCCTAGATGACGCTACTGGGCCTAATTCTCATAGGGCGTAACGGGCCTTGGGTTAGCGGGCTGTAAATGGGCTATGTGCTAACAGGCCGTTAACAGGCTTTCCATGGGCCAGCCCGCCAGCTTTTGACCAAGTCAAACGGGCCGGCCTTTTCATAGGAATGGGCCACTGTTGGGCCGTGCCGCGTGCCGACGTATCATAGGCGCCTATACATCCAAAGGAGTGGATGACATCCGTCCTAATGATGAACCGACGTGTTTCCTCCAGCCAATGATGATTTTACACGTGGAAAATCCCCATTGGTCGGGCCGTTAACGGGTTATCGGATCCAAAACCCGACTCGATAGCTTAACGGCGTTCCGCTACGGTGGATGCCACGTGTCGGTCACCCTTGACGAAAAGCACTTCGCGGACGCTACGATTTATCGTCATGGAAGTGGACACTTCCGTGATGATAATTTTGGTAATGTCATGGAACACTTCTACGACAAAGATGTATGACTATCTTGATTCTGTCATAAAATCGTCATGGATGTACATGCAGGACAAAAACGCGACCTACTGTGACAAACACGTACCATCACGGAAGTGTATTTTTTTGTAGTGCTTCCGGGGCATCCCCAAGCTTTGGCTTTTTGGTGTCCTTAGATTATCTTGGGGGTGCCATGGGAATCCCCAATCTTAGGCTCTTGCCACTTCTTGTTCCATAATCCATTAAATCTTTCACCCAAAACTTGAAAACTTCACAACACAAAACATAGCAGAAAATCTCGTGAGCTCCGTTAGCGAAAGAAAACAAAAGACCACTTCAAGGTACTGTAATGAACTCATTCTTTATTTATATTGGTGTTAAACCTACTGTATTCCAACTTCTCTATGGTTTATAAACTCTTTTACTAGCCATAGATTCATCAAAATAAGAAAACAACACACGAAAAACAGAATCTGTCAAAAACAGAACGGTCTGTAGTAATCTGTAACTAACTCAAACTTCTGGAACTCCAAAACATCAGCCAAAATAGGACGACCTAGAAATTCTTTTTATTGATCAGAAGCAATTGGAATCAATATGGTATCACATTCTGGTGATTTTTAACAATTATTTGCGTGAACAGAAATTTTATGGAATTTTCTGCAAGATCAAATAACTATCAACGAAGAAGATCCTATAGGTTTAACTTGGCACAAACACTAATTAAAACATAAATACACATCTAACCAGAGCGTAGGTCAAATATTCATTCCTAAACAGAAGCAAAAAGAAAAAAACTAAAAATAAAATTGGGTTGCCTCCCAACAAGTGCTATCGTTTAACGCCCCTAGCTAGGCATAAAAGCAAGGATAGATCTAGGTTTTGCCATCTTTGGTGGGCAATCCATAAGTGGCTCTCATGATAGATTCATATGGTAATTTTATTTTATTCCTAGGGAAGTGGTCCATGCCTTTCTTTAATGGAAATTGGAATCTAATATTCCCTTCCTTCATATCAATAATTGCACCAATCGTTCTAAGGAAAGGTCTACCAAGAATAATAGGACATGAAGGATTGCAATCTATATCAAGAACGATAAAATCTACGGGCACATAGTTCCTATTTGCAACAATAAGACCATCATTAATTCTTCCCATAGGTTTCTTAATAGTGGAATCCGCAAGGTGCAAGTTTAAAGAGCAATCATCAAAATTACGGAAACCTAACAAATCGCACAATGTTTTGGAATCGTGGAAACACTAGCACCCAAATCACACAAAGCATAGCATTCATGATCTTTAATCTTAATTTTAATAGTAGGTTCCTACTTATCATAAAGTTTTCTAGGAATAGAAACTTCCAACTCAAGTTTTTCTTCATAAGATTGCATCAAAGCATCAACGACATGTTTAGTAAAAGCTTTATTTTGACTATAAGCATGAGGAGAATTTAGCACGGATTGCAACAAGGAAATACAATCTATCAAATAGCAATTATCATAATTAAATTCCTTGAAATCAAAAATAGTGGGTTTAGTAACATCTAATGTTTTGATCTCTTCAATCCCACTTTTATCAATTTTAGCATCAAGATCTAAAAACTCCGAATTTTTGGAACGCCTTCTAGCTAAAGGTGGATCATATTCAGTCCCATCATTATTAAGATTCATATTGCAAAACAAATATTTAATAGGGGACACATCAATAACTTTTAGATCTTCATCTTTATTTTCATAAAAATTTAAAGAACACGCTTTTATAAAGCAATCTTTCTTAGCACGCATCCTAGCGGTTCTTTCTTTGCACTCATCAATGGAAATTATCATGGCTTTGAGAGAATCATTGATATAATGCTTAGTTGGAATAGATATAAGTTTCAAAGAATCAACATCATGAGAAATTCTATCAACGTTCCTAACCAATTCATCAACTTTAAGCAATTTATCTTCAAGCAAAGCACTGAAATTCTTTTGCGAATTCATAAATTCTTTAACACTAGTCTCAAATTCAGAGGGCAACTTATTAAAGTTTCCATAATAATTGTTGTAGGAATTATCATAATTATTAGAGGAGTTGCTAGGATAAGGCCTAGGATTAATGTTTCCTCTATACACATTGTTACCAAAATTATTCCTACCAACAAAATTCACATCCATAGATTCATTATTATTCTCAATCAAAGTAGACAAAGGCATATCATTAGGATCAGAAGAAACACTCTGAGTAGCAAATAATTTCATAAGTTCATCCATCTTTCCACTCAAAATATTAATTTCTTCTATCGCATGCACTTTTTTGTTAGTAGATCTTTCAGTGTGCCATTGAGAATAATTAATCATAATATCATCTAGGAGTTTAGTAGCTTCTCCTAAAGTGATTTCCATAAAAGTGCCTCCCGCGGCCGAATCTAAAAGATTCCTAGAAGCAAAATTCAATCCGGCATAAATTTTTTGTATAATCATCCACAAATTCAAACCATGAGTAGGGCAATTATGTATCATTAATTTTATTCTCTCCCAAGCTTGTGCAACATGTTCATGATAAAGTTGCTTAAAATTCATAATATCGTTTCTAAGAGAGATAATCTTAGCGGGAGGAAAATACTTAGAGATAAAAGCATCTTTGCACTTATTCCAAGAATCAATACTATTTTTAGGCAAAGACGAAAACCAAGCTTTAGCACGATCTCTAAGCGAAAAAGGAAATAGCTTCAATTTAACAATATCTTTCTCAACATCTTTCTTCTTTTGCATATCACACAAATCAACGTAGCTATTTAGATGAGTAGCGACCCCTTCACTAGGAAGGCCGGCGAATTGATCTTTCATGACAAGATTCAACAAAGCAACATTGATTTCACAAGATTCAGTATCAGTAAGAGGAGCAATCGGAGTGCTAAGGAAATCATTATTGTTGCTATTGGTAAAGTCACATAATTTGGTATTATCTTGAGCCATCGTGACAAACAAGCAATCCAACACACGAGCAAACAAGACGCGGGCAAAAAGAGGCAAACGGAAAGAGAGGGCGAATAAAACGGCAATGGTGAAGTGGGGAGAGGAAAACAAGAGGCAAATGGCAAATAATGTAATGCGGAGATAAGGGTTTGTGATGGGTACTTGGTATGTTGACTTTATAGTAGGCCTCCCAAGAACGGGCGCCGTAAATCCTTCTTGCTACCTCTTGAGCACTGCGTTGGTTTTCCCTTGAAGAGGAAAGGGTGATGCAGCAAAGTAGCATAAGTATTTCCCTCAGTTTTTGAGATACAAGGTATCAATCCAGTAGGAGGCTACACGCAAGTCCCTCGCACCTACACAAACAAATAAATCCTCGCAACCAACGCGATAAGGGGTTCTCAATCCCTACACGATCACTTATGAGAGTGTGATCTGATAGATATGATAGGATAATATTTTTGGTATTTTATGATAAAGATGCAAAGTAAAGAAAGTAAATAAAAATGGCAAAAGAAATAGCTAAGTGTTGGAGGATTAATATGATGGAAGATAGACCCGGGGGCCATAGGTTTCACTAGTGGCTTCTCTCAAGAGCATAAGTATTTTACGGTGGGTGAACAAATTACTGTTGAGCAATTGACAGAATTGAGCATAGTTATGAGAATATCTAGGTATGATCATGTATATAGGCATCACGTCCGAGACAAGTAGACCGACTCCTGCCTGCATCTACTACTATTACTCCACACATCGACCGCTATCCAGCATGCATCTAGAGTATTAAGTTCATAAGAACAGAGTAACGCTTTAAGCAAGATGACATGATGTAGAGGGATAAATTCATGCAATATGATAGAAACCCCATCTTGTTATCCTCGATGGCAAAAATACAATACATGCCTTGCTGCCCCTCATCACATCGGGAAAGGACACCGCAAGATTGAACCCAAAGCTAAGCACTTCCCCATTGCAACAAAGATCAATCTAGTAGGCCAAACCAAACCGATAATTCAAGAGACTTGCAAAGATAACCAATCATACATAAAAGAATTCAGAAGATTCAAATATTGTTCATAGATAAACTTGATCATAAACCCACAATTCATCGGTCTCAACAAACACACCGCAAAAGAAGATTACATCGAATAGATCTCCACACGAGAGGGGGAGAAGATTTTATTGAGATCCAAAAAGAGAGAAGAAGCCATCTAGCTAATAACTATGGACCCGAAGGTCTGAGGTAAACTACTCACATTTCATCGGAGAGGCTATGGTGTTGATGTAGAAGCCCTCCGTGATCGATGCCCTCCTCCGTGAGCTCCGGAACAGGCCCCAAGATGGGATCTCGTGGGTACAGAAGGTTGCTGCAGTGGAATTAGGTTTTTGGCTCCGTATCTGATTGTTTGGGGGTACGTAGGTATATATAGGAGGAAGGAGTATGTCGGTGGAGCAACGTGGAGCCCATGAGGGTGGAGGGCGCGCCCAGGGTGGTAGGCGCTCCCTCTACCTCGTGGCTTCCTGGTGGCTTTGTTTTCGTAGGGTCCAAGTCCTCTGGATCATGTTCGCTCCGAAAATCACGTTCCCGAAGGTTTCATTCCGTTTGGACTCCGTTTGATATTCTTTTTCTGCGAAACTTTGAAATAGGCAAAAAACAGCAATTCTGGGCTAGGCCTCCGGTTAATAGGTTAGTCCCAAAAATAATATAAAAGTGAGTAATAAAGGCCAATAATGTCCAAAACAGAAGATAATATAGCATGGAGCAATCGAAAATTATAGATACGTTGGAGACGTATCAGTCCCGGTTGGTGGCACCAACCGGTACTAAAGGTGGCATTGGTACCGGTTGGTGGCACGAACTGGGACCAATGTTGTGTGCACATAAGCAGCACTTGTCAAAAAATTTCATTCAGTTCTTCGATCCGCCTCTCTGTCGCCGAACGCCTCGACGCCGCCAGGCTACCGGACCTCGACGCCGATGCCGTCCCCGTCTGCTGCCTACCCCGACGCCGCCGCGGCCCTGCCCTGCCCCGACGCCGACGTCGTGCGCCCCTGCCCTGCCCCGACGCTGACGTCGTGCGCCCCTGCCCTGCCCCGACGCCGACGTTGTGCGCCCCTGCCTCGCCCCGACGCCGTCGCGCCTACCTGCCCGATGCCGCTGGCCAGTGCGCCTGCCGACCTCGACGCCAACGCTGCGTGCTCGCCTGCTTCCGAGCGCTGCGACGCCCTGCCCTGCCAACGCCAACTGCCGCCCGCCGGACAGGCCGATACTCCCTCCTCCGTCCCACCCCTCTCTTCTGTCCTTCCTTTATTTATGTATGTGATGATGGTGAAGTTGGTTCAGTGCAAAGTTTCAGAGAATTGCATGTTTTCAGCCATGTCCATAAGGTGTTTGATGAAATGCTAGGGCTAGCTAGGGAACTTTGTTTTATGTGAAACTTGGCAGGATGATGTCTCCTTGGATGTTAGTGAAGATGGTCAAGTTGGTTTGATAAAAGGAAAAACTTGTTAGTGCAAGTTTTATTAAAATTTAGTGCTGGACAGAAACTACATGAATTTTTTTGGTGGACTTGCTAGATGAAATTGGGGCTGCCCTTCTGGACTTAAGGGTTTAGTAGGAAGGACTACAAGATGTAAAAAATTAAGATTTTTTTTAGCAAGGAAAAATAGGGTTGTAGTTCAATGCCAAGATTGGACCAAAATTGAAAAATGGAAGTTGTGCTCAAAATTTTCAATGACCAAAGTGGGTTTTTGAATAAAAATGATCTATAGGCATCACAGGACTTCTCAAAAATTTTGTGGCATTTGAAAGGAATTATTTGAAATAGTTCTAGTACAAAAAGTTCATTCTAGAGTTTGAAAATACTAATAAAAGAATTTTTTGAGGCCAAATCATTAAAAAAATAATTACTACTGATGTTTTTGTTCATAGCACTTTTTTTGTCCGTGTATGTTTGTATGAATGGATGGATGGATGGATATGGATGTATATACAAAATATTCATATATGATGTTTTTTTTGTTCATAGCAAATTTTTTCCATGTATGTATAATTTATGTATGTACGTTCCTATATGCAAAAGTTACGTTTAAGAAAATATAAGAAAATTCTATTTTTTCTTCTTCTCTTCTATCCCGATAACTTCAACACGAGGGGGGGTCGATATACCCCCTCCCCGAAAACATTATTTTCCCATACATGTATGTTGTCGTTGTCGATATAACCCCCTCCCGGATAACTTCGACATGAGGGGCGGTCGATATATATACCCCCTCTCGACCGTGATAACGTATACCACGGGAGCACCCCTCAGCCCTCTCGCTCGATGAAAAAACTCTCGAGGACACCCAAACCCTAGAAAACAACGATGTCGGTCTCCTACCCCCTCCCGCCGCGCCCCTACCCGATCGACAAACTCTCTTGAGGCCACCAAAATTTACCAAGTTAAAAGAGCATTGTCGTCGAGGCCACCCTGAACCCTTGAAGCGTTGTTGAGGCCACCCCAAACCCTTGAAGCGTTGCCGAGGCCACCCCAAACCCTAGAGAAGCGTCGAGGCCATGCCACTAATATGATTCCTTATTGTGCTCAGCTAGCTAGTTCAACGTTTGCCACTAATATATCCATCTGTCATGTTTGAATAATAATTGCCATGTTGTAAATATTTGCAGAAACTATGGATCCGCACCCCCGAGACGAAGCAAAAGAAGCGGTGTTGGGGGAGATAATCGCACACGGAAGTGACGCCATCTTGTCGTTTCTCAATGACACATGCACCGATGGTCTGGAAAGACAGGATGAAGAAGCAGGCTACGACGATGATCAAACAATGGAGGAGGAAGGACACCGTGATGATGGCTCCGGTGACCAAATGGAGAGGGAAGGACGCCGTGATGACGACTCCGGTGACCGAATGGAGGGGGAAGGACACCATGATGACGGCTTCGGTGACTGAATGGAGGGGGAAGGACACCGTGATGACGGCTCCGGTGACCGAACGGAGTCCGGCCAGGTATATATTAATTAATTAAGCATGTGCTGACTATATAGCTAATTAATGCATTAATTGTTTTTGGTATGTACACATATGACCTCTCTTCTGTTTCTTCTTTTCTAGCCCTCCAGATCGAAAGCAACACTTCGGTAACGAGACGAGGCCCAAGAGAAAGTTGCGCCGGATGTAAGGTACACGATCATCGAAATTGATCGCGCTGGCCAACCGATTGAACCCCTCCGGACCAAGCAAAAATTTAATGCTCAGTGCGGGGTTCTAGTTAGGGACATGATCCCGATCAGCATCGAGCAATGGTTGAAGCCTAAGGACAAAGACTCTCAGGTGTCTTATGTCAGCGATAGGCAGAAAGCAGAACTTTGGACCGCGCTGCAGGAAAATTTCACCTTCCCGCCGGAGGAGGATCTGGAGAATCTAGTTAAAAAGCCAATGATCAAGGCTTATGCCCTTAAGAAGATAGCTGAGCTATTCAGGAGGTGGAAGAATGAGCAGAAATCATCGTTTGTCGACCAAGACAAGACTCCATAATTCATCGGCCGATTTGAGAAGATCAAAGATCAGTGGCCCGCATTTGTCACCAAAAAGAAATCTAAGAGAGCAGTGAAAATGTCAGCGACAAACAAGAAAAATGCTGCAAAGAAGAAGCATCACCATCGCACGGGGTCAAGTGGCTACACGAAAGCCCGCCGCTAGGGACAAGGCTGAGAATGACCTCATTGATACTGAGGATCGAACCAGAGACGCGACGGCCGGACCGTTGTAGGACTTGGTTCTTCGGGGTTGAGGGAAAATTGGACCTGTAACAGGGAAGTGCGTTTGGACCAACGAGCAGCTGAACACACCCATCGAGAAGCTTCAGGAGTATATCGAAAAAGCGCAGCAAGGGACGTTCGTTCCGGACAGAGAGAAAGACGAGCTCACAGAGGCCCTCGGGTATCCTGAGCACCCCGGATGGACACGAGGTACGCCAGGCCCCCTTTCGTGGAAGGCTGGATTTCCCGACGCAGCGGTTACAAATGCCGGAGAGGAAGAAGAAAAGGAGTTGACCTAACTACAGCGCTACACGCAAGGGTACAAGCGCTTAGAGGTACGAGACACAGTCATAAGACGCGACCTGCCGGGTTACACCCGAAGCTACCCCGCCATCTCAGCGGAGAAGCAGCGTGGCTTCCACAGAGCTGCTTCAGGAGCCTGTATTCACGGCTCCTGCTAGCTACCCCGTGGATTCTATCACAGAGTCTCCTACCCCCTCCCGCCGCGGCCCTACCCGATCGACAAACTCTCTTGAGGCCACCAAAATTTACCAAGTTAAAAGAGCATTGTCGCCGAGGCCACCCTGAACCCTTGAAGCGTTGTTGAGGCCACCTCAAACCCTTGAAGCGTTGCCGAGGCCACCCCAAACCCTAGAGAAGTGTCGAGGCCATGCCAGTCATATGATTTCTTATTGTGCTTAGCTAGCTAGTTCAACGTTTGCCACTAATATATCCATCTGTCATGTTTGAATAATAATTGCCATGTTGTAAATATTTGCAGAAACTATGGATCCGCACCCCCGAGACGAAGCAAAAGAAGCGGTGTTGGGGGAGATAATCACACACGGAAGTGATGCGGTCTTGTCGTTTCTCAACGACACATGCACCGATGGTCTGGAAAGACAGGATGAAGAAGCAGGCTACGACGATGATCAAACAATGGAGGAGGAAGGACACCGTGATGATGGCTCCGGTGACCGAATGGAGAGGGAAGGACGCCGTGATGACGACTCCGGTGACCGAATGGAGGGGGAAGGACACCGTGATGACGGCTTCGGTGACTGAATGGAGGGGGAAGGACACCGTGATGACGGCTCCGGTGACCGAACGGAGTCCGGCCAGGTATATATATTAATTAATTAAGCATGTGCTGACTATATAGCTAATTAATGCATTAATTGTTTTTGGTATGTACACATATTAACTCTCTTCTTTTTCTTCTTTTCTAGCCCTCCAGATCGAGCAACACTTCGGTAACGAGACGAGGCCCGAAGAGAAAGTTGCGCGCGGATGTAAGGTACACAATCATCGAAATTGATCGCGCTGGCCAACCGATTGAACCCGTCCGGACCAAGCAAAAATTTAATGCTCAATGCGGGGTTCTAGTTAGGGACATGATCCTGATCAGCATCGAGCAATGGTTGAAGCCTAAGGACAAAGACTCTCGTGTGTCTTATGTCAGCGATAGGCGTAAAGCGTAACTTTGGACTGCAGGAAAATTTCACCTTCCCGCCGGAGGAGGATCTGGAGAATCTAGTTAAAAAGCCAATGATCAAGGCTTATGCCCTTAAGAAGATAGCTGAGCTATTCAGGAGGTGGAAGAATGAGCAGAAATCATCGTTTGTCGACCAAGACAAGACTCCATAATTCATCGGCCGATTTGAGAAGATCAAAGATCAGTGGCCCGCATTTGTCACCAAAAAGAAATCTAAGAGAGCAGTGAAAATGTCAGCGACAAACAAGAAAAATGCTGCAAAGAAGAAGCATCACCATCGCACGGGGTCAGGTGGCTACCTGAAAGCCCGGCCGTTGTGGGACAAGGCTGAGAATGACCTCATTGATACAGGGATCGAACCAGAGACGCGACGCTGGCCAGACCGTTGTAGGACTTGGTTCTTCGGGGTTGGGGGAAATTGGACCCTGTAACAGGGAAGTGCGTTTGGACCAACGAGCAGCTGAACACACCCATCGAGAAGCTTCAGGAGTATATCGAAAAAGCGCAGCAAGGGACGTTCATTCCGGACAGAGAGAAAGACGAGCTCACAGAGGCCCTCGGGTATCCTGAGCACCCCGGATGGACACGAGGTACGCCAGGCCCCCTTTCGTGGAAGGCTGGATTTCCCGACGCAGGCGGTTACAAATGCCGGGAGAGGAAGAAGAAAAAGGAGTTGACCCAACTACAGGCGCTACACGCAAGGGTACAAGCGCTAGAGGTACGAGACGATTCAAGAGACGCGACCTGCCGAAGCTACACCCGAAGCTACCCCGCCATCTCAGCGGAGAAGCAGCGTGGCTTCCACAGAGCTGCTTCAGGAGCCTGTATTCACGGCTCCTGCTAGCTACCCCGTGGATTCTATCACAGAGTCTCCTACCCCCTCCCGCCGCGGCCCTACCCGATCGACAAACTCTCTTGAGGCCACCAAAATTTACCAAGTTAAAAGAGCATTGTCGCCGAGGCCACCCTGAACCCTTGAAGCGTTGTTGAGGCCACCTCAAACCCTTGAAGCGTTGCCGAGGCCACCCCAAACCCTAGAGAAGTGTCGAGGCCATGCTACCATATGATTTCTTATTGTGCTTAGCTAGCTAGTTCAACGCTTTGCCACTAATATATCCATCTGTCATGTTTGAATAATAATTGCCATGTTGTAAATATTTGCGTAAACTATGGATCCGCACTTCAGACGAAGCAAAAGAAGCGGTGTTGGGGAGATAATCACACACGGAAGTGATGCGGTCTTGTCGCTTCTCAACGACACATGCACCGATGGTGCGGAAAGACAGGATGAAGAAGCGAGGCTACGGCGATGATCAAACAATGGAGGAGGAAGGACACCGTGATGATGGCTCCGGTGACCGAATGGAGAGGGAAGGACGCCGTGATGACGACTCCGGTGACCGAATGGAGGGGGAAGGACACCGTGATGACGGCTTCGGTGACTGAATGGAGGGGGAAGGACACCGTGATGACGGCTCCGGTGACCGAACGGAGTCCGGCCAGGTATATATTAATTAATTAAGCATGTGCTGACTATATAGCTAATTAATGCATTAATTGTTTTTGGTATGTACACATATTAACTCTCTTCTTTTCTTC
Source organism: Aegilops bicornis (assembly GCA_021605145.1). NCBI lineage: Eukaryota > Viridiplantae > Streptophyta > Magnoliopsida > Poales > Poaceae > Aegilops > Aegilops bicornis. The sequence continues at coordinate 47,772,873 of CM038673.1, forward strand.
TTTTCTAGCCCTCCAGATCGAGCAACACTTGCAACGAGACGAGGCCCGAAGAGAAAGTTGCGCGCGGATGTAAGGTACACAATCATCGAAATTGATCGCGCTGGCCAACCGATTGAACCCGTCCGGACCAAGCAAAAATTTAATGCTCAATGCGGGGTTCTAGTTAGGGACATGATCCCGATCAGCATCGAGCAATGGTTGAAGCCTAAGGACAAAGACTCTCAGGTGTCTTATGTCAGCGATAGGCAGAAAGCAGAACTTTGGACCGCTACCGCAGAAAATTTCACCTTCCCGCCGGAGGAGGATCTGGAGAATCTAGTTAAAAAGCCAATGATCAAGGCTTATGCCCTTAAGAACATAGCTGAGCTATTCAGGAGGTGGAAGAATGAGCTGAAATCATCGTTTGTCGACGAAGACAAGACTCCAGAATTCATCGGCCGATTTGAGAAGATCAAAGATCAGTGGCCCGCATTTGTCACCAAAAAGAAATCTGAGAGAGAAGTGAAGATGTCAGCGACAAACAAGAAAAATGTTGCAAAGAAGAAGCATCGCCATCGCACGGGGTCAGGTGGCTACCTGAAAGCCCGGCCGTTGTGGGACAAGGCTGAGAATGACCTCATTGATAAAGGGATAGAACCAGAGACGCGACGCCGCCAGACCGCTGTAGGACTTGGTTCTTCGGGTTGGGGAAATTGGACCGTAATAGGAAGTGCGTTTGGACCAACGAGCAGCTGAACACACCCATCGAGAAGCTTCAGGGAGTATATCGAAAAAGCGCAGCAAGGGACGTTCGTTCCGGACAGAGAGAAAGACGAGCTCACAGAGGCCCTCGGGTATCCTGAGCACCCCGGATGGACACGAGGTACGCCAGGCCCCCTTTCGTGGAAGGCTGGATTTCCCGACGCAGGCGGTTAAACGCCGGGAGAGGAAGTAGAAAAAGGAGTTGACCCAACTACAGGCGCTGCACGCAAGGGTACAAGCGCTAGAGGTACGAGACACAGTCATAAAGACGCGACCGCCGGGTTACACCGGTTACCCCGCCATCTCAGCGGAGAAGCAGCGTGGCTTCCACAAAGCTGCTTCAGGAGCCTGTATTCATGGCTCCTGCTAGCTACCCCGTGGATTCTATCACAGTCTCAGCATTGCCACCTTATGACGAAGTGGAAGAATTTGAAAGTCAAGGCGGCTGTTGGCTCTGTTGCACCTCCTGAACCTGGAGCAACTTTTCACTGTTGGCCGATTCTAGAAGGATATGCTAGGGTGATGGTGGATGAAATCACAGAAGGATTTGAGGACCTCGCGCTTGACCACCCTACGGGTGACGGGGAGACTCGGCCGGGTTCTTGTCTGAAGACTCCACGCCTATGGCGGAAGGAGCTCATCAACCTTCCGAACTGGACGCCTCCGCCTCCTCCTCCTCCTCCGGCGAGTCAGGGCACTCCGCCTCCTCCTCCGCCTCCTCCTCCGGCGAGTGATCAGGGCACTCAGCCTCCTTCTCCGGCACGTGGCGGCACTCCGCCTCCTTCTCCGCCTGCGTCGGCGCGCCCGAGCAGCCAGCCTCCTCCTTCTCCACCTCGCCAGCAAGGGCGGAAGAGACCCGCCGCCGCCCCAGCTGCTCTGGCGAGTCGTAGTCCTTCTCTTCCGCCTCGTAAGCAAGCATGAAAGAAGACAACTGCAGCCGCTCCATCTGCTCCGGCGTCTAGCAGTACAGCCAGAGGTGGGAGGCAATACAGATATGGTCCTTCTCTAAAGACTCCACTGAAGTTACCATACGAGAGGACCGTGGAGGAAAACACGAAAATCGTGCGATCCGAAGTGATGAACTTCTTTGAAGGGGTGAAAGCAAAGAAACATCCACCTCCGGAGGAGAAGATAGATCCGGTCAAAGCGAAGCGCACTCTGGCTGCCCTGAAGAAACCACCAAAGTCTCCGCCCAAAGCCGACTATGACCACATTATTGAAAACTCTTTCTCGAAGCGAAGCGGTCGAGAAGTACTATCGATGATCAAAGGTTAGCGTAACGACGAGCTGGGAAACAAATTGCCCAGCTCGGCGAACAAGCCGGACCAATCATGCCCCCGCTCAAGGTGTCTAGCGACATCGCCGCTAATGATCCGAGGATGTTGCCCGGTTATAGCGATCTTGGAGATTACCTGCCCGAGGATGTACATTATGATTTCTTGGAGGTGGACGAACACGACATCTGAGCACGGGAAGCCTCTCGTCAAAGATGAAAAATCTCTAACAACGATGATGCGAAGATTCCATGATTGGTACATGAAAACCAGCAGATAGTCTGGGGGGACGAATACTTTGACGCTGTTCTTTAAAGAGGAGCATGACCTCATTGGAATTGATCTGTTGCATGTTCCATTTGAGGAGTTCTTCCGGTTTTTCAATCAAATGGCCCTCGATAAATTAACGGTCACTTGCTACTGTCTGTAAGTAGTACTATTTCTGTCATTAAGTCTCTATATATAGGTCAGCTCTTTCATTGCATGTATTTTTAATTATCCTCACTATATTATGCAGATTGAAGATCGCCGAATTGAAGAAAAGACAAATCGGTGATATTGGGTTCATTAACACAAATCTCATAGATGCAAATGAGGTTAAATTTCATGCCGAAGATACCGAGGCCAACTTGCTACGATCGTTGGTAATGAATGAAAACAAAGATATAATACTCTTTCCTTACAACTTCAAGTGAGTTTTACTGTCTTGTGCATATTCGGTTAGTCCAGGTTATAGTAATGTAATTGATGAGTTATGCATGCGTGCGCAGCTTCCACTATATTCTCCTAGAGATTAAGCTTGAGCGGGGACTAGTAACCGTCTTAGACTTGAGACGAAAAGATCCTAAGGAGTATGCAGACATGACTGAAATGTTCGAGAAGTAAGTTAAATCAATCATTATCGCACCATAGCAACAACTTTGTTCATTTCCTGATAACAAGTAATTGTTTTCTTTGTCTGGCAGGGTTTGGAGAAAATTCACCAAAAAAGCTCCGGGACTGCCGAAGAAGCTGCACTTTAGACACCCGAAAGTAAGTACTACTAGCATGTTCCGCACATCTCCTAGTAAATCAAGCGCTAGTTTCATCAATACCATTTATAGCATGCTTGCTTATCAGTTTGATTAATTGACCTATATTTCTTGTAAAGTGGTTGTGGCAGGAAGCCGGGAATAATTACTGTGGATACTACGTTTATAGTCCATCCGCCACACACGACCTGTGAGCGGGCTACTCGACGAACAATATGAAGTGCGTAAGCAATAATATTCACAATTTTATTTTATTACCATCATTTGTGTTGAGTTTCATTTATTCATATATATATATATATATATATATATATATATATATATATATATGTATGTATGTATGTATGTATTGACCCCCTTCTTCAAATTAGATCTTTCGGATGCGGGATGAACTCCTACCACCAGATCGTATGCGAGCAGTTCAAGAGGAATTGGCGGCATTCTTCCTTGACCACGTGATCACTAAAGACGGAGAATACCATGTGGATGCTGAGTTCATATATAATTAGAAGATTATATTTTAAGAGATAATTATATTGTATATATGTAGCCAGTAGCGTCGGATAGATATACGAGAACTTGTTGTTCGACAAATCTCTCGGAGAAGGAGAAGTGGTCGATATCACTTCTCTCTGCATGCATATGTTCATGACAATCTTCTGTTTCCTTCATTTTCTTACTAGCTAGCGTGTCGACTCCTCTCTATACGTATAATACGTAGCGTATGTTGACCAATCACGGAGATAAGAGAGGACACTTATCTCTATTAATTAGCTAGATAACACAATATATGAAACACCTAAATTAACCCCCCAAAACCCCTAAACCACCCCCTTTCAAAATAAAAAACCTCAGCTCCTGCCAGCTGCTGACGCGTGGATGCCTATTGGTCCCGGTTTGTGCCACCAACCGGGACCAAAGGGCCACTTGCCTAGGCTCGCCGCACGGGCCACGTGGAGGCCCATCTGTCCCGGTTAGTATAAGAACCGGGACTAAAGGCCTAGGGAATTAGTAACGACCCTTTAGCCCCGGTTCCCCAACCGGGATAGATGGGCCTTATGAACCGGGACAAATGGCACTTTTTCTACTAGTGCATACAGGTACAGCGCAATTCCAACCTGATGAGCTGATAAAAGTAGTCCAGCTCCCGATAGTGAAGATTAAAAAATGATGAGATGTTGTTCTGTACCATTGGATCCAAATCATGGACTTGTTAGGTTGATCTCTTCCGGATCGAGCCCAGCAGCTCGTCGGGCACTTGACCCGCGCCCTGATCGGGGGCGCCCAACCAAACCATGGTTGGTGGGCCCTTGTCGCCACGCTATATAAAGGGGTGGGGGGAGGCGGCCGCATGCGACACGAGGTTTACCGTGCATCCAGAACCCCACCTACATCCCTACCGATCTAGGGTTAGCGCGATACGACGGGAAGCTCCACCACCGCCGCCACCCATGCACACTCACGCTCACGCCGTTGCCCCTCCACCATGGCCACTGGCGCAAGCTCGTCTGGACAAACAAAAGGTAGGACCACCGATGATCTGATCTACTCGATCCGCAAGGTCTAACAATGTTATCAGGCCATGCTAGGCTAAGATTTTCAGTACAAAGAATAAATAGAGAAAGAAAAAAGACCCCCTCCCCAAAGAACCCTAACAGCAAAAAGAGGGCAAAGAAATCTCAAAGAAAAGTTGCGCCGCTGCACATGGCCGCGCCGTTCCTCTCGATCCCGAATCGCATCGGCATGCCGAGGATCCGAGAAGAAGAACCACCCCATGGGGCACAGGGCACCACCACCGAGCCGTTTGACGGCGGCGCGTTCACTGTCCAGGTGGTCGCGCACGCCGGCAAAGGGGTCAGTGGGGGCGCTGCATCCATAGGAAACACACTGGATCTCCCTCTCTCTGTTGTTATATGCGATAGTAGTTGAGGAGAGAAGAAGAAAGGGAAAGGGGAGGCCGCTCGCGTGGCGCCGTGGTTCGCTGCCGACGCCAGCGGCAGGCGCAGCCGTGCCCCGCCGCTACTCCAGAGAAGGGCGCCGTCGAGGCGCAAGGGGAGGAGAGGAGGGTGCAGCGGGCGTCTCTCTCTCTCTCTCTCTCTCTCTCTCTCTCTCTCTCTCTCTCTCTCTCTCTCTCTCTCTCTGTGTGTGTGTGTGTGTGTGTCCAAGGAAAGGCGGGGGGAAGGAAGCAAAGAGCCCCGTGCGGCGCGGTGGCGCAACGCCGTCACCGACAGCCGGGGCGAACCCCTCTCTTCCTGCTGTCTCCGGCGACGAGAGCAACGGTGACATGAAGAGCGGGGCGCACGCGAGGTGAAATGGAAGGGAAGCCACGGCGTGGCGCAGTGGCTGATACGTCTCCAACGTATCTATAATTTTTGATTGCTCCATTCTATATTATCTACTGTTTTGGGCAATATTGGGCTTTATTATTCACTTTTATATTACTTTTGGGACTAACCTATTAACCGGAGGCCCAGCCCATATTGCTGTTTTATTGTCTCTGCTTCAAAGATTTCGAGGAAAAGGAATATCAAACGGAGTCCAAACGGAATGAAACCTTCGGCAGCGTTATTTTTGGGAAGAATATGATCCTGGAGACTTGGAGTTCAAGTCAGAAGATCCTCGAGGACTCAACGAGATAGGAGGGCGCCCACTACAGTGGCGGCCCCTGTCTCGTGGGCCCCTCGAGCACCCCGACCAACTTCTTTCGCCTATATAGTCCCAATGCACCCTAAAACATCCACGGAGAAGATAGATTGGGAGTTCCGCCGCCGCAAGCCTCTCAGAGCCACCAAAAACATCTCGGAGCCCGTTCCGCACCTCACGGAGGGGGAATCCATCACCGGTGGCCATCTTCATCATCCCGGCGCTCTCCATGACAAGGAGGGAGTAGTTCACCCTCGGGGCTGAGGGTATGTACCAGTAGCTATGTGTTTGATCTCTCTCTCTCTCTTGTTATCTCTATGACACGATCTTGATGTATCGCGAGCTTTGTTATTATAGTTGGATCTTATGATGTTTCTCCCCCTCTACTCTCTTGTGATGAATTGAGTTTCCCTCTTGAAGTTATCTTATCGGATTGAGTCTTTGATTTGAGAACACTTGATGTATGTCTTGTCGTGTTTACCTGTGGTGACAATGGGATATCACGTGCCACTTGATGTATGTTTTGGTGACCAACTTGCGGGTTCCGCGCGTGAACCTATGCATAGGGGTTGGCACACGTTTTCTTGACTCTCCGATAGAAACTTTGGGGCACTCTTGGAAGTACTTTGTGTTGGTTGATGAATCTGAGATTGTGTGATGCATATCGTATAATCATGCCCACGGATACTTGAGGTGACAATGGAGTATCTAGGTGACATTAGGGTTTTGGTTGATTTGTGTCTTAAGGTGTTATTCTAGTACGAACTCTTTAATAGATCGATCCGAAAGAATGGCTTTGAGCTGATTTCGTACCCTACCATAACCTCTACGTTTGTTCTCCACTATTAGTGGCTTTGGAGTGACTCTTTGTTGCATGTTGAGGGCTTGTTATATGATCTATCTATGTTATTATTGTTGAGAGAACTTGCACTAGTGAAAGTATGAACCCTAGGCCTTGTTTCCTATCATTGCAATACCCTTTATGCTCACTTTTATCGCTTGCTACCTTGCTGTTTTTATAATTTCAGATTACAAATACCTATATCTACTATCTATTTTGCACTTGTATCACCATCTCTTCGCCGAACTAGTGCACCTATACAATTTACCATTGTATTGGGTGTGTTGGGGACACAAGAGACTCTTTGTTATTTGGTTGCAGGGTTGTTTGAGAGAGACGATCTTCATCCTACGCCTCCTACGGATTGATAAACCTTAGGTCATCCACTTGAGGGAAATTTTCTACTGTCCTACAAACCTGTGCACTTGCAGGCCCAACAACGTCTACAAGAAGAAGGTTGTGTAGTAGACATCAAGCTCTTTTCTGGCGCTGTTGCCGGGGAGGCTTGGTAAAGGGCACTCACTCACACCCCGTCAACTAAGCTCTTTTCTGGCGCCGTTTCCTGGGAGGTGAGTGCTTGAAGGTATATCTTTAGATCTTGCAATCGAGTCTTTTAGTTACTTGTTTTATCACTAGTTTAGTTTATAAAAGAAAATTACAAAAAAATGGAGTTAAGTTTGTCTCATACACTTCATCTTTTTAATATCTTTCGTGAGTTTGACGGAAAGGAAAATTGTGCTCAAGTGCTAGAAGAAGAACGCATTAAAGTGCTTGGTACTAAATCTTTGAATGATGAGCATGATTGCAATGTTGTTAGTATAAACTCCTTGAATATCCATAGTACTAATGATGATTGCTCTAGTCATGATGAAAATATCTCCCATAAGCATGTCAACTTTTGTGGAGTGCATGTTTGCATTAACACACCAAATAAAGAAGATAAATATTGCAAGAGGCATAAGTATTCAGAAACTAAGAGGTTTCAAGAAAGGCTAGATAAGAGTGCGGAGAATTTAAGATATCTTTCCGTTGTGAATTTTGCAATAAACAAGATCATTTACATCTCCAATGCAAATTGTTTCATGATCGGATCGTGTCCAAAAATTGTGATGATTTGATCTCCCTTTATCATTACAATGAACTTAGATTGCTTTTTGGTTGTGAAGAGCTGAAATGTTTAACTAAGCCTATTCCAAAATTTAATCTTAAGCATTTTCTTGATATTGATCTAGAAAAGATTTATATGTTTTGTGCGGAGAATTGCCTTGAAAATCCTTATATTGCCAATTACCTAAAGAAAAGAAAGCAAATAGAAGATGAAGATAATACTAATGAAAGGGAAGAGACTTCCCAATCTCCTCCTATTATTTCTTATGATGAATCAGGTGACGAGGAGGAGCTTTCTATTCAACCAATCTCATCAATAAGGAGCTCAAAGAGGAAGGTTGAACCCACACATAATGTGAAGAAGAAAAAGAAAAGAAGGAGCAACAAATGTAGAAAGGTATCCCTCCCAAATGATGTTGCTCCTACTACTCATTGTGATGATGATAATTGCTTTACTATTGGTGCTATCCATATTTTTAATGATGAAAGTGATTATGCTTATGACATGAAAGAGCCCAAGCTTGGGGATGCTATGTTTAATGAAGATGATATTTTTAGCACCCCAATTTTTGATATGCAAAGTTGTTATGATGATAGCATGCCTCCTACCTATGATGATTATATTGATGAAAGTGGGTTCGTAAGAGTGTCAACTTTAGGAAGTATTGATCCCACTATTTTGGAGGATATTTAATTTAATTGTGATGAATATGAAAGTGGATTTGGAAGAGTGTCAACTTTATTTAGTGATTCCACTATCTTGGGAGAGGTTTCAATCAATTATGATGAGAACGAAGTTGCTACTTATGATGATTATTGTGATGAAACTTATGCTATAAAAAGTAGTGATGATTATATTTGCAAATATTGTCATGATTATGATTACCCTTTTTCTGAACATTACTCTTTTAATGTGGAAACAACTTTTAGTGTTCAAGTCTCTTATGATACTCCCACTATTCCGAATGAGAAGAATTTTGCTTATGTGGAGAGTAGTAAATTTTCTATGCTTGTAGATCATGAAAAGAATGCTTTAGGTGTTGGTTATATTGTTGAATTCATTCATGATTCTACTGAAAATTATTATGAGGGAGGAACATATGCTTGTAGGAATTGCAATAATATCAAGTTTCCTCTCTATGTGCTTAAATTTATGAAGTTATGCTTGTTTTGTCTTCCTATGCTTGGTGATTATTGTTCCCATAAGTTGTTTGCTCACAAAATCCCTATGCATAGGAAGTGGGTTAGACTTAAATGTGCTAGTCATATTCTTCATGATTCTCTCTTTATGTTTCAATTCTTATCTCTTATGTGAGCATCATTGAAATCATCATGCCTAGCTAGGGGCGTTAAACAATAGCGCTTGTTGGGAGGCAACCCAATTTTATTTTAGTTTCTTGCTTTTTGGTTCTGTTTAGTAATAAATAATCCATCTAGCTTCTGTTTAGATGTATTTTTATGTTTTAATTAGTGTTTGTGCCAAGTAGAACCTTTGCGAAGACTTGGGTGAAGTCTTTATGATCATGCTGTAAAAAACAGAAACTTTAGCGCTCACGAGATAAGCTTCAACTTTTTACTGGAGAGTTCTATTTAGTTGATTCTTTTTGCATATGATTACTAGACAAATTCCTCAGGTCCAACAATTTATTTTAGAATTTTTGGAGTTCCATAAGTTTGCGTTAGTTACAGATTACTACAGACTATTCTGTTTTTGACAGATTCTGTTTTTCGTGTGTTGTTTGCTTATTTTGATGATTCTATGGTTAGTAAAGTAGTTTATAAACCATAAAAAAGTTGGAATACAGTAGGTTTAACAACAATATAAATAAATAATGAGCTCATTACAGTACCATGAAGTGGTGTTTTGTTTTCTTTCGCTAACGGAGCTCACGAGATTTCTGTTAAGTTTTGTGTTGTGAAGTTTTCAAGTTTTGGGTAAAGATTCGATGGACTATGGAATAAGGAGTGGCAAGAGCCTAAGCCTGGGGATGCCCAAGGCACCCCAAGGTAATATTCAAGGACAACCAAGAGCCTAAGCTTGGGGATGCCCCGGATGGCATCCCCTCTTTCGTCTTCGGTCATCGGTAACTTTACTTGGAGCTATATTTTTATTCACCACATGATATGTGTTTTGCTTGGAGCGTCATGTAATTTTCTCTAGTTTTGCTTCATGTTATTTATAATAATTTTTTGCATCTTTAGTTTCAATAAAAAAGTCAAGGATAGCCTTTTCCATGCTTATTTTGCTAGTATACATGTTGCTGTTTGAAAACAGAAAGTTTACCGCTGTTGCAAAAATTCCCTAGAAAATTCAGAGAGTGGTATAATGTTGAATCTTTTTGCATATTGAGATCTGATAAATTTATTACAGTGTTAGTTTTATTTCATAATTTTTGGAGTTAAGGAAGTATGATGAATCTTGCATTCTTTACAGACTATACTGTTTTGACAGATTGCTGTTATGGTTGCATTGTTTGCATATGTTTGCTTGTTTAATGGTTCTATTTGAGGATAGGAGTATTAAAAATGAAGAGGCATTCAGTATGCAATGTTGAATAATAATTTTAGTGATTTGTTACAGTACAAAATGATAAGGTTTTGCATTGGTTTATACTAACCTATCTCACGAGTTGTTGTTGAGTTTGTTGTGGATGAAGCTTTTGAGAAATAGAGAAACCATGATATGAGAGGAATTAAGGAGACAAAAAAGTTCAAGCTTGGGGATGCCCAAGGCACCCCAAGATAATATTTCAAGAAGTCTCAAGCATCTAAGCTTGGGGATGCCCCGGTAGGCATCCCACCTTTCTTCCTCAACAACTATCGGTTAGTATCGGTTGAGCCTAAGTTTTTGCTTCTTCACATGAGTTGTGCTATCCTTGCAATGTCATTTTATTTTGTTTTGCTTGCTGTTTGAATACAATACCAAGATCTCAAATTCCTTAATGTTAGAGAGTCTTCACATAGTTGTATAATTATTCGACTACTCATTGATCTTCACTTATATCTTTCGGAGTAGTTTGTTGTTTGCTCTAGTGCATCACTTATATCTTTTAGAGCACGGTGGTGGTTTTATTTTGAAGAAATAGATGAACTCTCATGCTTCGCTTATATTATTTTGAGAGTCTTAAATATCATGGTAATTTGCTTAAATAATCTTAATATGCTAGGTATTCAAAAAAAGTTAATACTTTCTTCTGAGTGTGTTGAATACTAAGAGAATTTGATGCTTGATAATTGTTTTGAGATATGAAGATGGTGATATTAGAACCATGCTAGTTGAGTAGTTGTGAATTTGAAAAACACTTGTGTTAAAGTTTGTGATTCCCGTAGCATGCACGTATGGTGAACCGTTATGTGATGAAGTCGGAGCATGATTTATTTATTGATTGTCTTCCTTATGAGTGACGGTCAGAGACGAGCGATGGTCTTTTCCTACCAATCTATCCCCCTAGGAGCATGCGCGTAATACTTTTCTTTGATAACTTGTAGATTTTTGCAATAAGTATATGAGTTCTTCATGACTAATGTTGAGTCCATGGATTATAAGCACTCTCACCCTTCCACCATTGCTAGCCTCTCTAATACCGCGCACTTTCGCCGGTATCATACACCCACCATATACCTTCCTCAAAACAGCCACCATACCTACCTATCATGGCATTTCCATAGCCATTCCGAGATATATTGCCATGCAAATTTCCACCGTTCCGTTTATTATGACACGCTCCATCATTGTCATATTGCTTTGCATGATCATGTAGTAGGCATCGTATTTGTGGCAAAGCCACCGTTCATAATTCTTTCATACATGTCAGTCATGAGTCATTGCACATCCCGTACATCACGGAGGCATTCATATAGAGTCATATCTTGTTTTAAGTATTGAGTTGTAATTCTTGAGTTGTAAGTAAATAAAAGTGTGATGATCATCATTTTTAGAGCATTGTCCCAGTGAGGAAAGGATGATGGAGACTATGATTCCCCCACAAGTCGGGATGAGACTCCGGACGAAAAATAAAAAAAAGAGGCCAAAAAAAGAGAAAAGGCCCAAATAAATAAATAAATAAACAAAAAAAATGAGAGAAAAAGAGATAGGGGACAATGTTACTATCCTTTTACCACACTTGTGCTTCAAAGTAGCACCATGATCTTCATGATAGAGAGTCTCTCATTTTGTCACCTTCATATACTAGTGGGAATTTTTCATTATAGAACTTGGCTTGTATATTACAATTATGGGCTTCCTCAAATTGCCCTAGGTCTTCGTGAGCAAGCGAGTTGCATGCAAACCCACTTAGTTTCTTTTGATTGAGCTTTCATATACTTATAGCTCTAGTGCATCCGTTGCATGGCAATCCCTACTCACTCACATTGATATCTATTGATGGGCATCTCCATAGCCCGTTGATATGCCTAGTTGATGTGAGACTATCTTCTCCTTTCTGCCTTCTCCACAACCACCATTCTATTCCACCTATAGTGCTATGTCCATGGCTCACGCTCATGTATTGCGTGAAGATTGAAAATTTTTGAGAATGTCAAAAGTATGAAATAATTTCTTGGTTTGTCATCGGGGTTGTGCATGATTTAAATACTTTGTGTGGTGAAGATAGAGCATAGCCAGACTATATGATTTTGTAGGGATAACTTTATTTGGCCATGTTATTTTGAGAAGACATAATTGCTTAGTTAGTATGCTTGAAGTATTATTATTTTATGCCAATATGAACTTTTGTCTTGAATCTTCGGATCTGAATATTCATACCAAAATTAAGAAGAATTACAATGAAATTATGCCAACTAGCATTCCACATCAAAATTATCTTTATTATCATTTACCTACCGAGGACGAGCAGGAATTAAGCTTGGGGATGCCCGATACGTCTCCAATGTATCTATAATTTTGATTGCTCCATGCTATATTATCTACTGTTTTGGGCAATATTGGGCTTTATTATTCACTTTTATATTACTTTTGGGACTAACCTATTAACCGGAGGCCCAGCCCATATTGTTGTTTTATTGCCTTTTTCAGTATTTCGAGGAAAAGGAATATCAAACGGAGTCCAAACGGAATGAAACCTTTGGTAGCGTTATTTTTGGGAAGAATATGATCCTGGAGACTTGGAGTTCAAGTCAGAAGATCCTCGAGGACTCCACGAGATAGGAGGGCGCCCCCCCCCCCCCACTACAGGGTGCGGCCCCTGTCTCATGGGCCCCTCGAGCACCCCCCGACCAACTTCTTTCGCCTATATAGTCCCACGTACCCTAAAAACATCCACGGAGAAGATAGATCGGGAGTTCCGCCGCCGCAAGCCTCTGTAGCCACCAAAAACATCTCGGGAGCCTGCTAAGACACGCCGAGGGGGAATCCCTCACCGGTGGCCATCTTCATCATCCCGGCGCTCTCCATGACAAGGAGGGAGTAGTTCACCCTCGGGGCTGAGGGTATGTACCAGTAGCTATGTGTTTGATCTCTCTCTCTCGTGTTCTCTCTATGGCACGATCTTGATGTATCACGAGCTTTGTTATTATAGTTGGATCTTATGATGTTTCTCCCCCTCTACTCTCTTGTGATGAATTGAGTTTCCCTCTTGAAGTTATCTTATCGGATTGAGTCTTTGATTTGAGAACACTTGATGTATGTCTTGCCGTGTTTATCTATGGTGACAATGGGATATCATGTGCCACTTGATGTATGTTTTGGTGACCAACTTGCGGGTTCCGCCCGTGAACCTATGCATAGGGATTGGCACACGTTTTCTTGACTCTCCGGAAGAAACTTTGGGGCACTCTTTGAAGTACTTTGTGTTGGTTGGATGAATCTGAGATTGTGTGATGCATATCGTATAATCATGCCCACGGATACTTGAGGTGACAATGGAGTATCTAGGTGACATTAGTGTTTTGGTTGATTTGTGTCTTAAGGTGTTATTCTAGTACGAACTCTTTAATAGATCGATCCGAAAGAATAGCTTTGAGGTGGTTTCGTACCCTACCATAATCTCTACGTTTGTTCTCCGCTATTAGTGGCTTTGGAGTGACTCTTTGTTGCATGTTGAGGGCTTGTTATATGATCTATCTATGTTATTATTGTTGAGAGAACTTGCACTAGCGAAAGTATGAACCCTAGGCCTTGTTTCCTATCATTGCAATACCGTTTACGCTCACTTTTATCGCTTGCTACCTTGCTGTTTTTATAATTTCAGATTACAAATACCTATATCTACTATCTATTTTGCACTTGTATCACCATCTCTTCACCGAACTAGTGCACCTATACAATTTACCATTGTATTGGGTGTGTTGGGGACACAAGAGACTCTTTGTTATTTGGTTGCAGGGTTGTTTGAGGGAGACCATCTTCATCCTACGCCTCCTACAGATTGATAAACCTTAGGTCATCCACTTGAGGGAAATTTGCTACTATCCTACAAACCTATGCACTTGCAGGCCCAACAACGTCTACAAGAAGAAGGTTGTGTAGTAGACATCAGTGGCTTTTGCTGCCGTCGCCGGCGGCCGGGGCATTGCTCCTCTCTCTACCGACGGCGTGGAGGAGAGAGACAGAGGAAAGGAAATGAGAAAGGCTAGGGTTTCGGATCGTTGGTCAGCGTTGTTTTGTTCCCGCTATACGCGCGCGTGGCCGTAGGATCCCCACGGATGGGCCACATCTAAACCCTAGAGCGGCGACGGCACATCAGGCCTTTTGGGCCAAAGAGGAGGCGGCCCAGGCCGAGGAAAGGCCGTCTTGCGCGGTGCGGCTCAGAGAGCAGGCCATGGGCCGTTTTCCTTCGCTGCGGGCCTCGCGCGCCAGGCCGACGCTTGGGCTCAGCTGCCGTTTCTATTTTTTTCAGTGTTTTTGTCCATATTTTGGGAAGATTTACAATAGTTTTTCTATGCAATTTTTCCAATGAAAATTTTTGTTTAGAAAAAAAGAAAAGTAAACAGAAAAAGTTTCTAAAAATGAAAATAAAAAAAATTCAGAAAAAGAAATGTTCATGAATTTTTTATAAAGAAAATAATAAAGTTCATGAATTTTTATGTAGTCAAAGAAAAGTTTCTGTAAAATGTAGAAAGTTCATGAACTTTTATTCATGTTTCTCCACTTCAAATAAAAAGAAAAGTGCTCTTTTAAAAGTGAATAGAACTAAATTAAAAGATTAAATTGTTGCTTCTCTAATGCTTTTTTGAACCAACCAGTTAAAATTGCTTAGAGAGTAAAAGAATACAGAATTGTTTTTGAATAGAATATTGTAAAGTTTCCGCTGCAAAGTAAAAGTCTTATCCTCCAATTAAATTGGGACCAACGGGAAAATTTAATTGGAAGAAATGTTCTTAGTAACATTCTCCTCTGCCCAACAGTGATATGGAAAGAAATAAGATGCAGATAGTTTCCGCTATGACAAACGAAAGATATTTGTTTTAAAGTTAAAATATGGTATTGTTATTTTTTGACCAACGTTGATGATAGCAGTGCTATAATTCTATGTCTTATGTTCAAAGTTTAAATCTCTGATAAATTTTGTATCAAAGTGATCAATTTTTCAAAGAACGGATAAAGATCAAGAATGCTCTTGACTAGAGAAATGTATATTTCTTGTTCCCGCTGCAATAACGTTGATGATGATGATTAATTTCTTGTTTATGAGTTATATGCATTATTTATATTTCCGTCAACGGTGATATGGAACTAATGTAGAAGGATGTTGTTTATTCTAATTCTGCCACAACGGTGATTTAGGATATAAAAGAAAGTTTCAAAAGTTTAATGTGCATTTTTTTAACCAGACCAACGTAGGGTTATTTTTATGCCCATTATTGTTGATTATTGGCTAAGTTTTCTCAGACTAAAAGTTTTCCATGCTTTCATTCGTGAAAGCGAATGGCTGGGTACTTAGACCAAAGATGACCAAGAAAGGTCATAACGTGAGGGAGTATGTTCTTTCTAAAGACTGACATCAAAAGAAAAAAGATACATCATTGAGAGTCTTGGTTGATGAATGTCTTTCATGTACTCTCTATGAGAAGATTATCCAGTCAACATGATTTGAGATGAAACAAGCAACATGCGTGTTTAATTTGACCAACGTCGGATCAAGCATGTGTATCAAAGAGCATTCGGATTTATTCCTAAATAAGATGATTGAATATGCAGTTAAAAGAGCCAATTCTGGCATTTATGTTCCCTTACAGGGAATTACCCGCATGGCGGGAAAAGATGATTATGATAGAACCCGCATGGCGGGAAAAGTGTGGGAAAATACCTGCGTTACGGGGTAAAGCTGACATAATATTATGTCAAAAATCCCGTATGGCGGGAGAAATTCTGACAAGAGAAAGATATGATAACTCATGTGCTTTTAATGTATCCTACTCTGGGAGAAAAGAATGGAGTAGCTAAAAGGTGCAACCGTACACTCATGGATATGGTGCGCAGCATGATGAGATATTCCAACTTGCCATTGGGATTATGGATGGAGGTGCTTGAAACCGCCATTCACATTCTCAATAGAGTACCAAGCAAGTCGGTGCCCAAAACACCGTACGAGCTATGGACAGGAAGGGTGCCCTCCTTACAACACTTTAGGGTGTGGGGGTGCCCTGCTGAGGCCAAAATGTTTAATCCAAACATTGCAAAGTTAGGTCCCAAAACAGTGAGTTGCCACTTCATTGGCTATCCAGACAAATCAAAACGGTTTTCGTTTCTACTGTCCAGACAGATATACAAAGTTTGTAGAAACAAGACATGCAGTCTTCTTAGAGGACGAAATGATGAGGGGGAGCATGGTAGCTCGGAAAATTGATCTTGAGGAGAAGAGGGTGCATGCACCTAATCCGATGATTCAGGAGCCATTTTTCTCACTACCAGTTGCAACTCCATCCATGCCAATTATGGGAGTAGACCCGGAACCTGTCCGTCAGGAGCCGACTGGACCCATTGTTGAGCATGAAAGGGAGGTGCAACAACAAATTTTAGAAGAAGTGCCAGAAGTTGAGGCACAGAATGTGCCAAAAACTGAGGCCCTTAGAAGGTCTACAAGACACAAAAGGTCAGCTATTTCTACTGATTATAAAGTTTATAACACGAAAGTAGTTCATACAGAAAAAGATCCCATCTCATATGAAGAAGCCATGAGAAGCCCTCATTCATCAAAGTGGATGAAGGCAATGGAAGACGAGATGAAATCGATGAGTTCCAAAGATGTTTGGGACTTAGAGGAAATTCCTAAAGGAGCCAAAATAGTAGGCTGCAAATGGGTCTACAAAATTAAGTATGACTCTAAAGGGAATGTAGAAAAGTATAAAGCACGACTCGTGGCAAAAGGATTTAAACAAAGAGAAGGGATATATTACAATGAGACATTTTCTCCAGTCTCATGTAAGGCTCCTTTAGAATCATAATGGCATTAGTTGGTCATTTTGATTTAGAGTTACGTAAAATGAACGTAAAGACGGCATTTCTCAATGGGGATTTAAAAGAAAATGTCTACATGAAAGAGCCTAAGGGTTTTATTATGGAAGGCAAGAAAAATATGGGATGCCGCCTGAAGAAATCCATTTATGAATTAAAACAAGCCTCTAGACAGTGGTATCTAAAGTTTAATCAAACAGTTAAAAGTTTTGGACTTAAAGAAAATATTGAGGATAACTGCATTTATGCAAAGTTTAAAAATGGGAAATATATTTTCCTAATCTTGTATGTGGATGATATCCTGCTTGCTAGCGGTGATGTTAGTCTACTACAAGAAACAATGAAGTTTTTATCCTCAAATTTTGACATAACAGATCTTGGTGAAACATCAGATGTTTTGGGCATAGAAATTCACCGATATAGGAACAATGGAGTCTTAGGACTATCGCAGAAGGCATATTTAGAAAAGGTTCTTAAAAAGTATAATATGCATGCGAGTAAAGCCACACCTGCTCCTATAGTCAAGGGCGATAGCTTTGGGAAATTCCAATGTCCCAAGAACCAATACGAGATCGATCAAATGAAAGAAGTACCATATGCTTCGGCAGTTGGCAGCTTACAGTATGCACAAGTGTGCATTCGCCCTGACTTGGCTTTTATCACCGGGGTACTCGGTAGATATCAAGAGAATCCTAGCATAGAGCACTTGAAGATGGTAAAGAAAGCATTGCGTTATGCGCAAGGCACGAAGGACTACATGCTAATATACAGGAGAAGTGATTCCCTAGAGATAAAAGGGTATTCAGACACATATTTTGCAGGGGACAGAGATGATTAAAAATCCACGTCAGGATACGTATTCACCCTCGCCGGGGGAGCTATTTCGTGGAAAAGCTCCAAGCAGTCGATAATTGCATCATCCACGATGTATGCAGAATTTATAGAATGCTTCAAGGCCATGGGGCAGGCGATATGGCTAAAGAAATTTATACCCGACTTGAAAGTGGCAGATTGTATTCACAAACCACTAAAGATGTACTGTGACAACCAGCCCGCAGTATTCTATGCTCACAACAACAAGTCGAGTAATGCTGCCAAAACAATAGAGGTAAGGTATTATGTTGTGAAAGATAAAATCTAGGATCAAACTATAAGTCTCAAGCATATAAGGATAAAAGATATGCTTGCGGATCCGCTAACGAAAGGCTTACCACCCAATTTGTTCAAGGAACACTTAGCCGGCATGGGTTTAAGGGGAAGCCTTATGATTCCTGGATAGGCCCGAAAGGAACAGAACTTGTTTCTAATCAAAACGTATGTTGTAGCTGTATGATTCTATCGGCAATTAAGCTGTGACGATGAAACATGCTCTATGTACTAATATGTGATGAAACAAATAAACTAGAAGGTATAAGGTTAAAAGTAAAGTTGAGATCAAGGGGGAGAATGTTAGGTTGATCTCTTCCCGATCGGGCCAGACGAGCCGGGCCCTTGACCCGCGCCCTGTCGCTGCCTTATATAAAGGGGTGGGGGGAACCTGCCGCACACGACACGAGGTTTACCGTGCGTCCAGAACCCCACCTACATCCCTACCGATCTAGGGTTAGCGCGATACGACAGGAAGCTCCACCACCGCCGCCACCCACGCCCACTCGCGCTCACGCCGTTGCCCCTCCACCATGGCCTCTGGGCAAGCTCGTCTGGACAAACAGAAGGTAGGACCACTGATGATCTGACCTACTCGATCCGCAAGGTCTAACAGGACTACCATGTCCAACTTCAACACTCGGACATATCTCCTCACTGAATCCTTTTCGGAATGTTTTTGCACACTCCAGGTCATGAGGCCCAAATAGCGTCAACGGTGCTTAATTTATTTTGCTGCAACTCGACGAAGGAGTTAGAGAACACCTGCAGCAAAGTCTCATTACGGTGGACGGTGCCATCCAACTGTGCATCGTACTCCCATTTTGTGATTATGCTGACATGACGGACAAGCCGTGATGCAGCTCTAGGCACTTTGTTCTCTATGCTGAAGCTCTCATCAGATGAAACATTCTGCGCCAAATCATGAATGATATGGGTGGCAGAGACGGCGGCGCCGGTGGCACAAGTTTGGACGTTGTGGGCTCGTTCTCTGAAGTGGATAACTGGTTGGGGAGCAGCAGCTACGCGACGCAGGCAGGGTTTACTAAGTGTGGGAAAGCTCTAAAACCAAGTCTTGAGATGACATCTAGGCGCCGGCGATGACTGGGCGAGCGGTGCCTCCAGCTGCTGAAACCCTACCTGCATCGCGTAGCTGCTGCTCCCCAACCAGATCCACTTCAGAGAACGAGCCCACAGCGTCCAAACTTGTGCCACCGGCGCCGTCGCCGCCGCCACCGTCCGGATTCACCGACGCCATGGCGGCCGCCACCTAGGTCAGACAGAGGACAGAGGGAGAGAGTAAAGCGCGAGAGGGGAATGGATTGGATCAGGTCTTGACCTAGCCGACCGACAGCAGCCGTTTTCGACTGCGGACGCGCCGTTAACGCGCGGCGGGTGTCGGTTAGCCACTGTGGCACCTGAAACATGGGACCGGCTGATCAATTTGGTGCTTAGCACGGGCGAAGCGGCCGGTTTCGACACTTGGTAGTTTTTTGCCATGGATTAGGACAAATCTGTTAGTTTTTCGCACAAAATCGTAAAGTGATAGTTTTCTGTCCTGTCTCCATGAAACGAGGTAGTTTTTGGTTAAATACTCCAACACATCTCCATTTCCGATGGTGGCATGGAAGGAGAGGTTTGTCTTGTGGCCTTTTAACTTACTTATTATGAGGCCCTTCTCACTATACCTGGTCAAACGGGCCAGCACGGCCCGGCACGGCCCGGCCCGCGGCAATCGTGCCTGGCACGGCACGACCCGCCACGGCACGATTATTAGCCGGGCCGTGCCGTGCCGGCCCACGGGCGGGAGCTCGCAGCCCAGGCATGGCACGCAGCCTATCTGGGCCGGAATGCGGCACGCCCAGGCACGCCGGCCTGTTATGGCACGCTGGGCCGCCTGGCGCATATTTACCTCGGCTGGCGCATTTTCCCCTCTGTACAGCAAAAAATTGTCCAAAAAAATGTAGAAAATTGCAAAAGAATGTAGAGTGTTATTTGGGATGAATCTAGAGTTTTATTAGCGCTTGCCTCATTAAAACCTTCCATTTCAAAGAAGTAAAAGAGTACAAGCTATGCTCTAGAAATACTAAAAGATTAAAAGAAATAGAAAGAAATATATTAGAGCATTACAAATGTACTCATGCACTACAAAATTATTGAACATATTAAGTACTAGGTATTTATATAGGACACATTTATTTATATATTCAAAAAAAGTTAAACGGGCTGTGCCGTGCCTGTCCGCGTGCCCAGCCTCCAGGCCTAGGCATGGCCCATGGCGTGCCGCATGCCGTGCCAGGCCCGTTTAGCCCGGGCCGTGTTGTTCCTGCGTGCTACCGGGCCGGCCCGGTTAGCATGGCCCGTTTGGCCAGTT
The DNA here is from genome assembly GCA_021605145.1 of Aegilops bicornis. Taxonomy (NCBI): domain Eukaryota; kingdom Viridiplantae; phylum Streptophyta; class Magnoliopsida; order Poales; family Poaceae; genus Aegilops; species Aegilops bicornis. The sequence goes on from CM038673.1 coordinate 47,793,445, forward strand.
ATACTTCTCACGGGCTCCGCCGTAAACTTTGAGTTCGATTGGAAAAGACGTCCATAAGCTCTGTTGTTTCTGCGCAGCACGGATACGATAATCCAGGTGTTCAAGAGAGCCTTGCAGAGATCCCTGGCCATTGTGCAGCATTGCACAGCAAGGTCAGCCATCTCACGCGTGATGCCAAGACGGGGCTCTGGCACGGTGTGTCTTGCACTGACAGGGACAATTGGGTTGGCGACATAGGGCACAACCTCTACTTCATTTGAATCTTTCCATTTGAATTTGAATAAGTTAACTTGTAAACCAAGAATTTGTAATATTCGTGAATTATACGAATGTATGTTACTATTTAGGATTTCAATATGTGCGCAAATAAGTATCACTGGTGGAAAAACAGGCTTCCGTCCAGCCCCATAAGTCGCGAAGCTGTAGGAACCGCGACTAATGGGACCTTTAGTCGCGGTTCTGGAGGTGAACCGCGACCAAAGGCCTGGCGCTTCGGTGGCCAGTGGCGCAAGACGTGAGGTCTTTAGTCGCGGTTTGCCGTGACAACCGCGATTAAAGGTTTTCGGCACTTTTTAGTCACGGTTGCTGTGCCAACCGCAACTAAAGCCCTCCCTATATATACCCATCCAAAGAGCCAACACTTAGCCATTTGGAGCCATTCTCTTCACAAGTGGGTGTAGGTTTGCTTTTGGCTCCGATTCTCGTCTTCTCCGATTCGATTCTCGCTTTGTTCGTCTCTGCGGCGCCTTAGCGCCGCGCCCGCCGTCGCCCTCGCCCTCGGCGCGCCCGCCCGCCGTCGCCCTCGCCCTCGGCGCCGCCCGCCCGCCGCCCTCGCCCTCGGCGCCCGCCCGTCGCCCTCGCCTACAGCAGCGCGCAGCCGGCCCGGCCTCGGTCTTGTCGCCTCGCTTCGCCCGCCCTCAACGCCGCCCGACCGGCCTCCCTCGCCCACAAGGCCGCATCGCCCGCCCTCGACGCAAAACAATACAAAATTAAACCTGTGGCAGGGGGTTTTCTATAAAAGAAATAAAATAAAGCACAAAACAATACAAATTAAATAGAAAACAGGTTTAGGGGGGGGGGGGGGGCTAAAACCCAAAAACTGTGGCGGCCGTTATTCGCGGGTGGCCAGGAGAACCCCGACGAAAGGTCCACCGCCTTGACGCCGCCTGGCGCCCACGTGACGGGCTGGGCCGTTAGTCGCGGTTCTTAAGCAGCCGCGACTAAAGGTGGGGGGCATTAGTCGCGCTTATTTGGTCGCGGTTGCCCAACCGCGACTAATGGCAGTTGCGAACCGCGACCAAAGGCCTTTTTTCCACCAGTGTATTCCCTCTATTCATAAATATAAGATGTTTTGGGTATTTTAATATAGATTAGATACAGACTGAAATGAGTAAAAACACACAGTAAAATATGTCTATATACATCTGATTCAGGAAAAGTTGAAAGCATCTTATATTTGTGAGCGGAGGGAGTAGTTGAAAATCTAAATTTAAAACTAAAATTACAAATACTTGAAAAACAAATTTTGAAAGGATCTCCAATATTCCATGCTTCGGCTTCACTGGCAAAACGGCCGGTGCATTGTAACGGGAGAAAAAAAATTCATAATCTCCAATGTCCATGATCATATTTTGTTGCATCACCGAGATACATTATCACTCTCATTTTCGTGAAATCATGAACAATTTTTGAAAATCACGAACTTCTTTTAAACCCGCAAACATATCTGAAATCACGATCATTTTTTAAATCCGTGAACATTTTTACAGATTGACGAACATTTTTTAATTCGTGAACATTTGATACTATTTGCAAACATTTTTTAAAAAAGTGAACATTTTTTAAAATATATTTCTTGAATAGGCGAACATTTCTAGAATCAACGAACATTTTTTTTTGGAAATTGGTGGAACAATTTTTGAAATTGACAAACATCTTTTGAAATGCAAGATCATTTCTTGAATCGGCGAACATTTTATGCACAAATAAACTATTTTATAAGTCACCAACAATTTTGAATTTTCAAGATATTTTTCAATTGATGAACACTTTTTGGTTTGGAAAACTTTTGTTCAATTTCATTAACATTTTTTAATAAACAAAAGTTTAACATAATCATGACCATATTTTGATTTCCCGAACATTTGTGTCCAAAATTGAAAACATTTTTTAATACAAAATAGTTTAAAAAAATCATGAGCATATTTTGATTTCCCGAACATTTGTGTCCAACATTGAAGGCATTTTTTGAATTTGCAAGCATTCTTTAAAATTGCGAACATTTTCAAAATCCACAAATATTTATGAATTATTAAACATTTTATTTCTAACTTCTGGTTTAAAAAAAATCGGAACTTGTCGAAGTCCCAAATTATATAAAATAGAAAAAAAACAAAGACAAAAAAAATAACATTTAAGAAACAGGTAACCCGGATAAGGGCCGGCTCAAACAGGTGTTGTATGTCTTCTCCCAGCGTGCAGAGCACGGTGTAGAAGATTCCTACTGCTTGGGCCGGCCCAGACGAGGGTTCGCCTGTGTGAAACATTTTCTGTCACTTATAGTTGACATCCGTGGGCCCCTAAAAAGTGACATCGGTGGGTAATATTTTGCAACTTTGGGGCAATTTCGGTGACGGTGACGTACCGCCAGAAGCAAAAGCCCCTTTATTATTAGGTATAGATATAGATAAACTACTTTGATATACCACACACCATACTAGTGTTGGGGACGTAGTAATTTCAAAAAATTTCCTACGCACACGCAAGATCATGGTGATGCATAGCAACGAGAGGGGAGAGTGTAGTCTACGCACTCGTGAGACCGAAAGCGAAGCTGCTTAGCACAACGCGTTGATGTAGTCGTACGTCTTCACGATCCGACCGATCAAGTACCGAACGCACGACACCTCCGAGTTCAGCACACGTTCAGCTCGATGACGTCCCTCGAACTCCGATCCAGCCGAGTGTTGAGGGAGAGTTTCGTCAACACGACGGCGTGGTGACGATATTGATGTTCTACTGACGCAGGCCTTCGCCTAAGCACCGCTACAGTATTATCGAGGTGGACTATGGTGGAGGGGGGGGGGGCACCGCACACGGCTAAGAGATCAATGATCAATTGTTGTGTCTTCGGGTGCCCCCTGCCCCGTGATATAAAGGAGCAAGGGAGGAGGTGCGGCCAGGCTTGGGCGCGCCAGAGGAGTCCTACTCCTACCGGGAGTAGGACTCCCCCCCTTTTCCATGTTGGACTAGGACTTGGGGGGAAAGAGGAGAGAGAGGGGAAAGGAAGGGGGGGGGGGCGCCGCCCCCCTCCTTGTCCAATTCGGACTTGGGAGGGAGGGGCGCGCGGCTGCCCCTTGGCCTCCTCTCCTCTTCCTCCACTAGGCCCATTAAGGCCCATTAAGTTACCGGCGGGTTCCGGTAACCTCCCGGTACTCCAGTAAAATGCCAATTTCACCCGGAACACTTCCGATGTCCAAACATAGGCTTCCAATATATCAATCTTCATGTCTCGACCATTTCGAGACTCCTCCTCATGTCCGTGATCACATCTGGGACTCCGAACAACCTTCGCTACATCATAACACATAAACTCATAATAAAACTGTCATCGTAACGTTAAGCGTGCGGACCCTACGGGTTCGAGAGCTATGTAGACATGACCGAGACACGTCTCCGGTCAATAACCAATAGCGGAACCTAGATGCTCATATTGGCTCCTACATATTCTATGAATATCTTTTATCGGTCAGACCGCATAACAACATACGTTGTTCCCTTTGTCATCGGTATGTTACTTGCCCGAGATTCGATCGTCGGTATCTCAATACCTAGTTCAATCTCATTACCGGCAAGTCTCTTTACTCGTTCTGTAATACATCATCCCGCAACTAACTCATTAGTTGCAATGCTTGCAAGGCTTAAGTGATGTGCATTACCGAGATGGCCCAGAGATACCTCTCTAACAATCGGAGTGACAAATCCTAATCTCGAAATACGCCAACCCAACATGTACTTTCGGAGACACATGTAGAGCACCTTTATAATCACCCAGTTGCGTTGTGACGTTTGGTAGCACACAAAGTGTTCCTCCGGTAAACGGGAGTTGCATAATCTCATAATCATAGGAACACGTATAAGTCATGAAGAAAGCAATAGCAACATACTAAACGATCGTGTGCTAAGCTAACGGAATGGGTCATGTCAATCACATCATTCTCCTAATGATGTGTGTGACGCCCCCGATTCAATCGTACACTAATCATACACGCAAACGTGTACGATCAAGATCAGGGGCTCACGGGAAGATATCACAACACAACTCTAAAATAAAATAAGTCATACAAGCATCATAATACAAGCCAGGGCTTCGAGGGCTCGAATACAAGTGCTCGATCATAGACGAGTCAGCGGAAGCAACAATATCTGAGTACAGACATAAGTTAATCAAGTTTGCCTTAAGAAGGCTAGCACAAACTGGGATACAGATCGAAGAGGCACAGGCCTCCGCCTGGGATCCTCCTAACTACTCCCGTCGCCGCTGCCAGGCTGCACGTAGTAGTAGGCACCTCCAGTGTAGTAGTCGTCGTCGACGGTGGCGTCTAGCTCCTGGGCTCTGACATCTGGTTGCGACAACCAGGTAGAAAGGAAAGGGGGGGAAAGGGGGGAGAAAGCAACCGTGAGTAAGAGGGGGATAAATCCTACCCGGACTGAACTGCATATTTGTGTATATGTGTAAAGGGCCATATCAGTGGACTGAACTGCAGAATGCCAGAATAAGAGGGGGATAACTAATCCTGTCGAAGACTACGCTCGGCAGCCTCCGTCTTGCAACATGTAGAAGAGAGTAGATCAAGTCCTCCAAGTAGCATCGCATAGCATAAATCCTACCCGCGATCCTCTCCTCGTAGCCTCTGTAGAGAGCGACCGCCGAGTTGTATCCGCACTTGGAAGGTGTGTTTTATTAAGTATCTGGTTCTAGTTGTCATAAGGTCAAGGTACAACTCCAAGTCGCCCTGTTATCAAGATCACGGCTATTCGAATAGATTAACTTCACTGCAGGGTGCACCACATTATCGGACAGGCTCGATCCCATTTGGCCGGACACACTTTCCTGGGTCATGCCCGGCCTCGGAAGATCAACACGTCGCAGCCCCACCTAGGCACAACAGAGAGGTCAGCACGCCGGTCTAAACCTAAGCGCACAGGGGTCTGGGCCCATCGCCCTTAGCACAGCTGCACGTTGCGAGGGCAGCTGGAAGCAAACCTAGCCTAGCAGGCGATCCAGTCCAATCAGGCGCGCTCCGCTTAGTCCCTGACGTCACGAAATGCTTCGGCTGATACCACGACGCCGGTTGCCCATATCTTGTCCCACGTGGCGGTTAGTGCGTATAAGGTCAACGACCCAACTCAGATCAAATACCAAGATCTCGTTAAGCGTGTTAAGTATCCGCGAACACCGAACAGGGCGAGCCCACCTCTCACCTGTGTAGTCTCAACCTGCCTGACGCCCGCCACAAAGATCCACACAGAGGGCCGTTGGGACAAAGGTTCTTTCAGCCCCAATCCGTGAATCACTCGCGGGTGCTCCACGAGCCGACCGACTTTAGTCACCACATGTATCATGTATAAAGTATATAGTATATACCCGTGATCACCTTCCTAGTGATCACGGCCCGATAGTATAGCATGGCAGACGGACAAGAATGTAGGGCCACTGATGAAACACTAGCATCCTATACTAAGCATGTAGGATTGCAGGTAAAGGTAACAACAGTAGTAGCAAGGACAGGCTATGCATCATGATAGTAGGATTAACGGAAAACAGTAACATGATACACTACTCTAATGCAAGCAGTATAGAGAAGAATAGGCGATATCTGGTGATCAAGGGGGCGGGCTTGCCTGGTTGCTCAGACAAGGAGGGGTCGTCGGTGACGTAGTCGACCTGGGGCATCAAAGATCGGCCATGGGGCCTACCGTAGAGAAGAGGGGGGAGAAACAGTAAATACATAGCAAGCAAGTGCATAATAGGACAACAAGCAAGGCTAGACGTGTTCTAACGCGGTATGAGGTGATACCGGCGAAGGGGGGAAACATCCGGGAAAGTATCCCCGGTGTTCCGTGTTTTCGGACAAATGAACCGGAGGGGGAAAGTTGCGTGTTTGCTATGCTAGGGATGTGTGGTGAACGAACATGCTGCTTATCCTGATTCGTCTCGTCGTTCTGAGTAACTTTCATGTACAAAGTTTTTCCATCCGAGCTACGAATTATTTTATATTGATTTTTAAAGATTTAAAACATTTTAGGATTTATTTAATTATTTAAATAAAGATTGTCCACAATAGTGTATGCTGACATCATCATGACGTCACCATGACGTTAGCAGTCAACATGGATTGACTGGGTCAAATTGACGTGTAGGTCACACTGGTCATTGACTTAGTTAACTAAACAGGATTAGTTAATTTAATTTAAGTGATTAGATTAATTAATTAATTAGGCTTAATTAGATTAATTAACAGGATTAATTAAGTAAATTAATTATCTTAATTAATTAATTATATTATTATTATTATTTATTTTTATTCTTCTTTTTTTTGTTCTGGGGCTGGGCCCCATATGTCATAGGCCCCAAGGGGCTGGCGGATTGGGCGTGCGCCCGAGCGGGCGCAGCGGGCGACGGGCGCCGTGTGGTGAGGGTGCGGCGCTCGAGAGGGCGCATGCCCGAGGCGCTGTAGCGGCGCAAGACGCCGACGCCGGGCCAGGCCAAGGGAGGCGGCGGAGCACTAGTGCAGAACCGGGTAATAGCACCGGTTCAGAGGTTTTAGTGCCGGTTACATAACCGCACTAAAGTGTGGTCACTAAAGGCCCCTCTTTAGTACCGGTTCAAAGACGAACGGTGCTAAAGGCCAACCACGTGTACGAGCCAGCTCGGGCGGAGTTTTTAGTACCGTTGGTAACACCAACCGTACTAAATGTTTGTGGATTTTTGTTTTATTTTTATTTTTCAATTAAATTTGTGTTATCAATATAATTCTTTTTCGTTTGCTGGTATTTTACGATACTACACATTATACACGTTATGCATATATATATATATATATATATATATAATAGAATTTCTAGTAGAACCAATCATGCATATATATATATATATATATATATATATATATATATATATATATATAAACAGTGTCTCACAAACAAGCATATTAATTAATTCACACAAACACACATGTATATCTATATACAATTTCTCCTACATATGCATGTTGCCTTGAGCCAGTGGCATTAGCCTAATTGGTGCCTTGAGCACGATGGGGCGTGTAGCGGGTAATAGTATTCTCCCTTGGATTTATGACCTGGTCGAGCAAAAATCCTGCTATTTCCTCTTGAAGTGCTTCTACGCTCCGTTTCTAGGAGCTTCTCCGCACCTCTGTGAACTATTAAGACGGAGATCAATATGCATGTGTATTAGTTGTGTGACTAGATATCGATAATGGTGTAAAAATTGTGAATAGTGTTTTGACAAGCGTACCCATTCCTGTCTTTGAGATCTGCTCCTTCCGGACGCCATCATGCGAATGTTCTTGCAAACGCAGAATGCACACAGATCAGTCCCTCGCGCCGCTTCGTGGCCTTTACGAGAATGGAATTTGATCAGATAATAATTAATCAAGCATGATAATTAGAGAGATGGCAGCTAGCTAGCTAGCTAGTACTACTTAATTACTTACCTTGGGTCGAAACCATTTAAGCTTTTGTTTCCATTCTCCACAGGGTCACGATGATGAACCTTGCACAAGCCCTGCCCGCCGACAAAGAAAATGAATAAAGGGGTTATTAAATAGTTCATATCATGAAAAATGACGAACTAAATAGGCCGAGATATATAGTTAATAATGATTGAAATTACCTGTTGACTATCCCAAACAAGATGTTATAGTCAGTTTTTTCTTTGAGTAGTGAGTCCAGTATTTCAACTGTTCAAGGCCAACTTTAATGATACACAAGACCTAGTGAGATCTGCATGCACACACGTTTGCATGTCTTAATTAAGCGGGCATATGTAAAGCAAAAACATGTAGCTAGCTAGTAGGCAAAAACAGAGAATTTGTAGTACAAGACGGTGTGACTCACTGGAAGTTGTAAGGAAGTAGTATATCTTCATTGTATTTGAGGCGCTTCAAGAACTCTAGCATGTTGTCCTCACGTCCTTTTGATAACGTGGATTTAGTTTCCATGTGTATTCATTAACGGTGTTCGGGTCAATGAACCCAATGCCAAAGCGTCCACCTTTTCTCATTTCATATATCTTCATCCCGCATATAATACCACGAGAAAGGAATATAGTGAGGATAATTACAGGTAATGATTGATCAAAAGGATCGGTACAGCTAGCTTGAGACTTAAATTACAGAAAGAAATCACTTATAGACAATAGCAACCGACGATCGATTTGTCGAAAAGTGCCTCTTGATTGTATAACTGAAACAGTTCAGAATACTCAACGGACACAGCTTTCTCATGGAAGTAATGCTCCTCCTTGACATTCACCATGAGGGACAATCGATCGGAAATCTTGGTAATGTTCATGTACCATTGATGCAATTCATACATTCTCGTTGGGAGGTTCTTGACCTTGTCTGGCTCGACCAAAGGTTGGCCCCGGACATATTTCCGTTTTATTTCATCCTCTCTAAGCACAGGTTGGCTCGATCTCGAGGAGTTGTCCAACAGTGATTTTGAGAACTTCAGCCTGCATTATATGGTCCTCCGTTATTACCACATTGCCCACCTCAGGAACGTAAACTGTTTGCCCACAATAATATTGGGCGCGCGTACTGTCACGTGTTGTTGGCACAACAAGCGAGGGGATCGATTGCGCCTTTGTTCTCCCGGTGGGAATGGTTTTCCCGCATTTTTTGACAGCTGCTTCTTGTTTGCTCGACCTCGAGCTCGCCTCCTTACGTAGACGTGCTCGATTTAACTTCACGATGTGGCGCTCATAGTCTGTGTCAACAGGCTTGGGAGCTGGTGGTTGAGCCATACGAATGAAGTGGTCAATCGTTTCCTCGTGCACTTTCTCCCTTGTCGGCGGTGGCGGTTTCAGTGAAAAATGGGCTTCCACCTCGGAATTCGATATGGCTGCGATTTCCTCCTCGGACCTGTCATAAGACCTCTGCGGAAGAGGCGTGAGGCTTGGACCATATTTATATCGCTTGCCTCCGCCTGTATTTCCTGTACTACCTCGACTCGTACCGCTACGCACCATAGCTGCGGGGTGTCTCTTCTGCGATTGCTGAGGCGGCGAAGACGCCGGCTCACGGGGCTGAGTTGGACGAGGAGGAGAGGCCGCCTGATGCTGTGCCGGACTTGGAGGAGGAGTGGCCTGAGGTTGTGCCGGACATGGAGGAGGAGTGGACGTCTGACGCTGTGGCGGACTTGGAGGAGGAGGAGTGTCCTGACACTTTGCCGGACTTCGAGGAGGAGTGGCCTGACACTTTGCCGGACTTGGTGGACTTGCAGGAGCAGGAGACTGCTGACTCGGTGGAGGACTTCGACGAGGAGTCGGATGACGCAGTTTCGGTGGCCTTCGAAAGATGATGCAATCCTTTTTCCATAGGATGATACGATGGTTGGCGTCTCCGAGAAAGCGCTCGTCCTCACCTCCAGGAATGTCAAGCTCTAGCCCCGAATATGGCTGCACCACCTCGTCAACCATGACACAAGCATAGCCCTCTGGAATCGGGATGCAATGGTAGGTTGCTTTGGGGGTAACTGGAAAAGCAACGCCGTCCGCCACCTTCATGGATATGTGTTGGGGAACGTAGCATAAATTCAAAATTTTCCTACGTGTCACCAAGATCTATCTATGGAGAAACTAGCAACGAGGGAAGGAGAGTGCATCTACATACCCTTGTAGATCGTTAAGCGGAAGCGTTCATGAGAACGGGGTTGAAGGAGTCGTACTCGTCGTGATCCAAATCACCGGAGATCCTAGTGCCGAACGGACGGCACCTCCGCGTTCAACACACGTACAGCCCGGTGACGTCTCCCATGCCTTGATCCAGCAAGGATAGAGGGAGAGGTTGAGGAAGACTCCATCCAGCAGCAGCACAACGGTATGGTGGTGATGGAGGAGCGTGGCAATCCCGCAGGGCTTCGCCAAGCACCAAGGGAGAGGAGGAGGAGAAGAACTTGGGAGAGAGGGAGGGCTGCACCAAAGGCAAAAGGTGTGTTTGAGAGGCCCTCCTACCCCACTATATATAGGGATCCCAAGGGGGTGCGCCAGCCCCTAGGAGATCCAATCTCCAAGGGGCGGCCGGAGGAGTCCTTCCCCCAAGGCACCTAGGAGGTGCCTTCCCTTATGGGAATCTTCCTTTAGGGTTTCCCCTTCACCCTAGGCGCATGGGCCCTAGGGGAAGTGGCGCCCCAGCCCACTTTGGGCTGGATCCCTTCTCACCTCAGCCCATGGGACCCTCCGGGATAGGTGGCCCCACCCGGTGGACCCCCAGGACCCTTCCGGTGGTCCCGGTACAATACCGATGACCCCGAAACTTGTCCCGATGGCCGAAACAGGACTTCCTATATATAAATCTTTACCTCCGGACCATTCCGGAACTCCTCGCGACGTCCGGGATCTCATCCGGACTCAACAACATTCGGTAACCACATACAAGCTTCCTTTATAACCCTAGAGTCATCGAACCTTAAGTGTGTAGACCCTACGGGTTCGGGAGACATGCGGAACATGACCGAGACGTTCTCGGTCAATAACCAACAGCGGGATCTGGATACCCATGTTGGCTCCCACATGTTCCACGATGATCTCATCGGATGAACCACGATGTCAAGGACTCAATCGATCCCGTATACAATTCCCTTTGTCTAGCGGTATTGTACTTGCCCGAGATTCTATCGTCGGTATCCCGATACCTTGTTCAATCTCGTTTCCGGCAAGTCTCTTTACTCGTTCCGTAACACATCATCCCATGATCAACCCCTTGGTCACATTGTGCACATTATGATGATGTCCTACCGAGTGGGCCCAGAGATACCTCTCTGTTAACCGGAGTGACAAATCCCAGTCTCGATTCGTGCCAACCCAACAGATACTTTCGGAGATACCTGTAGTGCACCTTTATAGTCACCCAATTACGTTGTGACGTTTGGTACACCCAAAGCATTCCTACGGTATCCGGGAGTTGCACAATCTCATGGTCTAAGGAAATGATACTTGACATTAGAAAAGCTTTAGCATACGAACTACGATCTTTGTGCTAGGCTTAGGATTGGGTCTTGTCCATCACATCATTCTACTAATGATGTGATCCCGTTATCAATGACATCCAATGTCCATGGTTAGGAAACCGTAACCATCTATTGATCAACGAGCTAGCCAATAGAGGCTTGCTAGGGACATGGTATTGTCTATGTATCCACACATGTATTTGAGTTTCCTATCAATACAATTATAGCATGGATAATAAACGATTATCATGAACAAGGAAATATAATAATGATAACTAATTTATTATTGCCTCTAGGGCATATTTCCAACAGTCTCCCACTTGCACTAGAGTCAATAATCTAGTTCACATCGTCATGTGATTAATCGACAGGTCACATCGCCATGTGACCAACACCCAAAGAGTTTACTAGTGTACGTAAACTAGTTCACATCATCATGTGATTTAGACTCAATGAGTTACGAGGTTTGATCATGTTTTGCTTGTGAGAGAGGTTTTAGTCAACGGGTTTTAGTCAACGGGTCTGAACCTTTCATATCCGTGTGTGCTTTGCAATTCTCCATGTCATATTGTAAATGCTGCTTCCACGCTCCACTTGGATCTATTCCAAACGGTTTGCTCCACTATACGTATCCGGTTTGCTACTCGAGTCACTCGGATAGGTGTTAAATCTTGCATTGACGTAACGCTTTACGCCGAACTCTTTATCACCTCCATAATCGAGAAACATGTCCTTATTTACTCCAAGGACAATTTTGATCATTGTCCAATGATCCATTCCTGGATCATTCTTGTACCTTGACCGACTCATGGCAAGGCACACTTCCGTGCGGTACACAAAGATAGCATACCGTAGAGCCTACGTCTAAGGCATAGGGGACGATCTTCGCCCTTTCTCTCTGTTCTGCCGTGGTCGAGCTTTAAGTCTTAACTTCATACCTTACAATTCAGCTAAGAACTCCTTCTTTGGTGATCCATCTTGAACACCTTCAAGATCATGTCAAGGTACATGCTCATTTGAAAGTATTATTAAACATTTTGATCTATCTTATAGATCTTGATGCTTATTGTTCAAGTAGCCTAATCCAGGTTTTCTATTGAAAAACATCTTTCAAATAACCCTATATGCTTTCCAGAAATTCTACATCATTTCTGATCCTCAATATGTCAACAACATATACTCATCAGAAATTCTATAGTCCTCCTACTCACTTCTTTGGAAATACAAGTTTCTCATAAACTTTGTATAAACCCAAAATCTTTGATCATCTTATCATAGTGCACATTCCATCTCCGAGATGCTTACTCCTGTCCTTAGAAAGTATCGCTGGAGCTAGCATACATTTTAGCATCCTTAGGATCGACAAATCTTTTCTGATTTTATCTCATACAACCTTTCCTTACGAACCTGGTAAGGAAACTCGTTTTGACATCCATCCGCCTGATTTCATAAATGCAGCTTATGCTAACATGATTCCGACGGACTTAAGCATCGCCACGGATGAGAAAATCTCATCGTAGTCAACTCCTTGAACTTGTGAAAAACTTTTCGCCACAAGTCGAGCTTCATAGACGGTGACATTACCGTCCACGTCCGTCTTCTTCTTAAAGATCCATTCATCTCAATGGCTTGCCGATCATCGGGCAAGTCCACCAAAGTCCATGCTTTGTTATGATACATGGATCCTATCTCGGATTTCATGGCTTCTAACCATTTGTCGGAATTTGGGCCCACCATCGCTTCTCCATAGCTCGTAGGTTCATTGTTGTCTAGCAACATGACCTTTCAAGACAGGATTACTGTACCACTCAGAAGTAGTACGCATCCTTGTCACCCTACGAGGTACGGTAGTGACTTGATCCGAAACTTCATGATCACTATCATAAGCTTCCACTTCAATTGGTGTATGTGCCACGGGAACAACTTCCTGTGCCCTGCAACACACTAGTTGAAGTGACGGTTCAATAACCTCATCAAGTCTCCACCATCCTCCCACTCAACTTTTCGAGACAAACTTTTCCTCGAGAAAGGACCCGATTAAAGAAACAATCCCTATTGCTTTCGGATCTGAATTAGGAGGTATACCCAACTGTTTTGGGTGTCCTATGAAGATGTATTTTATCCGCTTTGGGTTCGAGCTTATCAACCTGAAACTTTTCCACATAAGCGTCGCAGCCCCAAACTTTTAAGAAATGACAGCTTAGGTTTCTCTAAACCATAGTTCATACGGTGTCATCTCAACGGAGTAACGTGGTGCCCTATTAAAGTGAGTGCGGTTGTCTCTAATGCCTAACCCATGAACGATAGTGGTAATTCGATAGGAGACATCATGGTACGCACCATATCCAATAGGGTGCAACTATGATGTTCGGACACACCATCACACTATGGTGTTCCAGCGGTATTAATTGTGAAACAATTTCCACAATGTCTTAATTGCGTGCCAAAGCTCGTAACTCAGATACTCATCTCTATGATCATATCATAGACATTTTTATCCTCTTGTCACAATGACTTTTTAACTTCCCTCTGAAATTACTTGAACCCATTCAATAATTCAGACTTTGTGTTTCATCAAGTAAATATACTCAACATCTACTCGAATCATCTGTGAAGTCAGAACATAACGATATTCACTGCATGCCTCAGCACTCATTGGACTGCACATATCAAAATGTGTTGCTTCCAACAAGTTGCTATCTGAAACCGAGGCTTTTCAGTCATCTTGCCCATGTGGTATGTTTTGCATATCTCAAGTGATTCAAAATCAAGTGAGTCCAAACGATCCATCTGCATGGAGTTTCATCATGCGTATTCACCAACAGACATGGTTTGCATGTCTCAAAATTTTCAAAAGCAGTGAGTCCAAAGATCCATCAACATGGAGCTTCTTCATGCGTTTACACCAATATGACTTACATGGCGATTGCCACAAGTAAGTGGTACTATCATTACTATCTTATACTTTTGGCATCAAAATGTGTATCACTACGATCGAGATTCAATAAACCATTTATTTAGGTGCAAGACCATCGAAGGTATTATTCAAATAAATAGAGTAACCATTATTCTCCTTAAATGAATAACCGTATTGCGATAGACATAATCCAATCATGTCTATGCTCAACGCAAAAACCAAATGATAATTATTCTGGTTTAATACTAATATTGATGGTAGAGTGAGGCGTGCGATGTTTGATCACATCGAAATTGGAAACACTTCCAACACATATCGTCAGCTCTCCTTTAGCTAGTCTCCGTTTATGCCGTAGCTTTTATTTCGAAGTTACTAACACTTAGCAACCGAACCGGTATCTAATACCCTGGTGCTACTAGGAGTACTAGTAAAATACACAATAACTTAATGTATATCAAATATACTTCTATTGACCTTGCCAGCCTTCTCATCTACCAAGTATCTAGGGTGGTTCCGCTCGATGGCTGTTCCCCTTATTACGTAAGAACTTAGTCTCGGGTTTGGGTTTAACCTTGGGTTTCTTCACCGGAGAAGCAACTCGATTTGCCGTTTCATGAAGTGTCCTTCTTGCCCTTGCCCTTCTTGAAACTAGTGGTTTCACCAACCATCAACAATTGATGCTCCTTCTTGATTTCTACTTTCATGTGTCAAACATCGTGAATACCTCAAGGATCATCATATCTATCCCTGATATGTTGTAGTTCATCACGAAGCTCTAGCAGCTTGGTGGCAATGACTTTGGAGAAACATCACCATCTCATCTGGAAGATCAACTCCCACTCGATTCAAGTGATCGTTGCACTCAGACAATCTGAGCACAAGCTCAACGATTTGAGCTTTTCTCCCTTAGTTTGTAGGCTAAGAAAAAAATCGTCGGAGGTCTCATACCTCTTGACGTGGGCACGAGCCTGAAATCCCAATTTCAGCCCTCGAAACATCTCATATATTCCGCGATGTTTCAAAAACGTCTTTGGTGCCTCTACCCTAAACCGTTCAACTGAACTATCATGTAGTTATCAAAACGTGTATGTCCGATGTTCGCAACATCCACAAACGACGTTTGGGGTTCAGCACACTGAGCGGTGCATTAAGGACATAAGCTTTCTACTGATCGCATAATTGCTACTTTCAACTTTCAACTATATTTTCTCTAGGAACATATCTAAACAGTGGAACTAAAGCGCGAGCTTACGACATAATTTGCAAAAGGTCTTTTGATTATGTTCAAGATAATTAAGTTCATCTTATGAACTCCCACTCAGATAGACATCCCTCTGGTCATCTAAGTGATTACATGATCCGAGTCAACTAAGCCGTGTCCGATCATCACGTGAGACGGACTAGTCATCATCGGTGAACATCTTCATGTTGATCGTATCTACTATACGACTCATGCTCGACCTTCGGTCTCTGTGTTCCCGAGGCCATGTCTGTACATGCTAGGCTCGTCAAGTTAACCCCAAGTGTTTTTGCTGTGTAAATCTGTCTTACACCCGTTGTATGTGAACGTAAGAATCCATCACACCCGATCATCACGTGGTGCTTAGAAGCGACGAACTGTAGCAACGGTGCACGGTCGAGGAGAACACTTCTTGAAATTTGTGTAAGGGATCATCTTATTTACTACCGTCGTTCTAAGTAAACAAGATGCATAAACATAATAAACATCACATGCAATTATATAGTAGTGACATGATATGGCCAATATCATATTGCTCCTTTTGATCTCCATCTTCGGAGCTCCATGATCATTATCGTCACCGGCATGACACCATGATCTCCATCATCATGATCTCCATCATCGTGTCTTCATGAAGTTGTCTCGCCAACTATTACTTCTACTACTATGGCTACCGGTTAGCAATAAAGTAAAGTAATTACATGGCGTTGTTTAATGACACGCAGGTCATACAATAAATAAAGACAACTCCTATGGCTCCTGCCGGTTGTCATACTCATCGACATGAAAGTCGTGAATCCTATTACAAGAACATGATCAATCTCATACATCACATATCATTCATCACATTCTTCTTGGCCATATCACATCACATAGCATACCCTGCAAAAACAAGTTAGACGTCCTCTAATTGTTGTTTGCATATTTTACGTGGCTGCTATGGGTTTCTAGCAAGAACGTTTCTTACCTCATAAAACCACAACGTGATATGCCAATTGCTATTTACCCTTCATAAGGACCCTTTTCATCGAATCCGTTCGACTAAAGTGGGAGAGGCGGCACCCGCTAGCCACCTTATGCACCAAGTGCATGTCGCCGGTGGAACCTTGTCTCACGTGGAAATGCGTGTAAAGGTCGGTCCGGGCCGCTTCATCCCACAATACCGTCGAAACAAGATTGGACTAGTAACGGTAAGAATATTGAACAAAATCAACGCCCACAACTACTTTGTGTTCTACTCGTGCAAAGAATCAACGCAATAGACCTAGCTCATGATGCCACTATTGGGGAACGTAGCATAAATTCAAAATTTTCCTACGTGTCACCAAGATCTATCTATGGAGAAACTAGCAACGAGGGAAGGAGAGTGCATCTACATACCCTTGTAGATCGTTAAGCGGAAGCGTTCATGAGAACGGGGTTGAAGGAGTCGATTGTCGTGATCCAAATCACCGGAGATCCTAGTGCCGAACGGACGGCACCTCCGCGTTCAACACACGTACAGCCCAGTGACGTCTCCCATGCCTTGATCCAGCAAGGATAGAGGGAGAGGTTGAGGAAGACTCCATCCAGCAGCAGCACAACGGCATGGTGGTGATGGAGGAGCGTGGCAATCCCGCAGGCTTCGCAAGCACCAAGGGAGAGGAGGAGGAGAAGAACTTGGGAGAGAGGGAGGGCTGCACCAAAGGCAAAAGGTGTGTTTGAGAGGCCCTCCTACCCCACTATATATAGGGATCCCAAGGGGGGCGCCAGCCTAGGAGATCCAATCTCCAAGGGCGGGCGGCCAGGAGGAGTCCTTCCCCCAAGGCACCTAGGAGGTGCCTTCCCTTATGTGAATCTTCCTTTAGGGTTTCCCTTCACCCTAGGCGCATGGGCCCTAGGGGAAGTGGCGCCCAGACCACTTTGGGCTGGATCCTTCTCACCTCAGCCCATGGGACCCTCCGGGATAGGTGGCCCCACCGGTGGACCCCGGGACCCTTCCGGTGGTCCGGTACAATACCGATGACCACAAAACTTGTCCCGATGGTCAAACAGGACTTCCTATATATAAATCTTTACCTCTGGACCATTCCGGAACTCCTCGCGACGTCTGGGATCTCATCCGGGACTCTGAACAACATTCGGTAACCACATACAAGCTTCCTTTATAACCCTAGCGTCATCGAACCTTAAGTGTGTAGACCCTACGGGTTCGGGAGACATGAACATGACCGAGACGTTCTCCGGTCAATAACCAACAGCGGGATCTGGATACCCATGTTGGCTCCCACATGTTCCACGATGATCTCATCGGATGAACCACGATGTCAAGGACTCAATCGATCCCGTATACAATTCCCTTTGTCTAGCGGTATTGTACTTGCCCGAGATTCGATCGTCGGTATCCCGATACCTTGTTCAATCTCGCTTTCCGCAAGTCTCTTTACTCGCTCCGTAACACATCATCCCATGATCAACCCCTTGGTCACATTGTGCACATTATGATGATGTCCTACCGAGTGGGCCCAGAGATACCTCTCCGTTAACCGGAGTGACAAAGCCCAGTCTCGATTCGTGCCAACCCAACAGATACTTTCGGAGATACCTGTAGTGCACCTTTATAGTCACCCAGTTACGTTGTGACGTTTGGTACACCCAAAGCATTCCTACGGTATCCGGGAGATGCACAAACTCAAGGTCTAAGGAAATAATACTAAACACTAGAAAAGCTTTAGCGCATTTAACTACGATCTTTGTGCCAGGCTTAGGATTGGGTCTTGTCCATCACATCATTCTACTAATGATGTGATCCTGTTATCAATGACATCCAATGTCCATGGTTAGGAAACCGTAACCATCTATTGATCAACGAGCTAGCCAATAGAGGCTTGCTAGGGACATGGTATTGTCTATGTATCCACACATGTATTTGAGTTTCCTATCAATACAATTATAGCATGGATAATAAACGATTATCATGAACAAGGAAATATAATAATGATAACTAATTTATTATTTCCTCTAGGGCATATTTCCAACAATATGTACTTCATTTTGACGTGTAGCTCGCAGCTAGTGTTCTCCGTGATTGCATCCACGGGGTATCTACCTAGCATTGCGTCGTACGGGGCGGAACCCACGCTGCTTCTCTGCATGGATGCGGCGGTGCTATCCAATGCTGGATCATCCGCTAGCTACTGCAGCTGCTGAGACCCCCTTTGCTGGCTAAGTGAGTCGATCTGCTCCTGCTGCCGCTGGAATTTGACTGCCAATTCCGCTTGACTTGCTTCTAGGCCTTGAAGGCGTTCATAGTCCCGCTTCCTATGCTCCTCCTCCATCTTCCTCTTCTTCTCCTCCGCAATTTTCTTTCTCGCACGGGTTCTATAGTCGGTGTTCCAGTCTGAAAACCCCTCATACCATGGAATAGCGCCCTTGCCTCGTGTTCTTCCCGGGTGTTCAAGATTTCCCAAGGCACGCGTAAGCTCGTCGTTCTCTCTGTTGGGCTGGAACACCCCCGATCGTGCCTCTTCTATTGCAACAAGTATCGCATCGTCGGCTCCGTTCAGACATGCCTTCGTCGAAACTTTGCCTGTCTTGGGTCCAACTCCCCCATGCGCATAGAACCAAGTCCTGCACTGGGGCCGGCTCTTAGTATCCGGAGTGGCACCTGCATCCTCCATCTCTTTCTCAGAGTTATCCCACTTAGGCATTGCCACCGCATAGCCACCTGGCCCCAGCTTATGGAACTTATCCTTTTTTTCGACATTCTTCTTGTTTATTCTCGACCGTTCCTTAGCTAATTCTGAATCCTTGAATTTCACGAAATCATCCCAATGAGCACGTTGGTTCTCTAGTGTTCCCTCGAATACTGGAGTCTTCCTTCCTCCCTTGACGCATTTACTTATCCCATTCACGATTCTTGTGGTTCTTGAATGCAACCGCCATCTTCCTAAGAGTAGCGTCCTTGACTTTCTGCACATCTGCTTCTGTGAAATGATCTGGTAGGGTGAAATGTTCCATGAGAGTATCCCAAAGCAGATCTTTTTGATTCTTGTCGACAAAAGTAACATCGGGACGTGGAGCAGCGTCCTCTTTGCCTTTTTGTCCTTTGTCTTTTGCTGGCTCTCTCCATTCTTGAAGGGAGATCGGGAGTTGGTCCTTCACAAGAACTCCGTGACCGATTTAATGAACTTGTCCGCAATCTTCTTAGGCGCTAATGGTTCGCCATTAGGTCCGACTGCCTCGATATTGTACTTTACGCCCTCCTTCAACTTTTTGTTCGGGCCTCATTTCGTCATTTTGCACGAAGATTTGCTCGATCCGGATGGCTGAAAGAACAAAGATCGATTCGTTAATATATCTTCAAGTCATTTAAAACATGTGATGATCACCAGAAACCTGCTTATATAAATATATATACCTCGCTGGTGTTTGTTGTTTCAGGATCAACATGTTCTTCGTCATCGTCATAATCCTAGTTCATGACTTCATCAATTCGGTCGTCGCGATCGAATATCATATCACCCTCTCCGGTGTTTTTTAGAAATTCGGAGCCGTCATAATCTTCTTCATTACTGATTATCATCGGCCTGCATATCATATCGAACATGGTCTGTTTCTCCCTCTCATCGGTATTATCTCGCCATAGCTTTTATTTAACTAATTCAAAAGAAATATAAAACCATTTAGTATTCAAATTACATCGTCTCGAATAATAGATATAATCTCGAATACTTCGTCTAGAATAATAGATACAATCTCGAATACATCGTCTCGAATAATATATAATATTGAATAGTACATCACCGGCTAGCTAATTAAAGATCGAATACTACGAGAAGAATCTAGGACACTTTCGCGGTTCCTGCGTCGCGAGCGGTGGACACCCAAAGAGAAGGAACCCTCACAGGATCATAGCTGAAGTGAGATCCTCAAGATACTGCCGGTATTGGAGAACCTGCCGCCCTCTAACGCAACCATGTAGCGATGGACGTGCTCATCCTCCTCCCTGACACGGCGACGTACCTCCTCCGGCGGGGCCGGGTCCCTCCACACCAAAACTGGCCCACGCGAACGCCACAAACGAGATCAGTGTCGACGACGGGACCCGGGGCCGGGTTCCTCATCAAGCGGCGCGCCCCTCCAGGCAGCACCTCCGGTGCCCGGCGGAGCCAGTCCGGACATGGGCGGCTGGGCGTCGTCACCAGACGGGTCGACGGCGAGGATGCGGGCCGGCATCGTCGAGAACAAATACTAGCTATATGCCATAAAAAATAATATTTTTAATGATTGGATTTTGATAACTAAAATTTCTAACATTTCTACTATTTCAAAAATCTATATACTATTTCATACTAATTAAGCATCTAACACTAAAAACAGAAAAAACAATTTCTATACATCCATTAAAAACAAAAAACAACATTATATAAAAAATTCCATACTAATTAAACACTAATTATATCCATCTAACATGCATTCATACATATATACTAGTGAAAAAACAATAATCTAAAAACCTAAACTAATTAAACATACAAAATACGTATATAATAATATATACTTGCATTCATACATATATCCGTTTTTGTGTGTGTGTGTTCATCTTGCTTGTGTGTGTGTGTTTGGGCTGGGGGTGGGGGTGCGCCCTTGGTGGCCGCGGGGGGCGTGGGAGAGGGGTTAGAGGGGGAGAGCTCACAGCGGGGAGACGGCCGGGGGCAGCGACGGGCCGGGTGCGTGACGCGCGGGGGCGGCGACGCAGGACGGCGCGACGTGGACGGGCCTGGGCGGCGACGGAGACGAGGGCGGCGACGGGACGGCGGCGACGGCGACGGGGCAGCGACGGCGACGGGGTCGGTGACGGCGTCGATCGATCAGGGCGGGCGGTTCAACGGGGAAACAGAGGAAGAAACTGAGGGACAATGAAATTTTTCGAAGTGTTGTATATAGAGAAGGCACCTTTACTACCGGTTGGATCCACCAACCGGTACTAAAGGTCTGTTTTGGCCAGCCAAGCAGCGGAAGCGACCCCTTTAGTACCGGGTGGTGGCACAAACCGGTGGGGCCTTTAGTACCGGGTTTGTGCCACCACCCGGTACAAAAGTCTTGTGCTGGCGCAGTCTTCGCGGCAAGTTTAGTCCCACCTCGATAGCCGAGGGGTGTCCGCACTGGTTTATAACCCCCCGTGCGGTTGCTCTCTCGAGCTCCTCTCCAAAGCAGGCCTACTGGGCCTACATGTTCTTTGCTGCTCAGGCCCACTTGCCTTCTTGGGCCTGCATCCTGGCCCAACAACAGGTTGGGTTTCTAGTCGTATGCAGGACGCCTGGCCTAGTAGGCGGGCTTTTTTTTTGCCTTATTTATTTTTGTGTTGTTTTTTGTGTATTTAGAGTTTCTTTGTGAATATTTTTGCTTTAGGTACAAAAAATTACAAACTTTCTGTTAGTGCCCGTAGTTTTCAAATTTGAATAGTTTAAATTTTGAATTATTTGAAATTAGTGTGAATCACTAGTTTGTGAATAATTTAACTTTAAAAATCAGTAAAGGCATGAAAGAATTTGTTTGCACATAAAATTTCTTCGCAATTCAAATGCCAAAACACATAACTACCCTAACTATTATAGAGATTCCCCTCTGGGTGTGAAACACAGAAGAAAGTGATGATAATGAAGCCGATCACATCCCAGATCTTTGGGTGTGAAACTTTTTCTTCCCGTGTGTCCCTTTGCGCCGTAACCATGGAAAATCTTCATCATTTAACGGGATGCTCGGGTCAATATTCACTGTGAATGGAGTAATTTCATCAAACTTTTCATAATCTTCGACTTGTCTGTCTTGTCATCCACTCCCACGTTGTTTCTCTTCCCGTAAAGAACTATGTGCCGCTTTGGCTCATCGTAACGATGCATTCGCTTCCTTATCTTTTCTTTTTCTTGGCTTGGTAGACATGTCCTTCACATAGAAAACCTGTGCCACATCATTGGCTAGGACGAATGGTTCGTACGCATACACGCAAGATTGTTGAGATCCACTGTTGTCATTCCGCATCGCGGGTCTTCCGTTACCCCGCCTCATGTCATATTGACCCATTTTCACCGAAACAAAGGGACCTTTAAACCACGTCGATAGTCAAGTTCCCATATGTCTTGTATATAACCATAATATGTTTCCTTTCCCGTCTTGGTTTCTGCATCAAAACGGACACCACTGTTTTGGTTGGTGCTCTTCTTATCTTGGGCGATCGTGTAAAATGTATTACCATTTATCTCGTACCCTTTGAAAGTCATTATATTCGAAGATGGTAACTGGGACAACAAGTACAGGTCATCTTCAATAGAGGTGTCATGCATGGTGCGATATGCAACCAGCTGGCGAAACTCCTGGTTTGTTCACGTGTAATCCAGTCATCAGACCGCTCCGGGTGTTTGGAGCGTAGCAAATTCTTGTGTTCATCCATATACGGAGCCACCAAGGCGGAATTCTGTAGAACTATGTAGTGTGCTTCAGTGAGAGAATGTCCGCCCATACATATTATTTGTTCCCCTCCTAGCGCGCCTTTTCCATCCAGTCAGCCCTTATGCCGCGATTCAAGAACCTCAATCGGCTTAAGGTCAGGAATAAAGTCAATACAAAACTCAATGACCTCCTCATTTTGATGGCCCTTGGAGATGCTTCCTTACGGCCTAGCACGGTTATGAACATATTTCTTTAAGACTCCCATGAACCTCTCAAAGGGCAACATATTGTGTAGAAATACAGGACCCAAAACGTTAATCTCTTCGCATAGGTGAACTAGGATGTGCGTCATGATGTTGAAGAATGATGGTGGGAACACCAACTCGAAACTGACAAGACATTGCACCAAATCATTCTGTAACCTTGGTATGATTTCTGGATCGATTACCTTACGAGAGATTGCATTGAGAAATGCACATAGCTTCACAATGGCTAATCGAACGCTTTTCGGTAGAAGCCCCTCAATGCAACGAAGCGGTTGCATCATAATCACGTGGCAGTCATGAGACTTTATGTTCTGGAACTTTTCTCTGCCATGTTTATTATTCCCTTTATATTCGACGAAGCCGACGGTACCTTAATATCGAGCAGGCATTCAAAGAAGATTTCCTTCTCTTCTTTGGTAAGAGCGTAGCTTGCATGACCACGATATATGCCGTCTTCTCCGTGCATACGTTGTTGGTCCTCCTGCCTCGTGTGTATCTTTTGTCTTCCCATACACGCCCAACAAGCCAAGCAGGGTCACGCAAAGATTCTTCGTCACGTGCATCACGTTGATTGCGGAGCGGACCTCTAGGTCTTTCCAATATGGCAGGTCCCAAAATATAGATTTCTTCTTCCACATGGGTGCGCGTCGTCAGCGTCCTTTGGAACAGGTTGTCCGCCAGGACCCTTTCCAAATATCACCTTCAAATCCTTGACCATATCATGTACATCAGCACCAGTACGGTGGCGAGGCTTCGTCCGGTGATCCGCCTCACCCTTGAAATGCTTGCCTTTCTTTCTTACGGGATGCCTGCTCGGAAGAAATCGACGATGTCCCAGGTACACATTCTTCATACAACTATTCAAATATATACTGTCGGTATCATCCAAACAGTGCGTGCATCCGCGGTATCCCTTGTTTGTCTGTCATGAAAGGTTACTGAGAGCAGGCCAATCATTGATGGTCACGAACAGCAACGCCTTTAGGTCAAATTCTTCACCCATGTGCTCATCCCACGACGTACACCTGTTCCATTCCACAGTTGTAAGAGTTCTTCAACTAATGGCCTTAGGTACACATCAATGTCGTTGCCGGGTTGCTTAGGGCCTTGGATGAGCACTGGCATCATAATGAACTTCCGCTTCATGCACAACCAAGGAGGAAGGTTATACAAACATAGAGTCACATGCCGGTGCTATGGTTGCTGCTCTGCTCCCCAAAAGGATTAATGCCATCTGCGCTTAGACCAAACCATACGCTCCTTGCGTCATCCGCAAACTCCTTCCCGTACTTTCTTTCGATTTTCTCCACCGCGACCCGTCAGCTGGTACTCTCAACTTTCCGTATTTCTTACGGTCTTCTCTGTCCCATCGCATCGCCTTGGCATGCTCTTTGTTTTGGAACAAACGTTTCAACCGTGGTATTATAGGAGAATACAACATCACCTTGGCAGGAATCTTCTTCCTGGGGCGCTCGCCCTCGACATCACCATGCTCATCGCGGCTGATCTTATAGCGCAATGCACCACATACCGGGCAAACGTTCAAATCCTCGTACTCACCGCAAAGAGGATGCAATCATTAGGGCATGCATGTATCTTCTGCACCTCTAACCCTAGAGGGCAGACAGCCTTCTTTGCTTCGTACGTACTCTCGGGCAATTCGTTGTCCTTTGGAAGTATATCCTTTATCATTACCAGCAAATTTCCAAATCCCTTGTCAGATACACCATTCTCTGCCTTCCATTGCAGCAATTCCAGCAGTGGTGCCCAGCTTTTTCTTGTCACCTACGAATTCGGGTACAACAATTTTTGTGATCCTCTAACATGCTGCAACTTCTTCTTCTCCAAATCACTTGCGTGATTTCTCTTTGCATCGGCAATGGCCCGACCTAGATCATCAACCGGCTCATCCGATGCCTCTTCTTCACTTCTTCCGCATTGCCGCCCAGCTTCTTCCGCATTACGGCTCAGCTTCTTCCCCCATTGTTGTATCATCGTATTCAGGGAACCCATGGCGGGATAGCTGTCGCCGTCCTCTTCTTCTTCATTGTCTTCCATCATAACCCCTCTTTCTCCGTGCTTGGTCCAAACATTATAGTGGGGCATGAAACCGGACTCAAACAGTGGACGTGAATGGTTCTTGGCGAGAGTAATTGCGACCATTCTTACAGCAGCACATGGACAAGGCATAAAACCATCCACCCGCTTGTTTGCCTCAGCCGCAAGCAGAAAAGTATGCACGCCCTCAACAAACTGGGGAGAGCATCGGTCATCGTACATCCATTGCCGGCTCATCTTCATTACACAACACCGAATAGACCAAATTAATACAAGTTCATACATAAAGTTCATACATAAAGTTCATACAACACTTAAATGCAACAAACAAATAACTCTCTAGCTAAAGCATTTAAATGCAACAACAAATGCGATCAAGATCGCAACTAAGGTAACAATTGATCCAACAGCATAATGATACCAAGCCTCACTATCGATGGCATATTTTCTAATCTTTCTAATCTTCAAGCGCATTTTCTCCATCTTGATCTTGTGATCATCGATGACATCGGCAACATGCAACTCCAATTCCATCTTCTGCCCCTCAATTCTTTTCAATTTTTCTTTCAAGTACTTGTTTTCTCTTTCTACTAAATTTAACCTCTCGACAATAGGGTCGGTTGGAATTTCCGGTTCACATACCTCCTAGATAAAAATATCTATGTCAACTTGATGGGCATAATTTGTCATAAACACGAAATGCAACAAATAGTTTTAAAAGAGAATATACCACATCCGAATCATAACAAGGACGAGGGCCGACGGGGACGGATATCAAAACCATGGCACTATGTATAACAAACAACGTCTGGGTAAGATAATTATTATACGAGTAACTATATATCCAAATCACACAAACATCAATTTTTATATAAAATTTCATGAACAAGAGGCTCACCACAAGGTGGTGCAGCGATGGAGACGGTCTTGGTGATCGACGGTGGTTACGACAGAGATTTAGAAGGCACTAAGTAAACCACACCTACATATGCAAACTAAGTGTTATTTTGACCTCAAATTGCATACCTTGTAACATAGGCAAGAACCCTTTCTTTGCTTGATCCATTTTGAACTTCTTCAAAAGTTTGTCAAGGTATGTGTTTTGTGAAAGTCCAATTAAGCGTCTTGATCTATCTCTATAGATCTTAATGCCCAATATATAAGAAGCTTCACCGATGTCTTTCATTGAAAAACTCTTATTCAAGTATTCCTTTATGCTATCCAGAAATTCTATATCATTTCCGATTAGCAATATGTCATCCACATATAATATCAGAAATGCTACAGAGCTCCCACTCACTTTCTTGTAAATACAGGCTTCTCCAAAAGTCTGTACAAAACCAGATGCTTTGATCACACTATCAAAGCGTTCATTCCAACTCCGAGAGGCTTACACCAGTCCATAAATGGATCGCTGGAGCTTGCACACTTTGTTAGCTCCCTTTGGATCGACAAAACC
Source organism: Aegilops bicornis (assembly GCA_021605145.1). Lineage (NCBI taxonomy): Eukaryota > Viridiplantae > Streptophyta > Magnoliopsida > Poales > Poaceae > Aegilops > Aegilops bicornis. The sequence goes on from CM038673.1 coordinate 47,820,072, forward strand.
TTCTGTTTGCATCATATACAACTCTTCTTCCAGAAACCAGTTCAGGAATGCACTTTTGACATCCATCTGCCATATTTCATAATCATAAAATGCGGCAATCGCTAACATGATTCGGACAGACTTAAGCATCGCTACGGGTGAGAAGGTCTCATCGCAGGCAATCCCTTGAACTTGTTGAAAACCTTTTGCGACAAGTCGAGATTTGTAGACAGTAACATTACCGTCAGCGTCGGTCTTCTTCTTGAAGATCCATTTATTTTCTATTGCTTGCCGATCATCGGGAAAGTCAACCAAAGTCCACACTTTGTTCTCATACATGGATCCCATCTTAGATTTCATGGCCTCAAGCCATTTTGCGGAATCTGGGCTCACCATCGCTTCTTCATAGTTCGTAGGTTCATCATGGTCTAGTAACATGACTTCCAGAACAGGATTACCGTACCACTCTGGTGCGGATCTTACTCTGGTTGATCTATGAGGTTCAGTAACAACTTGATCTGAAGTTCCATGATCATCATCATTAACTTCCTCACTAATTGGTGTAGGTGTCACAGGAACAGATTTCTGTGATGAGCTACTTTCCAATAAGGGAGCAGGTATAGTTACCTCATAAAGTTCTACTTTCCTCCCACTCACTTTTTCGAGAGAAACTCCTTCTCTAGAAAGGATCCATTCTTAGCAACGAATGTCTTGCCTTCGGATCTGTGATAGAAGGTGTACCCAACAGTTTCCTTTGGGTATCCTATGAAGACACATTTCTCCGATTTGGGTTCGAGCTTATCAGGTTGAAACTTTTTCACATAAGCATCACAACCCCAAACTTTCAGAAACGACAACTTTCGTTTCTTGCCAAACCACAGTTCATAAGGTCTCGCCTCAACGGATTTTGATGGTGCCCTATTTAACGTGAATGTGGCCGTCTCTAAAGCATAACCCCAAAACGATAGCGGTAAATCTGTAAGAGACATCATAGATCGCACCATATCAAGTAAAGTACGATTACGACGTTCGGACACACCATTACGCTATGGTGTTCCGGGTGGCGTGAGTTGCGAAACTATTCCGCATTGTTTCAAATGTAGACCAAACTCGCAACTCAAATATTCTCCTCCACGATCAGATCGTAGAAACTTTATTTTCTTGTTACGATGTTTTTCGACTTCACTCTGAAATTCTTTGAACTTTTCAAATGTTTCAGACTTATGTTTCATTAAGTAGATATACCCATATCTGCTCAAATCATCTGTGAAGGTGAGAAAATAACGATATCCGCCACGAGCCTCAACATTCATTGGACCACATACATCTGTATGTATGATTTCCAACAAATCTGTTGCTCTCTCCATTGTACCGGAGAACGGCGTTTTAGTCATCTTGCCCATAAGGCACGGTTCGCAAGTACCAAGTGATTCATAATCAAGTGGTTCCAAAAGTTCATCAGTATGGAGTTTCTTCATGCGTTTTACACCGATATGACCCAAGCGGCGGTGCCACAAATAAGTTGCACTATCATTATCAACTCTGCATCTTTTGGCTTCAACATTATGAATATGTGTATCACTACTATCGAGATTCATCAAAATAGACCACTCTTCAAGGGTGCATGACCATAAAAGATATTACTCATATAAATAGAACAACCATTATTCTCTGATTTAAATGAATAACCGTCTCGCATCAAACCAGATCCAGATATAATGTTCATGCTCAATGCTGGCACCAAATAACAATTATTTAGGTCTAATACTAATCCCGAAGGTAGATGTAGAGGTAGCGTGCCGACCGCGATCACATCGACTTTGGAACCATTTCCCACGCGCATTGTCACCTCGTCCTTGGCCAGTGTTCGCTTAATCCGTAGTCCCCATTTCAAGTTGCAAATATTAGCAACAAAACCAGTATCAAATACCCAGGTGCTATTGCAAGCTCTAGTAAGGTACACATCAATAACATGTATATCACATATACCTTTGTTCACCTTGCCATCCTTCTTATCCGCCAAATACTTGGGGCAGTTCCGCTTCCAGTGACCAGTCTGCTTGCAGTAGAAGCACTCAGTTTCAGGCTTAGGTCCAGACTTGGGTTTCTTCTCCTGAGCAGCAACTTGCTTGCTGTTCTTCTTGAAGTTCCCCTTCTTCTTCCCTTTGCCCTTTTTCTTGAAACTAGTGGTCTTGTTGACCATCAACACTTGATGCTCCTTCTTGATTTCTACCTCCGCAGCCTTTAGCATTGCGAATAGCTCGGGTATTGTCTTTTCCATCCCTTGCATATTATAGTTCATCACAAAGCTTTTGTAGCTTGGTGGCAGTGATTGGAGAATTCTGTCAATGACGCTATCATCCGGAAGATTAACTCCCAGTTGAATCAAGTGATTAGTATACCCAGACATCTTGAGTATATGCTCACTGACAGAACTATTCTCCTCCGTCTTGCAGCTATAGAACTTATTGGAGACTTCATATCTCTCAATCCGGGCATTTGCTTGAAATATTAACTTCAACTCCTGGAACATCTCATATGCTCCATGACGTTCAAAACGCCGTCGAAGTCCCGGTTCTAAGCCGTAAAGCATGGCACACTGAAGTATCGAGTAGTCATCAGCTTTGCTCTGCCAGACGTTCACAACACCTGGTGTTGCTCCTGCAGCAGGTCTGGAACCCAGCGGTGCTTCCAGGACGTAATTCTTCTGTGCAGCAATGAGGATAATCCTCAAGTTACGGACCCAGTCCGTGTAATTGCTACCATCATCTTTCAACTTTGCTTTCTCAAGGAACGCATTAAAATTCAACGGAACAACAACACGGGCCATCTATCTACAATCAATATAGACAAGCAAGATACTATCAAGTACTAAGTTCATGATAAATTTAAGTTCAAGTAATCATATTACTTAAGAACTCCCAGTTAGGAAGACATCTCTCTAATCCTCTAAGTGATCACGTGATCCAAATCAACTAAACCATAACCGATCATCACGTGAAATGGAGTAGTTTTCAATGGTGAACATCACTATGTTGATCGTATCTACTATATGATTCACGTTCGACCTTTCGGTCTCAGTGTTCCGAGGCCATATCTGCATATGCTAGGCTCGTCAAGTTTAACCTGAGTATTCTGCGTGTGCAAAACTGGCTTGCACCCATTGTAGATGGACGTAGAGCTTATCACACCCGATCATCACGTGGTGTCCGGGCACGCATTTAACTTTGGCAACGGTGCATACTCAGGGAGAACACTTTTGTGTTGAAATTTAGTGAGAGATCATCTTATAATGCAACTGTCAATCAAAGCAAGATAAGATGCATAAAAGATAAACATCACATGCAATTAATATAAGTGATATGATATGGCCATCATCATCTTGTGCTTGTGATCTCCATCTCTGAAGTACCGTCATGATCACCATCGTCACCGGCGCGACACCTTGATCTCCATCGTTGCATCGTTGTCGTCTCGCCAATCTTATGCTTCTATGACTATCGCTACCGCTTAGTGATAAAGTAAAGCATTACAGGGCGATTGCATTGCATACAATAAAGCGACAACCATATGGCTCCTGCCAGTTGCCGATAACTCGGTTACAAAATATGATCATATCATACAATAAAATATAGCATCACGTCTTGACCATAGCACATCACAACATGCCCTGCAAAAACAAGTTAGACGTCCTCTACTTTGTTGTTGCAAATTTTACGTGGCTGCTACGGGCTTAGCAAGAACCGTTCTTACCTACGCATCAAAACCACAACGATAGTTTGTCAAGTTGGTGCTGTTTTAACCTTGGCAATGACCGGGCGTAGCCACACTCGGTTCAACTAAAGTTGGAGAAACTGACACCCGCTAGCCACCTTTGTGCAAAGCACGTCGGGAGAACCGGTCTCGCGTCAGCGTACGCGTAATGTCGGTCCGGGCCGCTTCGTCCAACAATACCGCCGAATCAAAGTATGACATGCTGGTAAGCAGTATGACTTATATCGCCCACAACACACTTGTGTTCTACTCGTTAATATGACATCTACGCATAAAACCTGGCTCGGATGCCACTGTTGGGGAACGTAATAATTTCAAAAAATTTCCTACGCACACGCAAGATCATGGTGATGCGTAGCAACGAGAGGGGAGAGTGTTGTCTACGTACCCTCGTAGACCGAAAGCGGAAGCGTTAGCACAACGCGGTTGATGTAGTCGTACGTCTTCACGATCCGACCGATCAAGTACCGAACGTACGGCACCTCTGAGTTCAGCACACGTTCAGCTCGATGACGACCCTCGAATTCCGATCCAGCCGAGTGTTGAGGGAGAGTTTACGTCGGACCTGACGGCGTGGTGACGATGTTGATGTTCTACCGACGCAGGGCTTCGCCTAAGCACCGCTACAGTATTATCGAGGTGGACTATGGTGGAGGGGGGCACCGCACACGGCTAAGAGATCAATGATCAATTGTTGTGTCTCTGGGGTGCCCCCTGCCCCCGTATATAAAGGAGCAAGGGGAGGAGGTGCGGCCAGGCTTGGGGCGCGCCAGGAGGAGTCCTACTCCTACCGGGAGTAGGACTCCCCCCATTTTCCATGTCGGACTAGGACTTGGGGGGAATGAGGAGAGAGAGGGGAAAGGAAAGGGGCGGCCGCCCTCCTTGTCCAATTCAGACTTGAGGGCGCAGCTGCCCTGGGCCTCCTCTCCTCTTCCTCCACTAGGCCCATTAAGGCCCATTAAGTTACCGGGGGGTTCCGGTAACCTCCCGGTACTCCGGTAAAATGCTGATTTCACCCGGAACACTTCCGATGTCCAAACATAGGTTTCCAATATATTAATGTTCATGTCTCGACCATTTCGAGACTCCTAGTCATGTCCGTGATCACATCCGGGAGTCCGAACAACCTTCGGTACATCATAACACATAAACTCATAATAAAACTGTCATCGTAACGTTAAGCATGTGGACCCTACGGGTTCGAGAACTATGTAGACATGACCGAGACACGTCTTCGTTCAATAACCAATAGCGGAACCAGGATGCTCATATTGGCTCCTACATATTCTACGAAGATCCTTTATCGGTCAGACCGCATAAGAACATACGTTGTTCCCTTTGTCATCGATATGTTACTTGCCCGAGATTCGATCGTCGGTATCTCAATACCTAGTTCAATCTCGTTACCGGCAAGTCTCTTTACTCGTTCTGTAATACATCATCCCGCAACTAACTCATTAGTTGCAATGCTTGCAAGGCTTATAGTGACGTGCATTACCGAGAGGGCCCAGAGATACCTCTCCGACAATCGGAGTGACAAATCCAAATCTCGAAATACGCCAACCCAACATGTACTTTTGGAGACACCTGTAGAGCACCATTATAATCACCCAGTTACGTTTGTGACGTTTGGTAGCACACAAAGTGTTCCTCCGGTAAACGGGAGTTGCATAATCTCATAGTTATAGGAACATGTATAAGTCATGAAGAAAGCAATAGCAACATACTAAACGATCGTGTGCTAAGCTAACGAAATGGGTCATGTCAATCACATCATTCTCCTAATGATGTGATCCCGTTAATCAAATGACAATACATGTCTATGGCTAGGAAACATAACCATCTTTGATCAACAAGCTAGTCAAGTAGAGGCATACTAGTGACACTCTGTTTGTCTATGTATTCACACATGTATTATGTTTCCGGTTAATACAATTCTAGCATGAATAATAAACATTTATCATGATATAAGGAAATAAATAATAACTTTATTATTGCCTCTAGGGCATATTTCCTTCAACTAGTGCTACATCACCAGCAGAACTGTGCCACGAAGGCACGAACCCCTGGCAAGTCTACAACCCACTTTGCCAATTAGTACTACATACAATTTTTAAAAGAATTATGAGGAACGCCACAACATCTCAGGAGCTGCCTTGGGTTAATCTTATTTGGGAAGTTTATTACTCCTCTGCTTTGCCTTCAGATAAAAAGGAAGGACCCTTTTTGTGGAAGGCCCACATTAATCTGCTCCAGTCTACAGGCAAGCTTGCAAGTTTGTAGTTTAGTCTGGGACATCCATTCATCTCTGGATTGACATTTGGATAGTTGAACCACGACATCAAAAATTTCCCCATCTTCACTCTTTTGCCTAACATAGCTTCATTTCAATCCAAGGCTTTGTTGAACAACAAGATTGGACTGACAACTTTCATCTGCCATTATCTGTACAAGTCCATGAGCAACTTCTAACTCAGTGATCTCATTCCTACACTTAATTCCCTGGCAAAGGATAATTGGAATTGCGTGGGGCAACGCAGCAAATACTCCTCCATGAAATTGTACAGACATCTGCATGGAAACCAAGGGGGGCACATCTTCTTCAGTCACATCTGGGGCAGCTCTAGCAGACTCAAACACAAAATGTTCTCCTGGCTAGTTCCACATGACAGAGCTAATACTAGAGATATGGTAAGGAGAAGGGGCATGCATCTGGACGATTATGTCCACCCAAACTGCAATCAGCGGTTAGAAGAAACCCTTTTGCATCTGCTTTGGGATTGCAACTACGCTCAAAGATGTTGAAATACTCTGATACCTAACAAAAAGAGAGGTAACTCTATTTTTTTGGGGGGGGGGGGGACCCTGCTTGCCAAAGCAGAACTAGCTTCCCACTTTGGAATGGAAGTGGTTACACTAGGATGTTGCAGTATCTGGATCCAAAGAAATGGGCTAGTTTTAAGGAATGTCCTACCAACAGTCCAAAATTGCCCCTTTTGGTGAGCTTTATTGGTAGTGTGTTTGTGGGTTGTCTACTAATTAACTGATACTTATGTGGGGTTTTTGCGTTGGTCGCCACATGTATTCTAATGGTGTTATTGTGTCACATGTGGATGCTTCTTTTTCTAGGTGGTGAGAGGTTGCACGGGACTGATGTGTTTTTATGCTGGTTGCTGCCGATTAATTTGAGAAATCATTTATCTAGTCAAAATTGTAAATTAAATTTAGAATTGAATACCTTGACCAAATGAGATTGCTCCTTGAGAAATCGTTGACCAGGCCAAAATCTTGGACTGAATCCAAATATTGTTGGAAATATGCCCTAGAGGCAATAATAAAATGATTATTATTATATTTCTTTGTTCATGATAATAGTCTATTACTCATGCTATAATTGTGTTATCCGGAAATCGTAATACACGTGCGAATACATAGACCACAACGTGTCCCTAGTGAGCCTCTAGTTGACTAGCTCGTTGATCAACAGATAGTCATGGTTTCCTGACTATGGACATTGGATGTCATTGATAACGGGATCACATCACTGGGAGAATGATGTGATGGATAAGACCCAATCCTAAGCATATCTCAAGAGATCGTGTAGTTCATTTAGCTAGAGCTTTTCCAAATGTCAAGTATCATTTCCTTAGACCATGAGATTGTGCAACTCCGGATACCGTAGGAGTGCTTTGGGTGTGCCAAAGCGTCCTGGCAAACGAATCGGGTGACTATAAAGGTGCACTACGGGTATCTCCGAAAGTGTCTGTTGGGTTGGCACGAATCGAGACTGGGATTTGTCACTCCGTATGACGGAGAAGTATCTCTAGGCCCACTCGGTAATGCATCATCATAATGAGCTCAATGTGACCAAGTGCCTGGTCACGGGATCATGCATTCCGGTACGAGTAAAGTGACTTGCCGGTAACGAGATTAAATGAGGTGTTGGGATACCGACGATTGAATCTCGGGCAAGTAACGTACCGATTGACAAAGGGAATTGTATACGAGGTTGCTTGAATCCTCGACATCGTGGTTCATCCGATGAGATCATTGAGGAGCATGTGGGAGCCAACATGGGTATCCAGATCCCACTGTTGGTTATTGACCGGAGAGGCGTCTCGGTCGTATGCGCATGTCTCCCGAACCCGTAGGGTCTACACATAAGGTTCGGTGACGCTAGGGTTGTAAAGATATGAGTATGCAGTAATGGCGAAAGTTGTTCAGAGTCCCGGCTGAGATCCCGGACGTCACGAGGAGTTCCGGAATGGTCCGGAGGTAAATAATTATATATAGGAAGTCAGGTTTCGGCCATCGGGAAAGTTTCGGGGGTCACCAGTATTGGACCGGGACCACCGGAAGGGTCCTAAGGGTCCACCGGGTGGGGCCACCTATCCCGGAGGGCCCCATGGGCTGAAGTGGGAGGGGAACCAGCCCCTGGTGGGCTGGTGCGCCCCCCTTGGGCCCCCCTGCGCCTAGGGTTGGGAAACCCTAGGGGTGGGGGCGCCTCCACCTGGCTTGGGGGGGAAGCCACCCCCTGGCCGCCGCCCCCCTAGGAGGCCTATATAAAGAGGGGGGGGGGAGGGAGGGCAGCTGCACCCATGCTATTGGCGCCTCCCTCTCCCCTTGCTACACCTCTCCCTCTCACAAACGCTTGGCGAAGCCCTGCCGAGATCGCTACTGCATCCACCACCACGCCGTCCTGCTGCTGGATCTTCATCAACCTCTCCTTCCCACTTGCTGGATCAAGGAGGATACGTCTTCCCCAACCGTACGTGTGTTGAACGCGGAGGTGCTGTCCGTTCAGCACTAGGATCATCGGTGATTTGGATCACGACGAGTACGACTCCCTCAACCCCGTTCTCTTGAACGCTTCCGCTCGATCTACAAGGGTATGTAGATGCACTCCTCTCTCTTGTTGCTAGATGAACTCATAGATTGATCTTGGTGAAACCGTAGAAAAAAATTATTTTCTGCAACGTTCCCCAACAGTGGCATCATGAGCTAGGTCTATGCGTAGTTCTCTTTGCACGAGTAGAACACAAACTTGTTGTGGGCGTAGATGTTGTCAACTTTCTTGCCACTACTAGTCTTATTTTGCTTCAGCGGTATTGTGGGATGAAGCAGCCCGGACCGACCTTACACGTGCGCTTACGTGAGACAGGTTCCACCGGTGACATGCACTAGTTGCATAAGGTGGCTAGCGGGTGTCTGTCTCTCCCACTTTAGTTGGAGCGAATTCGATGAAAAGGGTCCTTATGAAGGGTAAATAGAAGTTGAAAAATCACATTGTGGATGTTACGTAGGTAAGAAAACGTTCTTGCTAGAACCCTATTGCAGCCACGTAAAACATGCAACAACAATTAGAGGACGTCTAACTTGTTTTTGCAGCATGTGATTGTGATGTGATATGGCCAAAAGTTGTGATGAATGATGAATGATATATATGTGATGTATGAGATCATGTTCTTGTAATAGGAATCACGACTTGCATGTCGATGAGTATGACAACGGTAGGAGCCATAGGAGTTGTCTTAATTATTGTATGACCTGCGTGTCATTGATTCAACGCCATGTAATTACTTTACTTTATTGCTAAACCGTTAGCCATAGTAGTAGAAGTAATAGTTGGCGAAACAACCCCATGGAGACACGATGATGGAGATCATGGTGTCATGCCGGTGACGAAGATGATCATGGAGCCCGAAGATGGAGATCAAAGGAGCTATATGATATTGGCCATATCATGTCACTACTATTTGATTGCATGTGATGTTTATCATGTTTTTGCATCTTGTTTACTTAGAGCAGCGGTAGTAAATAAGATGATCCTCATAATAATTTCAAGAAAGTGTTCCCCCTAATAGCGCGCCCGTTCACGAAAGTTCGTTGTTTCAAGCACCACGTGATGATCGGGTGTGATAGATTCTAACGTTCACATACAACGGGTGTAAGACAGATTTACACGCATAAACACTTAGGTTAACTTGACGAGCCTAGCATGTACAGACATGGCCTCGGAACACAAGAGACCGAAAGGTCGAACATGAGTCGTATGGAAGATACGATCAACATGGAGATGTTCACCGATGGTGACTAGTCCGTCTCACGTGATGATCGGACACGGCCTAGTCGACTCGGATCATCTATCACTTAGATGACTAGAGGGATGTCTAATCTGAGTGGGAGTTCATTAAATAATTTGATTAGATGAACTTAATTAGCATGAACTTAGTCTAAAAACCTTTGTAAATATGTCTTGTAGATCAAATGGCCAACGCTCATGTCCACCTCAACTTCAACGCGTTCCTAGAGAAAACCAAGCTGAAAGATGATGACAGCAACTATATGGACTGGGTCCGGAACCTGAGGATCATCCTCATAGCTGCAAAGAAAGATTATGTCCTAGAAGCACCGCTAGGTGAAGCTCCATCGAGAAGAACCAAGACGTTATGAACGCTTGGTAGTCTCGTGCTGATGATTACTCCCTCGTTCAGTGCGGCATGCTTTACAGTTTAGAACCGGGGCTCCAAAAGCGTTTTGAGCAACACAGATCATATGAGATGTTCGAAGAGCTGAAAATGGTTTTCCAAGCTCATGCCCGGGTCGAGAGATATGTAGTCTCCGACAAGTTCTTTAGCTGTAAGATGGAGGAAAATAGTTCTGTCAGTGAGCACATACTCAAAATGTCTGGGTTGCACAACCGCTTAACTCAGCTGGGAGTTAATCTCCTGAATGACGCGGTTATTGACAGAATCCTTCAGTCGCTTCCACCGAGCTACAAGAGCTTTGTGATGAACTTCAATATGCAGTGGATGGAAAAGACCATTCCTGAGGTATATTCAATGCTGAAATCAGCGGAGGTAGAGATCGAGAAGGAACATCAAGTGTTGATGGTGAATAAAACCACTAAGTTCAAGAAAGGCAAGGGTAAGAAGAACTTCAAGAAGGACGGCAAGGGAGTTGCCGCACCCGGTAAGCCAGTTGCCGGGAAGAAGTCAAAGAATGGACCCAAGCCTGAAACTGAGTGCTTTTATTGCAAGGGAAGCGGACAATGGAAGCGGAACTGCCCAAAATACTTAGCGGACAAGAAGGCTGGCAACACTAAAGGTATATGTGATATACATGTAATTGATGTGTACCTTACCAGTACTCGTAGTAGCTCCTGGGTATTTGATACCGGTGCCGTTGCTCATATTTGTAACTCAAAGCAGGAGGTGCGGAATAAGCGAAGGCTAGCGAAGGACGAGGTGACGATGCGCGTCGGGAATGGTTCCAAGGTCGATGTGATCGCCGTCGGCACGCTACCTCTACATTTACCTACGGGATTAGTTTTAGACCTCAATAATTGTTATTTAGTGCCAGCTTTGAGCATGAACATTGTATCTGGATCTCGTTTAATACGAGATGGCTACTCATTTAAATCCGAGAATAATGGTTGTTCTATTTATATGAGAGATATGTTTTATGGTCATGCCCGGATGGTCAATGGTTTATTCTCAATGAATCTCGAACGTGATGTTACACATATTCATAGTGTGAATACCAAAAGATGTAAAGTTGATAAAGATAGTCCCACATACTTGTGGCAATCGCTGCCTTGGTCACATTGGTGTCAAGCGCATGAAGAAGCTCCATGCTGATGGACTTTTAGAGTCTCTTGATTATGAATCATTTGACACATGTGAACCATGCCTCATGGGGAAAATGACCAAGACTCCGTTCTCCGGAACAATGGAGCGACCAACCAACTTATTGGAAATCATACATACTGATGTGTGCGGTCCAATGGGCGTTGAGGCTCGCGGAGGATATCGTTATGTTCTCTCTCTCACTGACGACTTGAGTAGATATGGGTATGTCTACTTGATGAAACACAAGTCTGAGACCTTTGAAAAGTTCAAGGAATTTCAGAATGAGGTAGAGAATCAACGTGACCGAAAGATAAAGTTCTTCTGATCGGATCATGGAGGAGAGTACTTAAGTGGCGAATTTGGTACGCACTTAAGGAAATGTGGAATCATTTCACAACTCACGCCGCTGGAACACCTCGGTAATAACGGTGTGTCCGAACGTCGTAATCGCACTTTATTGGAAATGGTGTGATCTATGATGTCTCTTACCGATTTACCGCTGTCATTTTGGGGATATGCTCTAGAGACAGCTACATTCACTTTAAATAGGGCACCGTCTAAATCCGTTCAGACGACACCGTATGAATTATGGTTTGGGAAGAAACCTAAGTATCGTTTCTAAAAGTTTGGGGATGCGATGCTTATGTAAAGAAACTTCAACCTGAAAAGCTCGAACCCAAGTCGGAAAAATGCGTCTTCATAGGATACCCTAAGGAAACCATTGGGTATACCTTCTACCTCAGATCCAAAGGCAAGGTCTTTGTTGCCAAGAACGGGTCCTTTCTGGAGAAAGAGTTTCTCTCGAGAGAAGTAAGTGGGAGGAAAGTGGAACTTGATGAAGTACTACCTCTTGAACCGGTGAGTAGCGCAGCTTGGAAAGATGTTCCTGTGGTGCCAGCACCAACTGAAGAGGAAGTTAATGATGATGATCAAGGTACTTCGGATCAAGTTACTACAGAACTTCGTAGGTCCACGAGGACACGTTCCACACCAGAGTGGTATGGCAACCCTGTCCTGGAAATCATGTTGTTAGACAACGGTGAACCTTCGAACTATGAAGAAGCGATGGCGGGCCCAGATACCAACAAATGGCTTGAAGCCATGCAATCCGAGATAGGATCCATGTATGAAAACGAAGTATGGACTTTGACAGACTTGCCCGATGATCGGCGAGCGATAGAAAACAAATGGATCTTTAAGAAGAAGACGGACGCGGATGGTAATGTTACCATCTATAAAGCTCGACTTGTCGCTAAGGGTTATCGACAAGTTCAAGGGGTTGACTATGATGAGACTTTCTCTCCCGTAGCGAAGCTGAAGTCCGTCCGAATCATGTTAGCAATTGCCGCATACTATGATTATGAGATATGGCAAATGGACGTCAAAACGGCTTTCCTTAACGGCCATATTAAGGAAGAACTGTATATGATGCAGCCGGAAGGTTTTGTCGATCCCGAGAATGCTAACAAGGTATGCAAGCTCCGACGATCCATTTGTGGGCTGGTGCAAGCATCTCGGAGTTGGAACATTCGCTTTGATGAGATGATCAAAGCGTTTGGGTTTATGCAGACTTATGGAGAAGCCTGCGTTTACAAGAAAGTGAGTGGGAGCTCTGTAGCATTTCTCATATTATATGTAGATGCCATACTTTTGATGGGAAATGATATAGAACTTTTGGACAACATTAAGGCCTACTTGAATAAGTGTTTTTAATGAAGGACCTTGGAGAAGCTGCTTACATATTAGGCATCAAGATCTATAGGGATAGATCAAGACGCCTCATAGGTCTTTCACAAAGCACATACCTTGATAAGATATTGAAGAAGTTCATTATGGATCAGTCCAAGAAAGGGTTCTTGCCTGTATTGCAAGGTGTGAGATTGAGCTCGGCTCAATGCCCGGCCACGACAGAAGATAAAGAAGAGATGAGTGTCATCCCCTATGCCTCAGCCATAGGATCTATTATGTATGCCATGCTGTGTACCAGACCTGATGTAAACCTTGCCGTAAGTGTGGTAGGAAGGTACCAAAGTAATCCCGGCAAGGAACCTTTGGACAACGGTCAAGAATATCCTGAAGTACCTGAAAAGGACTAAGGACATGTTTCTCGTCTATGGAGGTGACGAAGAGCTCGTCGTAAAGGGTTATGTCGACGCTAGCTTCGACACAGATCTGGATGACTCTAAGTAATAAACCGGATACGTGTATATTTTGAATGGTGGGGCAGTAAGCTGGTGTAGTTGCAAGAAAAGCGTCGTGGCGGGAACTACATGTGAAGCGGAATACATGGCAGCCTCGGAGGCAGCGCATGAAGCAATCTGGGTGAAGGAGTTCATCACCGACCTAGGAGTCATACCCAATGCGTCGGGGCCGATCGCACTCTTCTGTGACAACACTGGAGCTATTGCACTTGCCAAGGAGCCCAGGTTTCACAAGAAGACCAGGCACATCAAGCGCCGCTTCAACTCCATTCGTGAAAATGTTCAAGATGGAGACATAGATATTTGTAAAGTACATACGGACCTGAATGTAGCAGATCCGTTGACTAAACCTCTCCCTAGGGCAAAACATGATCAACACCAGAACTCTATGGGTGTTCGATTCATCACAATGTAACTAGATGATTGACTCTAGTGCAAGTGGGAGACTTTTGGAAATATGCCCTAGAGACAATAATAAAATGGTTATTATTATATTTCTTTGTTCATGATAATAGTCTATTATTCATGCTATAATTGTGTTATCCGGAAATCGTAATACACGTGTGAATACATAGACCACAACGTGTCCCTAGTGAGCCTCTAGTTGACTAGCTCGTTGATCAATAGATAGTCATGGTTTCCTGACTATGGACATTGGATGTCATTGATAACGGGATCACATCATTGGGAGAATGATTTGATGGACAAGACCCAATCCTAAGCATAGCTCAAAAGATCGTGTAGTTCGTTTAGCTAGAGCTTTTCCAAATGTCAAGTATCATTTCCTTAGACCATGAGATTGTGCAACTCCCGGATACCGTAGGAGTGCTTTGGGTGTGCCAAACGTCACAACGTAACTGGGTGACTGTAAAGGTGCAATACGGGTATCTTTGAAAGTGTCTTTTCGGTTGGCACGAATCGAGACTGGGATTTGTCACTCCGTATGACAGAGAGGTATCTCTGGGCCCACTCGGTAATGCATCATCATAATGAGCTCAATGTGACCAAGTGTCTGGTCACGGGATCATGCATTACGGTACGAGTAAAGTGACTTGCGATGCGAGATTAAACGAGGTATTGGGATACCGACGATCGAATCTCGGGCAAGTAACGTACCGATGGACAAAGGGAATTGTATACGGGGTTGCTTGAATCCTCGACATCGTGGTTCATCCGATGAGATCATCGAGGAGCATGTGGGAGCCAACATGGGTATCCAGATCCCGCTGTTGGTTATTGACCGGAGAGGCGTCTCGGTCATGTCTGCATGTCTCCCGAACCCGTAGGGTCTACACACTTAAGGTTCGGTGACGCTAGGTTTGTAAAGATATGAGTATGCAGTAAACCGAAAGTTGTCCGTAGTCCCGGATGAGATCCCGGACGTCACGAGGAGTTCCGGAATGGTCCGGAGGTAAAGAATTATATATAGGAAGTCAGATTTCGGCCATTGAGAAAGTTTCGGGGGTCACCGGTATTGCACCGGGACCATCGGAAGGGCCCCGAGGGTCCACCGGGTGGGGCCACCTATCCCGGAGGGCCCCATGGGCTGAAGTGGGAGGGGAACCAGCCCCTGGTGGGCTGGTGCGCCCCCCCTTGGGCCCCCCTGCGCCTAGGGTTGGGAAACCCTAGGGGTGGAGGCGCCTTCACCTGGCTTGGGGGGCAAGCCACCCCCTGGCCGCCGCCCCCCCTAGGAGATTGCATCTCCTAGCCCCCCCCCCCCCCTAGGAGGCCTATATAAAGAGGGGGGGAGGGAGGGCAGCCGCACCCATGCTCTTCGCGCCTCCCTCTCCCCTTGCTACACCTCTCCCTCTCACAGACGCTTGGCGAAGCCCTGCCGAGATCGCTGCTACATCCACCACCACGCCGTCGTGCTGCTGGATCTTCATCAACCTATGCTTCCCCCTTGCTGGATCAAGAAGGAGGAGACGTCTTCCCCAACCGTACGTGTGTTGAACGCAGAGGTGCTGTCCGTTCAGCACTAGGATCATCGGTGATTTGGATCACGGCGAGTACGACTCCCTCAACCCCGTTCTCTTGAACGCTTCCGCTCGATCTACAAGGGTATGTAGATGCACTCCTCTCTCTCGTTGCTAGATGAACTCATAGATTGATCTTGATGAAACCGTAGAAATTTTTTATTTTCTGCAACGTTCCCCAACAAATATAACACCTCAATTGAATGTGAGGGCTCTAAAATCAGAGAGCATAGTGTACTAGACTAGAAGGATTAGGCGCGCTTTGCTGCGCTGTTTATGTTGTTGGGATTTCATAGTGATCGAAATTTGTTTGACACGTGGGGAAGATAGTGAAGTGTGTTTTCTTTTTATAATACAATGTTTTGATGTGTTTTTTGGTAGTATGGTCTTGTGTTATCTGCTGATCAACCCATACGTGAAAAAGTTTTCTGCGTTCGTGAACGCGAGTACTATATTAGTGCTACAGTGCACGTGTTGGCGCTTCTTTGTTAGTTGGGTGGGTGTACGGGACAGATGTGTTTCTATAGAATGGTTGTTTCCAATTAATTTGAGAAGCTGTCGATCTAGTAAAAATCATGAATCAAATCCAAAATTAAATACCTGAACTGAATGAGAGAGCTCCGCGAGAAATCGTTGACCTGGTAGAAATCAAGAACCAACGAACTCCTCAGTTGAGCGGGAGAGCTCCAAAAATTAGGCAGCATAGTGCATTAGATAGATGATAAAAGAATTAAAGAGAGAGCCCCTTAAATCATTGACCCGGTCAAAATGAATGACCCAATTTCAAATTAGAGACCTTAATTGAATGTGTAACACCTGAATTGAATGGAAGAGCTCTAAAAATTATGGAGCATGGTGTATTAGATCATAAAAGAATTGAAGAGAGAGCCCCTTAAATCATTGACCTGGTCAAAATCGATGATCCAATTCCAAATTGAAGACCTTAATTGAATGTATGTCTACCTTAAAAATTAGGAAGCATAGTATTTTAAAGGATATATATTAAATTGAACACCTCAATTAATTGTGACACCTTAAAAATTAGGAAGTATGGTGTATAGTATAGAAAAAAATGATTGAGAGAACTTTGAGAAATTGTTGCCCGGTTAAAATTAGGTGGCCTAATTGTAACTGAAAACCTCAATTGAACGTGAGTTCTTTAAAATTAGGAAGCTTACTGTAGTGTTATAGAGGATGATGTACTAGTACTACATGATTGTTTTTGCTGTAGTTTATTAACGGTGGAGCGGGAGCAGAAGGACCGACCGAAGCAACACGAGACGCCACCTGCGGCATATTGTGTTGGTGATGGTGTACTGAGGTCCACCACCAGCATCGTTGTCACCGAGCAGCCATACGGATACGGCTGTTTGTTTGACTTGACTATATATCCCGTGAAGGAAGCAGAGATGGACGTAAAATCTGCTGCATGCCATCATGACAGCCAGTCTAGAGTCTAGGTTACAGAACTGCTTCAACCAGCGGGCATCTGTTGCCCGTATCGATCACATGACCGGCCGGAAAAGCGGGCACGCCACAAAGCTCGCATTGACCCCTTAAACAATAACAGAAATACTCGCGGCGAGGTCTTTCTTTTCTGCACGTCGGTGTATGTCAATCAGTGGAAGGAGGCAGAAGCAACAACGATGTTGATTGGACTAGGTTAACTGTCCAAATTTAATAAACGCCATCAGCAGGGATAACAACACCGTGGCGCCAAAGCTAGAACCTCTAGAGATTTTCTGTTAGGCCAACTCCAGCGCGGGACCCCATTCTGTCCGGATGCGTCCGTTTGGGATAAAATGAACGAACCAGACGGCCCAGCGCGCGGTCATAAACGGACTTTTGTCTGTTTTCTGTCCGCTTTCGACCCATTCCGGTCAAAGTTTGCGCCGGTTTTGGGATAAAACGGACAGAGCGCGGACGGATGGGACGCACGCGCTTGTCCTCCCCTGGCACGCCTGTCGGTGGCACAAAGCAAAACCCCCGCGCCCCATTTGGCCTCATTTTGCCCCAAACCCTCCCACGTCCCGCCCTCCCTCCCTCCCCCGTCCATGGCCGACACCCAGCCGAATTCCGGCGGCCTGGCCGTCGACCCGCCCGGAAAGGTCAAGAAAAAGGCGGCCAAGGCTAGAAGGAAGCCGCGTCGGAGTGCACGCCGGAGGAGCTCGCCAAGTTGGACGCGGAATCGGCGAAGAGGAGGAACCGGAGGGCGATTGTCAAGGGCAATGCGGCCGCGGCCAAGTTCGTCGCCCAGCACGATGCGATGGAGGCCGCGCGGTGCAAGGCCGAGGTCGAGGAGAAGGTGGCCATCCAAAACATTAACATGCGCATCATGGGCGCCTCCTTGCACGTGCCACGTCGAATGCATAGATTGGGCTCGCTCGCGACGTACCAGATGAAAAAAAAGAAAGAAGCGAGAGAGAAAAACCATCCTAGGGTAACACCTTCCCCACACTGCTAAAAAGAAAACAACTTCCCCACGAGCCTTCTCTTTTGGCGTACGCGCTTACTATCCTCTCGCACGCCGCCGCCGCCTCTCCCTCAGTGTTGCCAGCCGCAACCGCAATGGTGGGCAGAAGGTGGGCCGGAGCGGATCGGCGGCGGGAAGTTCCGTGGGCGCCGTGGTCAGGCGCGATGTGGAGAACCGGCTGGCGGTGATGCGCAGTCTGGGCCGGCGCGACCTACGCGGCCCCGGTGCCGCACCGTCACCGACGCCTCCTCCCTCCGTCGCCCAGGTCCAAGGCGGCCATCGTGGTGAATTCAAGCAGGCAGCGTGTGGCCACACAGTGAGAGCGGCCTCCTCGAGCTCGGTGTCGTCGGGGAGATCGAGTCAGTAGCCTCCTCGCACTAAGTTTACATTTCAATTCACTTTCTTTCATGTATAGGGGTTTAATCTTTGAAAGTTTGTACAAAGGGTTTGCTGATGCATCTTTGAAAATTGTTCTTGCCATGTCAGGCTTGCCTATTTGTGTTGTTTCAGTGTATTACCTACTAGAATAATTACTAGCATATAGTCCTCCACAATCCTTTTTACCTTTTGACAAAATAAGCTTACAATGCTGCTGCAAATGATAAGAGAGTATTAGATGATCCTCTGATGTCTGCGTGTTTGGATGGCATTGTTCACATTGCAGACAAGATGGTGTGATAGCCAAGGAACTACGAATGTTGTCAGATCAAGGATACACATGAAAGTGGTGCCTTCACAAAGGCAGTCCTGATTATCCGTTGACATTTTTGCTCCAAATTTGCTGATAGTGGCTTAAATTTTCTTAGTGATTGCTTGAACATGCAAAAGCTGTCATGTAATCAGGGTGGCTAAATCCCAGAACATGACTTGGAGTTTTGTCAGGTCAGTGACACACTGCTTACTTAGGTACTCTTGTTTAAATGTCTTAGTGTTAGATGGGTTTAGCGTTTAAGTATAAGCTTGCAACTGTTGCATCTGAGTAGGTTTTGGAATTGGTTGTTACATAAGTTAAACTCACTTTATGTTGGTACGCTCAACTCTCCCTTGGCTTATGCACGTATGCAGGCACAGGCTTTCACTTCCAGTGATTTACAGGTTTCTCAAACTTGGCATCTTTAAGTTTCAGGAGAGGTGATGGGTTACTGCTGAATGAATGAGAGTGTTTGCAAATTTAGTTAATTTGGTCAATCTTGCCTAAAGATTCATGGTGGCCTTGTTCATGTGAAAGGTATCGCCCTTCTGAATATCACATTTTCTGTAGGTTTCTAAAATTTTAAATGTGATCCTTTTCTTTTGAATGTCGTAATGGCCTTTGATACCACGTTACTTTGCCCCGTCTTAAGTTTGACAAACTTTTGAGTTGTTGATATTGGTATTTGAGCAGCAATTATTTTTTTCGGGCCTGAGAAAACCAAAGTCACTTAGTATGAGATAGTGTAAATATGTTACTGATTCAGATATCAAGTATTTATCAGGTAGTAGAACAATCTATTTGTTTCCTTTGATATTTTCTGCTTTGGTATATCATATGCCAGTGAACTTGGTCTTTATTCTAGGCGCAGGTCCTTATTGGTAAAACTTAGGTGTATGCTAACGGCTCCATCCACCAGCTTGATTTTTCTGGATTCATTCAGGCTTTACCTCCAGAGATTTTGGGATGTCCAGTTATGCTTCTTCAGCACTGATTTTTGTGAATTAACTTAGTCTGTACCTCCAAAGATTCAGCATGTTTTGTAATTCTTCCAAAGCATTGATTTTTGTGGATTCAGTCTGACTGTACCTCCAGAGATTTTTGCATGTTTAGCACTTCAGTTATGCTTCTCGAGCAACATTGGAATGGTTCTCAAACTACTTTTGTGATCACTTGAGCCCTGATGGAAACTGGAGTGCAGCTTAATTTGTCAATATATTCATGCAGTGGAGAAGGTATGCCAAACATATTTGATCATTTAAGCATTTATGAACTAAATATTTTGGCACTTGAAACAATGTGGATTTGCTTATATTGTTCCGTGTACATCCATGTATGCATATTAATGAGCTCCATAAAATTATCGTACACGAGATAAATGCGAGAGATATGAAATAACCAGCTGGTGGTACATCGCTTCTCAATTTGTTTACCCATTTAGACTATCTCGAATGCAATCTACCATCAGGATATTGGCATCTCATCTTCTACTACTATTCAACGATTTTATGTCTCTGTACGTATTGTACGATTTTTCAACCGTGCGACATGTCTTCATACTTACAATTTTCTGATGTTCATGGTTAGTTATCATTTTCTATTGCTATATACTCCCTTTGTCTCACATTTTCTTTTTTTGTTGTTGTTTCCTTGTTGATTAGGTAGTATGCTGCATCTTCTTTTAAGCATTTTATTGGGCCTTATTGGATGTTCTTTCCTAGATATTTGTTTGTTTACTAGACAATATGCTACCCTGTTCTATCATGCGTACAATTGTGTGTGCCGTCTATCCGCGACACTCTGTTAGTCATCCCATTATGTTTGTGCCCTTTCAGTGTATATGTACTAAAGTGAGTCGAGTACAGTTAATGTCTGCTTGTGTTGCATTTCGTACACCTGAGAAAGCATGTGCACAGAAGTGTGAAGAAATCATTTTTTTGTTTTTTTTTCAATCCAAAGTGACCACCTATTGGTTTTGCACAGCATTAATACTTTGTGATTTTGCTCATTATCCCTTTGTTAATGTTAGAATAAATCCGAGGCACTCCGTCGATCATCCGAGGACCAAGCAATCACATGAGCACGACACCGAAATTTGTTAACGAGATTCACCGACATGGCTACATCCCCGGGGCCTGACTACGGGCGCTCCTCCCCGTGACACAGTCACAATACCGCACACCGGCCATCCGGGCGCCGGCACAAGCCGTCGGCTCCCCCTTGCGCGCCTGTGCTATTATGCTGGCATAGGTTACATCGTGTGTCTACCCCCGTTATATAAAAGAGGCCTAGGATACAAGTGTCCTACTAGGACACGACTCCACATCCTATGTAAACGATACAACTACAAGTCCAACTGTAACCTACCTTGTACACTATATTCGACACAACTCTAACAAACTTCACCTTGGCGAATATTCTCCACCACCTTGAGTTCGTCCAAGCGTCAAACTTCCATGTACATTGGACTTGAGTTTATCCCATGAGCACCGCTGCTACTCCAAAGACTCCATGTTACTCCACCTGCAACTTGTAGTCCCTTCTTTTCTTGACCACAGTCAACACTCGAGCAAAATTAAGTTCCTTGTTACTCTACTTTGTGCTCCCAACTTTCAGAGTATCAGTCCAACGCCATCACACACTGATCACTGACCTGCGTGAAAGTGAACAACTCACATATTGGGTGTCACACATAAGAGTTACCTGAACTCAACATCACCGCTCCTTTCTTGACCGCCTGTCTGAAACATGAAGGAATTTCACCGTTGCTTGTAGTCATCCCGAGTCAAATTCGCAGTTGTCTCACCACATGTATGACCACCAGAGCCCTGGCCCGTCTCCATGCCCGTGCATACCGC
Source organism: Aegilops bicornis (assembly GCA_021605145.1). Lineage (NCBI taxonomy): Eukaryota > Viridiplantae > Streptophyta > Magnoliopsida > Poales > Poaceae > Aegilops > Aegilops bicornis. The sequence continues at coordinate 47,841,655 of CM038673.1, forward strand.
ACGCCTCGCCGCTATTAGCGCGTCGAGCCTCCGCTGTCCCGGTCGAGTCTCAAGGGTCGCGAAACCACACCACTCAACCCCCACTGCAGAGTACCACCGGTCATCACCGACCGATGACGAGTTTCACGCTTCCATCAGACCACTTTGGGCTCCGATCCGAACTGCATGTCACTCGCTTTTCCCGCTGAATAAACCCGACTCTCACGAGCTCTTACGCCGTAGCCTCTCAATCAGCACCAAGTGAAGTCCTCCAGACTCCAGCTCCACCTTCAACATGACTCCATGGTAGATGATCAGTCCACCCCCACGCCCCGTCGACTTCAAGCTTCGTGTGTACATCACCTTGAATCAACCCCGCGTCATAGTCCCGGGCCTGCGCCACGTGTTTCCACGCCCAGAAGTCAGTCACCATCAGCATCACGCTCCTATGTCGTCGTCGCCGACCTCACCACCGTCTTCTGTTCCAACCGACATCCATGTCGATCCGTCAGACCGCCTAGTCCGACCCAGCCGAACATATCCGACTGCAACCATGTTTCTGTTGGGGAACGTTTGCAGAAAATTAAAATTTTTCCTACGGTTTCACCAAGATCCATCTATGAGTTCATCTAGCAACGAGTATTCAGATTGGTTAGCATCTACATACCACTTTGTAGATCGCAGCAGGCGTCGGAGTGAGCGTGGATGAGGTAGTCGTACTTGCCGCGATCCAATTCACCGATGATCTAGTGCCGAGCGGACGGCACCTCCGCGTTCAACACACGTGCGGTCAGCGTAACGTCTCCTTCTTCTTGATCCAGCAAGGTGAAGGAGAGGTTGAGGAAGATGGCTCCAGCAGCAGCACGACGGGCGTGGTGATGGTGGAACTTGCGATACTCGGTGAGGCTTCGCGTGCACTACGGAGGAGGAGGATGTGTTGGAGAGGGAGAGGGAGGCGTCCAGGGCAAAGGTGCTGCTGCCCCCTCCTCCCCTTTATATAGGTGCCAAGGAGGGGGAGGGCAGCCTGCCCCCCTCCTCCAAGGGAGGTGCGGCCAAGAGAGGGAGGTGTCCACCCTCCCAAGGCACCTCGGAGGTGCCTTCCCCTTCATGGACTCTTCCCTCCTTAAACCCTAGGCGCATGGGCCCCTTGGGGCTGGTTCCCCTTGGCCCATGTGGGCCTAGGCGCACCACCTAGGGCCCATGTGGCCCCTGGGGCTGGTGGCCCCACTTGGTGGACCCCCGGGACCCCTCCGGTGGTCCCGGTACAATACCGATATCACCGAAACTTGTCCCGATGGCCGAAACAGCACTTCCTATATATAATTCTTTACCTCCGGACCATTCCGGAGCTCCTCGTGACGTCCGGGATCTCATCCGGGACTCCGAACAATATTCGGGTTACTGCACATACATATTCCTATAACCCTAGCGTTACCGAACCTTAAGTGTGTAGACCCTACGGGTTCGGAGACAAGCAGAACATGACCGAGGCGGCTCTCGGGCAATAACCAACAGCGGGATCTGGATACCCATGTTGGCTCCCACATGTTCCACGATGATCTCATCGGATGAACCACGATGTCAAGGATTCAATTAATCCCGTATACGATTCCCTTTGTCAATCGGTATTTTACTTGCCCGAGATTCGATCGTCGGTATACCAATACCTCGTTCAATCTCGTTATCGGCAAGTCACTTTTCTCGTTACCGTAATGCATGATCCCGTGATCAAACACTTGATCACATTGAGCTCATTGTGATGATGCATTACCGAGAGGGCCGGTGATACCTCTCCGTCAAGCGGAGTGACAAATCGATCTCGATCCATGTCAACCCAACAGACACTTTCAGAGATACCCGTAGCATACCTTTATAGTCACCCGATTCGTTGTGACGTTTGGCACACCAAAGCACTCCTACGGTATCCGGGAGTTACACGATCTCATGGTCTAAGGAAAGGATACTTGACATTGGAAAACTCTAGCAAACGAACTATGCGATCTTATGCTATGTTTAGGATTGGGTCTTGTCCATCACATCATTCTCCTAATGATGTGATCCCGTTATCGATGACATCCAATGTCCATAGTCGAAACCATGACTATCTGTCGATCAACGAGCTAGTCAACTAGAGGCTCACTAGGGACATGTTGTTGTCTGTTATTCACACATGTATTACGATTTCCGGTTAACACAATTATAGCACGAATAAAGACAATTATCATGAATAAGGAAATATAATAATAATGCTTTTATTATTGCCTCTAGGGCATATTTCCAACAGTCTCCCACTTGCACTAGAGTCAATAATCTAGTTACATTGTGATGAATCGAACACCCATAGAGTTAAGTGCTGATCATGTTTTGCCTTAGGGAGAGGTTTAGTCAGCGGATCTGCGACATTCAGATCCGTGTGCACTTTACAAATTTCTATGTCTCCATCTTGAACATTTTCACGAATGGAGTTGAAGCGACGCTTGATGTGCCTAGTCTTCTTGTGAAACCTGGGCTCCTTTGCAAGTGCAATAGCTCCAGTGTTGTCACAGAAGAGCTTGATTGGCCCCGACGCATTGGGTATGACTCCGAGGTCGGTGATGAACTCCTTCACCCAAATTGCTTCATGTGCTGCCTCCGAGGCTGCCATGTACTCCGCTTCACATGTAGATCCCGCCACGACGCTTTGCTTGCAACTGCACCAGCTTATAGCCCCTCCATTCAAAATATACACGTATCCGGTTTGAGACTTAGAGTCATCCAGATCTGTGTCGAAGCTAAGCGTCGGCGTAACCTTTCTGACAGGCTCTTCGTCACCTCCATAAACGAGAAACATTTCCTTAGTCCTTTTCAGGTACTTCAGGATATTCTTGACCGCTGTCCGGTGTTCCTTGCGGGATTACTTTGGTACCTTCCTACCAAACTTACGGCAAGGTTTACATCAGGTCTGGTACACAGCATGGCATACATAATAGAACCTATGGCTGAGGCATAGGAGATGACACTCATCTCTTCTATATCTTCTGCCGTGGTCGGACATTGAGCTGAGCTCAATTTCACACCTTGTAACACAGGTAAGAACCCCTTCTTAGATTGATCCATATTGAACTTCTTCAATATCTTATCAAGGTATGTGCTTTGTGAAAGACCTATGAGGCGTCTCGATCTATCTCTATAGATCTTGATGCCTAATATATAAGCAGCTTCTCCAAGGTCCTTCATTGAAAAACTTTTATTCAAATAGGCCTTAATGCTGTCCAAGAGTTCTATATCATTTCCCATCAAAAGTATGTCGTCTACATATAATATGAGAAATGCTACTGAGCTCCCACTCACTTTCTTGTAAACACAGGCTTCTCCATAAGTGCATGTAAACTAAACGCTTTGATCATCTCATCAAAGCGAATGTTCCAACTCCGAGATGCTTGCACCAGCCCATAAATCGAGCGTTGGAGCTTGCACACCTTGTCAGCATTCTTAGGATCGACAAAACCTTCCGGCTGCATCATATACAATTCTTCCTTAAGGAAACCATTAAGGAATGCTGTTTTGACGTCCATTTGCCATATCTCATAATCATAGTATGCGGCAATTGCTAACATAATTCTGACGGACTTCAGCTTCGCTACGGTGAGAAAGTCTCATCGTAGTCAACCCCTTGAACTTGTCGATAACCCTTAGCGACAAGCCGAGCTTTATAGATGGTCACATTACCATCCGTCTGTCTTCTTCTTAAAGATCCATTTATTTTCTATGGCTGCGCCGTTCAACGGGCAAGTCAGTCAAAGTCCATACTTCATTTTCATACATGGATCCTATCTCGGATTTCATGGCTTCCAGCCATTTGTCGGAATCCGGGCCCGCCATTGCTTCCTCATAGTTCGAAGGTTCACCGTTGTCTAACAACATGATTTCCAAGACAGGGTTCCCGTACCACTCTGGTGCGGAACGTGTCCTTGTGGACCTTCGAATTTCAGTAGGAGCTTGATCAGAAGTATCTTGATCATAATCATTAATTTCCTCTCGAGTTGGTGCAGGCACCTCAGGAACGATTTCTTGAGTTTCGCCATTTTCCGGTTCAAGAGATAACACTTCATCAAGTTCTACTTTCCTCCCACTTACTTCTTTCGAGAGAAACTCTTTCTCCAGAAAGGATCCATTCTTGGCAACAAAGATCTTGCCTTCGGATCTGAGGTAGAAGGTATACCCAATAGTTTCTTTCGGGTATCCTATGAAGACGCATTTTCCGACTTGGGTTCGAGCTTCTCAGGTTGAAGTTTCTTGACATAAGCATCGCATCCCCAAACTTTTAGAAAGCGACAGCTTAGGTTTCTTCCCAAACCATAATTCATACGGTGTCGTCTCAGCAGTTCGGAGACCCTATTTAAAGTGAATCTGGCAGTCTCTAAAGCATAGCCCCAAAAGATAGCGGTAAATCGGTAAGAGACATCATAGATCGCACCATATCTAATAGAGTGCGATTCTGACGTTCGGACACACCATTACGCTGAGGTGTTCCAGGCGTGAGTTGTGAAACTATTCCACATTTTCTTAAGTGTGTGCCAAATTAAATGACTCAAGTATTCTCCTCCACGATCTGATCGTACAAACTTGATCTTTCTATCACGTTGATTTTCAACCTCACTCTGAAATTCCTTGAACTTTTCAAAGGTTTCAGACTTGTGTTTCATTAAGTAGATATACCCATATCTACTCAAGTCATCGATGAGGGTGAGAACATAACGATAGCCTCCATGAGCCTCAACACTCATTGGACCGCACACATCGGTATGTATGATTTCCAATAAGTTGGTTGCTCGCTCCATTGCTCCTGAGCGGAGTCTTGGTCATTTTACCCATGAGGCATGGTTACATGCGTGTCAAATGATTCATAATCAAGAGACTCTAAAAGTCCATCTGTATGGAGCTTCTTCATGCGTTTGACACCTATGTGACCAAGGCGGCGATGCCACAAATATGTGGGACTATTGTTATCAACTTTAACTCTTTTGGTACTCACACTATGAATATGTGTATCATCACGTCTGAGATTCATCAAGAATAAACCATTAACCATCGGAGCATGACCATAAAACATATCTCTCATATAAATAGAACAACCATTATTCTCGGATTTAAATGAGTAGCCATCTCGAATTGCGAGATCCAGATACAATGTTCATGCTCAAACTTGGCACTAAATAACAATTATTGAGGTTTAAAACTAATCCCGTAGGTAAATATAGAGGCAGCGTGCCGACGGCGATCACATCGTCCTTGGAACCTTTCCCGCAGCTCATCGTCACCTCGTCCCTCGCCAGTCTCCGTTTATTCCGCAGCTCCTGCTTTGAGTTACAAATATGAGCAACTGCACCGGTATCAAATACCCAAGAGCTACTACGAGTACTGGTAAGGTACACATCAATTACATGTATATCACATATACCTCTGGTTTTCCGGCCTTCTTGTCCACTAAGTACTTGGGGCAGTTCCGCTTCCAGTGACCACTTCCCTTGCAATAAAAGCACTCAGTCTCAGGCTTGGGTCCATTCTTTGGCTTCTTCCGGCAACTTGCTTATCGGTAGCGGCAACTTCCTTGCCGTCCTTCTTGAAGTTCTTTTTACCCTTGCCCTTCTTGAACTTAGTGGTTTTATTCACCATCAACACTTGATGCTCCTTCTTGATTTCTACCTCTGCTGATTTCAGCATAGCATATACTTCAGAATGGTCTTTACCATCCCCTGCATATTGTAGTTCATCACAAAGCTCTTGTAGCTAGGTGGAAGCGGCTGGAGGATTACATCAATGACCGCTTCATCCGGAGATTAACTTCCAGTTGAGTCAAGCGGTTGTGCAACCCAGACATTTTGAGTATGTGTTCCTTGTGAGCCATTTTCCTCCATCTTACAGCTAAAGAATTTGCCGGAGACTTCATATCTCTCGACCGGGCATGAGCTTGGAAAACCATTTTCAGCTCTTGAACATCTCATATGCTCCATGTCTCTCAAAAGCGCTTTTGGAGCCCGGCTCTAAGCTGTAAAGCATGCCGCCTTTGAGCGAGGGAGTAATCATCGCAGCGTGACTGCCAAGCGTTCATAACGTCTTGTTCTGCAGGGAGAATAGGTGCGTCACCCAGCGGTGCTCTTAGGACATAATCTTTCTTGGCAGCTATGAGGATAATCCTCGGGTTCGGACCCAGTCCGTATAGTTGCTACCATCGTCTTTCAGCTTGGTTTTCTCTAGGAGCAGCGTTGAAATTGAGGACTACGTTGGCCATTTGATCTACAAGACATATTGTAAATATTTAGACTAAGTTCATGATAATAAAGTTCATTTAATCAAATTTAATGAACTTCCACTTAGATAGACATCCCTCTACTAGTCATCTAAGTATTACATGATCCGAGTCAACTAGGCCGTGTCCGATCATCACGTGAGACGGACTAGCCAACATCGGTGAACATCTTCATGTTGATTGTATCTTCTATACGACTCATGCTCGACCTTTCGGTCTTACGTGTTCCGAGGCCGTATGCGTACATGCTAGGCTCGTCAAGTCAACCTAAGTGTTTTGCGTGTGTAAATCTGTCTTACACCCGTTGTATGCGAGCGTAAGGACCTATCACACCCGATCATCACGTGGTGCTTCGGAACGACGAGCCTTAGCAACGGTGCACAGTTAGGGGAACACTTCTTGAAATTATTATGAGGGATCATCTTATTTACTACCGTCGTTCTAAGTAAACAAGATGCATAAAACATAATAAACATCACATGCAATTATATAAAGTAGTGACATGATATGGCCAATATCATATAGCTCCTTTGATCTTCATCTTGGGGCTCCATGATCATCTTGTCACCGGCATGACACCATGATCTCCATCATCATGATCTCCATCATCGTGTCTTCATGAAGTTGTCACGCCAACGACTACTTCTACTTCTATGACTAACGTGTTTAGCAATAAAGTAAAGTAGTTTACATGGCGTTCTTCAATGACACGCAGGTCATACAAAAAATAAAGACAACTCCTATGGCTCCTGCCGGTTGTCATACTCATCGACATGCAAGTCGTGATTCCTATTACAATAGCATGAACATCTCATACATCACATATATATCATTCATCATTCATCACAACTTCTGGCCATATCATATCACAAAGCACTTGCTGCAAAAACAAGTTAGACGTCCTCTAATTGTTGTTGCAAGTTTTACGTGGCTGAATTAGGGTTCTAGCAAGAACGTTTTCTTACCTACGTTCAAACCACAACGTGATTTGTCAATCTCTATTTACCCTTCATAAGGACCCTGTTCATCGAATCCGATCCAACTAAAGTAGGAGAGGCGGACACCCGCCAGCCACCTTATGCAACTAGTGCATGTTAGTCGGTGGAACCGGTCTCACGTAAGCGTGCGTGTAAGGTTGGTCCGGCCGCTTCATCCCACAATACCGCTGAATCAAGATTGACTAGTAACGGCAAGAAGAATTGACAACATCTACGCCCACAACAAATTGTGTTCTACTCGCGCCAAGAAGAACTACGCATAGACCTAGCTCATGATGCCACTTTGTTAGAACGTTTGCGAGAAAATTAAAAATTTTCCTACGGTTTCACCAAGATCCATCTATGAGTTCATCTAGCAACGAGTATTCAGATTGGTTAGCATCTACATACCACTTTGTAGATCGCATAGCAGGCGTCGGAGTGAGCGTGGATGAGGTAGTCGTACTTTGCGATCCAATTCACCGATGATCTAGTGCCGAGCGGACGGCACCTCCGCGTTCAACACACGTGCACGGTCAGCGTAACGTCTCCTTCTTCTTGATCCAGCAAGGTGAAGGAGAGGTTGAGGAAGATGGCTCCAGCAGCAGCACGACGGGCGTGGTGATGGTGGAACTTGCGATACTCGGCAGGGCTTCGCGTGCACTACGGAGGAGGAGGATGTGTTGGAGAGGGAGAGGGAGGCGTCCAGGGCAAAGGTGCTGCTGCCCCCCTCCCCTCTCCCCTTTATATAGGTGCCAAGGAGGGGGGGAGGGCGCAGCCTTGCCCCCTCCTCCAAGGGAGGGGTGCGGCCAAGAGGGGGGAGGTGTCCACCCTCCCCAAGGCACCCTGAGGTGCCTTCCCCTCATGGACTCTTCCCTCCTTAAACCCTAGGCGCATGGGCCCTTGGGGCTGGTTCCCCTTGGCCCATGTGGGCCTAGGGCGCACCACCTAGGGCCCATGTGGCCCCCTGGGGCTGGTGGCCCCACTTGGTGGACCTCGGGACCCCTCCGGTGGTCCCGGTACAATACCGATATCACGAAACTTGTCCCGATGGCGAAACAGCACTTCCTATATATAATTCTTTACCTCCGGACCATTCCGGAGCTCCTCGTGACGTCCGGGATCTCATCCGGGACTCGAACAACATTCGGGTTACTGCACATACATATTCCTATAACCCTAAGCGTTGCAGAACCTTAAGTGTGTAGACCCTACGGGTTCGGGAGACAAGCGAACATGACCGAGACGGCTCTCGGGCAATAACCAACAGCGGGATCTGGATACCCATGTTGGCTCCCACATGTTCCACGATGATCTCATCGGATGAACCACGATGTCAAGGATTCAATTAATCCCGTATACGATTCCCTTTGTCAATCGGTATTTTACTTGCCGAGATTCGATCGTCGGTATACCAATACCTCGTTCAATCTCGTTATCGGCAAGTCACTTTTCTCGTTACCGTAATGCATGATCCCGTGATCAAACACTTCGATCACATTGAGCTCATTGTGATGATGCATTACCGAGAGGGCCCGGTGATACCTCTCCGTCAAGCGGAGTGACAAATCGATCTCGATCCATGTCAACCCAACAGACACTTTCAGAGATACCCGTAGCATACCTTTATAGTCACCCAGTTTCGTTGTGACGTTTGGCACACAATAAGCACTCCTACTGTATCCGGTAGTTACACGATCTCATGGTCTAAGGAAAGGATACTTGACATTGGAAAACTCTAGCAATCGAACTATGCGATCTTATGCTATGTTTAGGATTGGGTCTTGTCCATCACATCATTCTCCTAATGATGTGATCCCGTTATCGATGACATCCAATGTCCATAGTCAGGAAACCATGACTATCTGTCGATCAACGAGCTAGTCAACTAGAGGCTCACTAGGGACATGTTGTTGTCTGTTATTCACACATGTATTACGATTTCCGGTTAACACAATTATAGCACGAATAAAGACAATTATCATGAATAAGGAAATATAATAATAATGCTTTTATTATTGCCTCTAGGGCATATTTCCAACAGTTTCACCCTGCATCGTGTCAACCAGCACATACCATGCATTACTCGACGCCCTGTTAAACATGATCCTCATGACGCACTGTCCTCCACTTCACATAATCTCCGAGCCCTCTCAGCAAACTTGACAGAAAAAACTTCCATGCAAACCTGACCCAAAGAATTCTTTGCACAATTATTAGTTTCACGTCACTGTTTTGCTAGTGCATTTCCGTGTACTCTTAGCAGCAAAGACACATCTCAAATCTGCCCATGAACACACACGCACGCTCTTTACATGAAGCCTAGACATTGTGCCTTTTTTTGTCCAAAAAAATCTTCACGTGCCTGATTCCTTCGCTCATAGCATAGCACACGTATCATTCAGCAGCACCTCTGCACGCGTGGCCGCTGCTCCGCCTTGATAACCCAGTCCACCTCATGGCTGCACAAGGGCCTAGCCCATCAAGAACGCACACAATCAGCCACCTGGGCCAGCCCGCCACGTTCTAGCATGCCCACGAGCCATGTTGGCTACGGCTCCCTGCATGGCTGCAACCCACCAACGCTTGAGTTGGTCCTCGGCGCTTCGAATCCGCTGCTACACGCCTGTCTTTCGAAACCAGATCGATCACGTACAGATCCGATCGGCAAGAACTCCAGCGTGCTCGCTTGACGTCGCCTGCCTTCCGATCGCTTCTTCCAAACACCATGCCGTCCTTCATGAATCTTCAAGAGCAACTTTGATCCACCGACGCGACAACATCTGCTGCCATGTCTCCAATCATACTCATTGCGTCTCGCTAGATCCCATCGACAACTTTCACGTGTTCTCCTCTAGATCACCAATTCACAGCCTCCGAACAACCTAGCTCATGATACAACTTGTTAGAATAAATCCGAGGCATTCCGTCGATCATCCGAGGACCAAGCAATCACACGAGCACGACACCGAGATTTGTTAACGAGGTTCACTGACATGGCTACATCCCCGGGGCCTGACTACGAGCGCTCCTCCCCGTGACACCGTCACAATACTGCACACCGGCCACCCGGGCGCCGGCACAAGCCGCCGGCTCCCCCTTGCGCGCCTGTGCTATTATGCTGGCATAGGTTACATCGTGTGTCTACCCCCGCTATATAAAAGAGGCTTAGGATACAAGTGTCCTACTAGGACACGACTCCACATCTTATGTAAACACGATACAACTACAAGTCCAACTGTAACCTACCTTGTACACTATATTCGACACAACTCTAACAGTTAAGGTTCTATTCCTCCTTAATGAGTTCATATGTCAAACCTTCTGAAGGCCGCCTGGAAGATTTAACTTCACCAATATAGAACATGAATCGTAAGCATTTTGAAGTTTAGGTAGCAAGCTTGAAGGTGATTTCACAAATAATTGAGCCTGTGATCTGAGGATGAGTGAGGACAAAAGTATTCTTAGTGGGTGACAGCGAAGCTGTTTAACAAATTGACAGGAGGTCTAGTTAACATATACAATGATTTAGCTAGATAATGTGTCATGTGAATTGTATAGGTGCTGATATATACAAAGCTAGATAATTTATAATGTTGGTGAAGTTTGTTTGTTTGTAATTTTGATCTGAATGGCATGGAAAATGTTGATTCATTTCATGTTGTCATTTTTTTACGTGCTGCTCAATAAAGGCTTGTGCGGAATCTCTCAGGCTCCTCGTTCTCCAGAAGCACGTGTGGAGGAATTGCTCCTGCTCTGTAATTTCGAGGGGCTACGGAAGCCCAGCTTCGTGAAAACCTGGAGCAGAAGAACCCCAATGCCCTTCCAAAGTGCCACAACAGCGAACCGATTCGCAATGAACAGCCGAGAACAGATCGACGGCCGCGCCTTTCCTGTCGCAACCCTAGCCAGCCGCCAGCCTCTGCACCCCCTGGGGCATATCCGCTGCATATGGCAGGACTTCGTCCATTTCCGCCCGTCCATCAGTCATCTCCCAAATCTGCCATCCCCACTTCCCCTGTTGGTCGCAGCCGTGGCCATAGGACCTGCTCCGTCCAGCCTCGTCAGTTGCATGCCAGAGAAGCCCTTCGTGAGTCTGTCCGAGCTTTGTCGCCGCCTCTCTCCCTGATCCCCCACCCCCCGGTGCCTTCTGCCACCCTTGACGTGCCTCCTTGCTGGCGGACCATGGGAGGAGTTGACTCAATGTCCCGAATGCTCTCAGCTCCACGCGAGAAGCTGGAAGCGGGAGCGCGGAGCCGGAGATGCAGATTTGAAGAAGCTGGAGAGCTTCTAAATGGGGCCTAAAGCATGAATTTTGTTGATTAAATCAAAGCTTTCAGCCTTTCTGCAGAAAAAAAAACAAATAACTTTGCCTGCCAACTACTATTAATTTGCTATTAGCAAAGGGCCAACGCGAACTCTATAAGAATGATTGTGTAGAAGGGCGTTGAGGTGCTCTAGCAATACAAGGGTGCACAACTCCGCCTCACTGTTGGCACGTGTTACCGGGGGCATGATTTGGTTGTGTGGGTTTCGTTCCTTCCTCTCATAGTATTCCATATGTATGGTGAGTATGTTACATTGTCCGTTACATCTTTTCTGAAGAGGACGTTATAATTGAAACATCAGTATAATCATGTCTATGGTTACATTACTGTTCCTGTCAAAGACAATTATGGTCTATGGGGTGCAAGGAAGAAAAGCAAAGCTTCTTCTTCGCCTCTCCCATTAGGCATATCCATGTGCTACTGCAAATTGTGTTGATATTTTCTGGGAGAAACCAGTGCTGAAGCTGTTAAACATTAGAGATTGCATTAGCATTATTTTCTGTCGCTGTCCAATATATGGTGTGCTGCATTAATTCAAGATTTTATTTGGTCCTGTCAATTTGAAATAGCATGATGTCCAAACAAGGCAGTAACATGAATTTAGCTACCTAATTTTGGATTTGAAATCAAGATCCTCAATCCCAGTCTCCTATTGGGTTTTGGTACCATCAGAATTTATTGTCATGAGAAATATCCAGTAGCAAGATGTTGATGCCATAGTATATACTTTACCCACTTTCTACTAGGACTGGTTTGAACTGAGATAATATATTCAATTAGCAGAACTCAGATTTGAACACACTTCTTGTTTACAAACTTTTGCTTGTTCTATGTGTGTCAATTCAGCAAATTACAAGGCAGTGAAGTCAGTTTCACTCAGTACACGAAATTGTGAGAGGACATCCATCCTGTTGCAGTGTTTGGAACATGGTGAAGGTGCGTGTACTGCTTTTCCTTTTTCTGGTTTCATGAAATCCATTCTGTTGTGAATAGTGGTTATTGTAACCATGTAGGATCACTTAGCATCTAAGAAACTTAGCGGGATTAAGTTTGCGGTTAGAGAGCTAATACTAGCTCCATAGCCACACCTAAAAAATTATTGCATGTTGTGATAGTTAATTATATTGCCAAATATGTAGTGTGATTCAAGTTCGAGGTCATGAATTTTTTAAGGGACACTTCTTTATTTTGTCACGTCAAAACTAGAAAAATCTGAATGCAATGATGAGTAAATATTTGTTGAAGAAATCTCGTACCAGGATTTCTAAATTCTTGCCAAACTGATCATCCTTTTGTGAACTGATGGTTGGTCTGTTCACAATTTTAAAGGTTAGGGACTGGTGCTTGGACTCGTTCTGCGATATCTGATATTTTTCAGAAGTGAGGAATCGGGACGACCAGCTCGCTTTCACGCAGATGATTAAGTGTTGGGGAACGTAGTAATTTTAAAAATTTTCCTACGCACACACAGGATCATGGTGATGCATAGCAACGAGAGGGGAGAGTGTGTCCACGTACCCTTGTAGACCGAAAGCGGAAGCGTTAGCACAACGCGGTTGATGTAGTCGTACGTCTTCACGATCCGACCGATCCAAGTACCGAACGTACGGCACCTCCGAGTTCAGCACACGTTCAGCTCGATGACGTCCCATGAACTCCGATCCAGCAGAGCTTCGAGGGAGAGTTCCGTCAGCACGACGGCATGATGACAGTGATGATGATGCTACCGACGCAGGGCTTCGCCTAAACACCGCTACAATATGATCGAGGTGAATTATGGTGTAAGGGGGCACCGCACACGGGTAAGAGATCAAGAGATGAATTGTTGTGTCTATGGGGTGCCCCTGGCCACGTATATAAAGGAGTGGAGGAGGGGGGAAAGGGCCGGCCCCTATGGCGCGCCCTGGAGGAGTCCTACTCCCACCAGGAGTAGGATTCCCCCCTTCCAAGTAGTAGGAGTAGGAGTCAAGGAAAGGGAAGAAAGAAGAGAAGGAAGGAGGGGGCGCAGCGCCTCCCCCTAGTCTAATTCGGACTAGGCCTTGGGGGGGGGGGGTGCGCAGCCTCTCCTCTCTCTTTCCCCTAAAGCGCAATAAGGCCCATATACTCCCCGGCGAATTCCCGTAACTCTTCGGTACTCCGAAAAATACCCGAATCACTCGGAACCTTTCCGATGTCCGAATATAGTCGTCCAATATGTCGATCTTTATGTCTCGACCATTTCGAGACTCCTCGTCATGTCCCGGATCTCATCCGGGACTCCGAACTACCTTCGGTACATCAAATCACATGAACTCATAATACAATCGTCACCGAAACTTTAAGCGTGCGGACCCTACGGGTTGGAGAACTATGTAGACATGACCGAGACACGTCTCCGGCCAATAACCAATAGCGGAACTTGGATGCTCATATTGGCTCCCACATATTCTACGAAGATCTTTATAGGTCAAACCGCATAACAACATACGTTTTTTCCTTTGTCATCGGTATGTTACTTGCCCGAGATTCGATCGTCGGTATGTCAATACCTAGTTCAATCTCGTTACTGACAAGTCACTTTACTCGTTCCATAATACATCAACCCGTAACTAACTCATTAGTTACAATGCTTGCAAGGCTTATAGTGATGTGCATTACCGAGTGGGCCCAGAGATACCTCTCCGACAATCGGAGTGACAAATCCTAATCTCAAAATACGCCAACCCAACAATTATCTTCTGAGACATCTGTAGAGCACCTTTATAATCACCCATTTACGTTGTGACGTTTGGTAGCACACAAAGTGTTCCTCCGGTAAACGGGAGTTGCATAATCTCATAGTCATAGGAACATGTATAAGTTATGAAGAAAGCAATAGCAACATACTAAACGATAGCTAACGAAATGGGTCAAGTCAATCACATCATTCTCTTAATGATGTGATCCCGTTAATCAAATGACAACTCATGTCCATGGCTAGGAAACTCAACCATCTTCGATTAACGAGCTAGTCAAGTAGAGGCATACTAGTGACACTCTGTTTGTCTATGTATTCACACATGTATTATGTTTCCGGTTAATACAATTCTAGCATGAATAATAAACATTTATCATGAAATAAGGAAATAAATAATAACTTTATTATTGCCTCTAGGGCATATTTCCTTCAGTCTCCCACTTGCACTAGAGTCGATAATCTAGATCACATCGCCATGTGATTTAACATCAATAGATCACATCACCATGTGATTAACACCCATAGTTCACATCGTCATGTGACCAACACCCAAAGGGTTTACTAGAGTCAATAATATAGTTCACATCGCTATGTGATTAACACCCAAAGAGTACTAAGGTGTGATCATGTTTTTCTTGTGAGAGAAGTTTAGTCAACGGGTCTGCCATATTCAGATCCGTATGTATTTTCCAAGTGTCTATGTCAACAATGCTCTGCACGGAGCTACTCTAGCTAATTGCTCCCACTTTCAGTATGTATCTAGATCGAGACTTAGAGTCATCCAGATTGGTGTCAAAGCTTGCATCCACGTAACTCTTTACGACGAACCTTTTGTCACCTCCATAATCGAGAAACATATCCTTATTCCACTAAGGATAATTTTGACCGCTGTCCAGTGATCTACTCCTAGATCACTATTGTACTCCCTTGCCAAAATCAGTGTAGGGTATACAATAGATCTGGTACACAGCATGGCATACTTTATAGAACCTATGGCTGAGGCATAGGGAATGACTTTCATTCTGTTTCTATCTTCTGTCGTGGTCGGGCTTTGAGTCTTACTCAATTTCACACCTTGTAACACAGGCAAGAACTCTTTCTTTAACTGTTCCATTTTGAACTACTTCAAAATTTTCTCAAGGTATGTACTCATTGAAAAAACTTATCAAGCGTCTTGATCTATCTCTATAGATCTTGATGCTCAATATGTAAGCAGCTTCACCGAGGTCTTTCTTTGAAAAACTACTTTCAAACACTCCTTTATGCTTTGCAGAATAATTCTACATTATTTCCGATCAACAATATGTCATTCACATATACTTATCAGAAATGCTGTAGTGCTCCCACTCACTTTCTTGTAAATACAGGATTCACCGCAAGCCTGTATAAAACTATACATGCTTTGAACAACTTATCAAAGCGTATATTCCAACTGCGAGATGCTTGCATCAGTCCATAAATGGATCACTGGTGCTTACACACTTTGTTAGCATCTTTTGGATTGACAAAACCTTCTGGTTGCATCATATACAACTCTTCTTTAAGAAATCCATTAAGGAATGCAGTTTTGACATCCATTTGCCAAATTTCATAAAATGCGGCAATTGCTAACATGATTCGGACAGACTTAAGCATCGCTACGAGTGAGAAAATATCATCATAGTCAACACCTTGATACGTCCATTTTGCATCATGCTTTTATATCAATATTTATTGCATTATGGGCTGTTATTACACGTTATGTCACAATACTTATGCCTATTCTCTCTTATTTTATAAGGTTTACATAAGGAGGGAGAATGCCGGCAGCTGGAATTCTGAAATTTGGAAAAGGAGCAAATATTAGAGACCTATTCTGCACAACTCCAAAAGTCCTGAAACTCCACGAAAGTCATTTTTGGAAATAATAAAAAATATTGAGCGGAAGAAGTACGTCAGAGGGGGACCCACCTGGCCACGAGGGTGGGGGGCGCGCCCTACCCCCAGGGCGTGCCCCCCTGCCCTGTGGGCCTGCTGTTGGCCTTCCGGTGGCCATCTTATGCTATATGAAGTCTTTCGTCAAGGGAAAAATCAGAAGCAACCTTTCGGGACGAGACTCCGCCGCCACGAGGCGGAACCTTGGCGAAACCAATCTAGGGCTCCGTCAGAGCTGTTCTGCCGGGGACACTTCCCTCCGGGAGGGGGAAATCATTGCCGTCGTCATCACCAACGCTCCTCTCATCGGAGAGGGCAATCTCCATCAACATCTTCACGGCACCATCTCCTCTCCAAACCCTAGTTCATCTCTTGTATCCAATTCTTGTCTCCAAGTCCGGGATTGGTACTAGTAGGTTGCTAGTAGTGTTGATTACTCCTTGTAGTTCATGCTAGTTGGTTTATTTGGTGGAAGATCATATGTTCAGATCCTTTATGCATATTAATACCCTCTGATTATGAACATGAATATGCTTAGTGAGTAGTTACGTTTGTTCACGAGGACATGGGAGAAGTCTTGCTATTAGTAGTCATGTGAATTTGGTATTAGATTCGATATTTTGATGAGATGTATGTTCTCTAGCCTCTAGTGGTGTTATGTGAACGTTGACTACATAACACTTCACCATTATTTGGGCCTAGAGGAAGGCATTGGGAAGTAATAAGTAGATGATGGGTTGCTAGAGTGATGTAAGCTTAAACCCAAGTTTATGCGTTGCCGTAAGGGCTGATTTGGATCCATATGTTTGGTGCTATGGTTAGGTTTACCTTAATACTTTTGTTGTAGTTGCGGATGCTTGCAATTGAGGTTAATCATAAGTGGGATGCTTGTTCAAGTAATAACATCACCGAGGGAGTCTGGACTAGGGGTGTCCGGATAGCGAACTATCATCTTTGGCCGGACTCCTGGACTATGAAGATACAAGATTGAAGACTTCGTCCCATGTCCGGATGGGACTTTCGTTGGCGTGGAAGGCAAGCTTGGCGATACGGATATGTAGATCTCCTACCATTGTAATCGACTCTGTGTAACCCTAACCCTATCCGGTGTCTATATAAACCGGAGGGTTTTAGTCCGTGGGGACGAACAACAATCATACCATAGGCTAGCTTCTAGGGTTTAGCCTCTCTGATCTCGTGGTAGATCTACTCTTGAACTACCCATATCACCAATATTAATCAAGCAGGAGTAGGGTATTACCTCCATCGAGAGGGCCCGAACCTGGGTAAAAACATCGTGTCCCTTGTCTCCTGTTACCATCCGCCTAGATGCACAGTCCGAGATCCGCCAGTTTTGACACCGACATTGGTGGTTTCATTGAGAGTTCCTCTGTGTCGTCACCTTTAGGCCGATGGCTCCTTCGATCATCAGCAACGACGCAGTCCAGGGGGAGATTTTTCTCCCCGGACAGATCTTCGTATTCGGCGGCTTTGCACTGCGGGCCAATTCGCTAGGCCATCTGGAGCGGATTGAAAGCTACGCCCCTGGCCATCAGGTCAGATTTGGAAGCATGAACTATACGGCCGATGTCCGCGGAGACTTGATCTTCGACGGATTCGAACCACGGCCGAGCGTGCCACACTGTCTCGATGGGTACGATCTAGCTCTACCGCGAGCGATTGCCTCGAGGCCGCACGATTGCCTGCTCCGACCCTTAATCCGGAGCCGGTTTCGCGATCGAGGGCGGTTGGTTGGACACCGCCTCGGGGCTGAAATCTCTGGCGATTGAGCGAACACCATCCCTGTCTGGAAGCTTCGTGACTCCAGTGTGCCGGACTCCTTTCCGGACTCCGATCCTCCAGCGCCCCTGCGGTCCGAATCCGGCGGGCGCCCGTTATGGAGTTCACCGCCGCGGACATCTTTTCAAAGCACTCGCCCTTGGCGACATCCTGAATTCACTAAAGTCTCTCTCTTTGTCGAGAGCCCTGGCGGACTATGGTCGGGAAGGTTGGGATGCGGAAGGCGAAGAAATTCGACGCCCACCCACCACCACTTTGTAGCCACCGCCGAAAGTTTAAACGACGCTCAATTTCGACTCAAGACATCGACGGTATGGACGGCGATGTAGGAGATAACCACGAACCAGCACCTATAGGATACTTGGACAGCCACCGCATCTCACGATGTATACATGGTGGATACTCCTAAAGGAAGTGACGACGAGGAACAACGGGGCGCTATGAAGGATAAATCCCTCGAAAAGCAGTCTAAGCGGCAGCGTAAACGCCGCACCAAGTCCCGCCTCGACAAAAACGGCAGCCACACACAGACCCAGCCATCAAGCGGGTCGAACCGGTGGACGACGAACACGCCACTGAACAACCGTCCGAACAGGACAACTTAGATAAACAACCCGTCCCCGGCGAAGATAACAGTCCGGACGATCTCACACCAGACAAGTTGTTGGAGCAGAAGAACCTCCACAAAAGGCTCGTTGCCACTGCGCGTAGCCCGAAAAAGCAGAAGTGGAAGCTCAAAACAGCGGAAGGTGCTGTCCGTTTAGCACTAGGATCATCGGTGATTTGGATCACGACGAGTACGACTCCCTCAACCCCGTTCTCTTGAACGCTTCCGCTCGATCTACAAGGGTATGTAGATGCACTCCTCTCTCTCGTTGCTAGATGAACTCATAGATTGATCTTGGTGAAACCGTAGAAAATTTTTATTTTCTGCAACGTTCCCCAATAGTGGCATCATGAGCTAGGTCTATGTGTAGTTCTCTTTGCACGAGTAGAACACAAACTTGTTGTGGGCGTAGATGTTGTCAACTTTCTTGCCACTACTAATCTTATTTTGCTTCAGCGGTATTGTGGGATGAAGCAGCCCGGACCGACCTTACACGTACGCTTACGTGAGATAGGTTCCACCGACTGACATGCACTAGTTGCATAAGGTGGCTAGCGGGTGTCTGTCTCTCCCACTTTAGTTGGAGCGGATTCGATGAAAAGGGTCCATATGAAGGGTAAATAGAAGTTGAAAAATCACATTGTGGATTTTACGTAGGTAAGAAAACGTTCTTGCTAGAACCCTATTGCAGCCACGTAAAACATGCAACAACAATTAGAGGACGTCTAACTTGTTTTTGCAGCATGTGATTGTGATGTGATATGGCCAAAAGTTGTGATGAATGATGAATGATATAAATGTGATGTATGAGATCATGTTCTTGTAATAGGAATCACGACTTGCATGTCGATGGGTATGACAACCGGTAGGAGCCATAGGAGTTGTCTTAATTATTGTATGACCTGCGTGTCATTGATTCAACGCCATGTAATTACTTTACTTTATTGCTAAACCGCTTGCCATAGTAGTAGAAGTAATAGTTGGCGAGCAACCCCATGGAGACACGATGATGGAGATCATGATGATGGAGATCATGGTGTCATGCCGGTGACGAAGATGATCATGGAGCCCCGAAGATGGAGATCAAAGGAGCTATATGATATTGACCATATCATGTCACTACTATTTGATTGCATGTGATGTTTATCATGTTTTTGCATCTTGTTTACTTAGAACGACAGTAGTAAATAAGATGATCCCTCATAATAATTTCAAGAAAGTGTTCCCCCTAACAGCGCGCCCGTTCACGAAGTTCGTTGTTTGAAGCACCACGTGATGATCGGGTGTGATAGATTCTAACGTTCACATACAATGGGTGTAAGACAGATTTACACGCATAAACACTTAGGTTAACTTGACGAGCCTAGCATGTACAGACATGGCCTCGGAACACAAGAGATCGAAGGTCGAACATGAGTCGTATGGAAGATACGATCAACATGGAGATGTTCACCGATGATGACTAGTCCGTCTCACGTGATGATCGGACATGGCCTAGTCGACTCGGATCATGTATCACTTAGATGACTAGAGGGATGTCTAATCTGAGTGGGAGTTCATTAAATAATTTGATTAGATGAACTTAATTATCATGAACTTAGTCTAAAAACCTTTGCAAATATGTCTTGTAGATCAAATGGCCAACGCTCATGTCCACCTCAACTTCGACACGTTCCTAGAGAAAACCAAGCTGAAAGATGATGGCAGCAACTATACGGACTGGGTCCGGAACCTGAGGATCATCCTCATAGCTACAAAGAAAGATTATGTCCTAGAAGCACCGCTAGGTGAAGCTCCCATCCCAGAGAACCAAGACGTTATGAACGCTTGGTAGTCTCGTGCTGATGATTACTCCCTCGTTCAGTGCGGCATGCTTTACAGTTTAGAACCGGGGCTCCAAAAGCGTTTTGAGCAACACGGATCATATGAGATGTTCGGAGAGCTGAAAATGGTTTTCCAAGCTCATGCCCGGGTCGAGAGATATGAAGTCTCCGACAAGTTCTTTAGCTGTAAGATGGAGGAAAATAGTTCTGTCAGTGAGCACATACTCAAAATGTCTGGGTTGCACAACCGCTTAACTCAGCTGGGAGTTAATCTCCGGATGACGCGGTTATTAATGAGAATCCTTGATCGCTTCCACCGAGCTACAAGAGCTTTGTGATGAACTTCAATATGCAGTGGATGGAAAAGACCATTCCTGAGGTATATTCAATGCTGAAATCAGCGGAGGTAGAGATCAAGAAGGAACATCAAGTGTTGATGGTGAATAAAACCACTAAGTTCAAGAAAGGCAAGGGTAAGAAGAACTTCAAGAAGGACGGCAAGGGAGTTGCCGCGCCCGGTAAAGCCGATTGCGGGAAGAAGTCAAAGAATGGACCCAAGCCTGAAACTGAGTGCTTTTATTGCAAGGGAAGCGGACCGGAAGCGGAACTGCCCCAAATACTTAGCGGACAAGAAGGCCGACAACACTAAAGGTATATGTGATATACATGTAATTGATGTGTACCTTACCAGTACTTGTAGTAGCTCCTGGGTATTTGATACCGGTGCCGTTGCTCATATTTGTAATTAAAAGCAGGAGCTGCGGAATAAGCGGAGACGGGCGAAGGACGAGGTGACGATGCGCATCGGGAATGGTTCCAAGGTCGATGTGATCGCCGTCGGCACGCTACCTCTACATTTACCTACGGGATTAATTTTAAACCTCAATAATTTTTATTTAGTGCCAGCTTTGAGCATGAACATTGTATCTGGATCTCGTTTAATACGAGATGGCTACTCATTTAAATATGAGAATAATGGTTGTTCTATTTATATGAGAGATATGTTTTATGGTCATGCCCGATGGTCAATGGTTTATTCTTAATGAATCTCGAACGTGATGTTACACATATTCATAGTGTGAATACCAAAAGATGTAAAGTTGATAACGATAGTCCCACATACTTGTGGCACTGCTGCCTTGGTCACATTGGTGTCAAGCGCATGAAGAAGCTCCATGCTGATGGACTTTTAGAGTCTCTCGATTATGAATCATTTGACACATGTGAACCATGCCTCATGGGGAAAATGACCAAGACTCCGTTCTCCGGAACAATGGAGCGAGCAACCAACTTATTGGAAATCATACATACTGATGTGTGCGGTCCAATGAGCGTTGAGGCTCGCGGAGGATATAGTTATGTTCTCTCTCTCACTGACGACTTGAGTAGATATGGGAATTCCCGTAACTCTTCGGTACTCCGAAAAATACCCGAATCACTCGGAACCTTTCCGATGTCCGAATATAGTCGTCCAATATGTCGATCTTTACGTCTCGACCATTTCGAGACTCCTCGTCATGTCCCGGATCTCATCCGGGACTCCGAACTACCTTCGGTACATCAAATCACATGAACTCATAATACAATCGTCACCGAAACTTTAAGCGTGCGGACCCTACGGGTTGGAGAACTATGTAGACATGACCGAGACCGTCTCCGCCAATAACCAATAAGCGGAACTTGGATGCTCATATTGGCTCCCACATATTCTCTGAAGATCTTTATAGGTCAAACCGCATAACAACATCGTTTTTCCTTTGTCATCGGTATGTTACTTGCCGAGATTCGATCGTCGGTATGTCAATACCTAGTTCAATCTAAATTCTTGACAAGTCACTTTACTCGTTCCGTAATACATCAACCCGTAACTAACTCATTAGTTACAATGCTTGCAAGGCTTATAGTGATGTGCATTACCGAGTGGGCCCAGAGATACCTCTCCGACAATCGGAGTGACAAATCCTAATCTCGAAATACGCCAACCCAACAATTACCTTCTGAGACATCTGTAGAGCACCTTTATAATCACCCAGTTACGTTGTGACGTTTGGTAGCACACAAAGTGTTCCTCCGGTAAATGGGAGTTGCATAATCTCATAGTCATAGGAACATGTATAAGTTATGAAGAAAGCAATAGCAACATACTAAACGATCAAGTGCTAAGCTAACGAAATGGGTCAAGTCAATCACATCATTCTCCTAATGATGTGATCCCGTTAATCAAATGACAACTCATGTCCATGGCTAGGAAACTCAACCATCTTCCATTAACGAGCTAGTCAAGTAGAGGCATACTAGTGACACTCTGTTTGTCTATGTATTCACACATGTATTATGTTTCCGGTTAATACAATTCTAGCATGAATAATAAACATTTATCATGAAATAAGGAAATAAATAATAACTTTATTATTGCCTCTAGGGCATATTTCCTTGAGTCTCCCACTTGCACTAGAGTCGATAATCTAGATCACATCGCCATGTGATTTAACATCAATAGATCACATCACCATGTGATTAACACCCATAGTTCACATCGTCATGTGACCAACACCCAAAGGGTTTACTAGAGTCAATAATATAGTTCACATCGCTATGTGATTAACACCCAAAGAGTACTAAGGTGTGATCATGTTTTTCTTGTGAGAGAAGTTTAGTCAACGGGTGCGCCATATTCAGATCCGTATGTATTTTCCAAGTGTCTATGTCAACAATGCTCTGCACGGAGCTACTCTAGCTAATTGCTCCCACTTTCAGTATGTATCTAGATCGAGACTTAGAGTCATCCAGATTGGTGTCAAAGCTTGCATCCACGTAACTCTTTACGACTAACCTTTTGTCACCTCCATAATCGAGAAACATATCCTTATTCCACTAAGGATAATTTTGACCGCTGTCGATGATCTACTCCTAGATCACTATTGTACTCCCTTGCCAAAATCAGTGTAGGGTATACAATAGATCTGGTACACAGCATGGCATACTTTATAGAACCTATGACTAAGGCATAGGGAATGACTTTCATTCTGTTTCTATCTTCTGTCGTGGTCCGGCTTTGAGTCTTACTCAATTTTACACCTTTTAACACAGGCAAGAACTCTTTCTTTAACTGTTCCATTTTGAACTACTTCAAAATTTTCTCAAGGTATGTACTCATTGAAAAAACTTATCAAGCGTCTTGATCTATCTCTATAGATCTTGATGCTCAATATGTAAGCAGCTTCACCGAGGTCTTTCTTTGAAAAACTACTTTCAAACACTCCTTTATGCTTTGCGAGAATAATTCTACATTATTTCCGATCAACAATATGTCATTCACATATACTTATCGGAAATGCTGTAGTGCTCCCACTCACTTTCTTGTAAATACAGGATTCACCGCAAGCCTGTATAAAACTATACATGCTTTGAACAACTTATCAAAGCGTATATTCCAACTGCGAGATGCTTGCATCAGTCCATAAATGGATCACTTGTGCTTACACACTTTGTTAGCATCTTTTGGATTGACAAAACCTTCTGGTTGCATCATATACAACTCTTCTTTAAGAAATCCATTAAGGAATGCAGTTTTGACATCCATTTGCCAAATTTCATAAAATGCGGCAATTGCTAAATGATTCGGACAGACTTAAGCATCGCTACGAGTGAGAAAATATCATCATAGTCAACACCTTGATACGTCCATTTTGCATCATGCTTTTATATCAATATTTATTGCATTATGGGCTGTTATTACACGTTATGTCACAATACTTATGCCTATTCTCTCTTATTTTATAAGGTTTACATAAGGAGGAGAATGGCGGCAAATTTGGAATGAAATTTGGAAAAGGAGCAAATATTAGAGACCGATTCTGCACAACTCCAAAAGTCCTGAAACTCCACGAAAGTCATTTTTGGAAATAATAAAAAATATTGAGCGGAAGAAGTACGTCAGAGGGGGACCCACCTGGCCACGAGGGTGGGGGGCGTGCCCTACCCCCCAGGGCGTGCCCCCCTGCCCTGTGGGCCTGCTGTTGGCCTTCCGGTGGCCATCTTATGCTATATGAAGTCTTTCGTCAAGGGAAAAATCAGAAGCAACCTTTCGGGACGAGACTCCGCCGCCACGAGGCGGAACCTTGGCGAAACCAATCTAGGGCTCCGTCAGAGCTGTTCTGCCGGGGACACTTCCCTCCGGGAGGGGGAAATCATTGCCGTCGTCATCACCAACGCTCCTCTCATCGGGAGAGGGCAATCTCCATCAACATCTTCACCAGCACCATCTCCTCTCCAAACCCTAGTTCATCTCTTGTATCCAATTCTTGTCTCCAAGTCCGGGATTGGTACTAGTAGGTTGCTAGTAGTGTTGATTACTCCTTGTAGTTCATGCTAGTTGGTTTATTTGGTGGAAGATCATATGTTCAGATCCTTTATGCATATTAATACCCCTCTGATTATGAACATGAATATGCTTAGTGAGTAGTTACGTTTGTTCCTGAGGACATGGGAGAAGTCTTGCTATTAGTAGTCATGTGAATTTGGTATTCGTTCGATATTTTGATGAGATGTATGTTCTCTAGCCTCTAGTGGTGTTATGTGAACGTTGACTACATAACACTTCACCATTATTTGGGCCTAGAGGAAGGCATTGGGAAGTAATAAGTAGATGATGGGTTGCTAGAGTGACAGAAGCTTAAACCCAAGTTTATGCGTTGCTTCGTAAGGGGCTGATTTGGATCCATATGTTTGGTGCTATGGTTAGGTTTACCTTAATACTTTTGTTGTAGTTGCGGATGCTTGCAATTAAGGTTAATCATAAGTGGGATGCTTGTTCAAGTAATAACATCACTGAGGGAGTCCTGGACTAGGGGGTGTCCGGATAGCCGAACTATCAACTTTGGCCGGACTCCTGGACTATGAAGATACAAGATTGAAGACTTCGTCCCGTGTTCGGATGGGACTTTCGTTGGCGTGGAAGGCAAGCTTGGCGATCTGGATATGTAGATCTCCTACCATTGTAACCGACTACTGTGTAACCCTAACCCTATCCGGTGTCTATATAAACCAGAGGGTTTTAGTCCGTAGGACGAACAACAATCATACCATAGGCTAGCTTCTAGGGTTTAGCCTCTATGATCTCGTGGTAGATCTACTCTTGTACTACCCATATCACCAATATTAATCAAGCAGGAGTAGGGTATTACCTCCATCGAGAGGGCCCGAACCTGGGTAAAAACATCGTGTCCCTTGTCTCCTGTTACCATCCGCCTAGATGCACAGTCCGAGATCCGCCAGTTTTGACACCGACATTGGTGCTTTCATTGAGAGTTCCTCTATGTCGTCACCTTTAGGCCGATGGCTCCTTCGATCATCAACAGCAGCCGATCCGGTGAGATTTTTCTCCCGGACAGATCTTCAGATTCGGCGGCGGCTTTACTGCGGGCCAATTAGCGAGGCCATCTGGAGCGGATTGAAAGCTTCGCCCCAGCCGCCATCGGTCAGATTTGGAAGCATGAACTATACGGCCGATGTCGCGGAGACTTGATCTTGACGGATTGAACCACGACGGCGTGCCACCTTGTCTCGATGGAGTGCGATCTAGCTCTACCGCGAACAGTGCCACGGAGGCCGCACGATGCCCGCTCCGACCCTTAATCCGGGCGGTTTAGCCGATCGAGGGCGGTTGGTTGGACACCGCCTCGGGGGCTGAAATCTCTCTGACGATTGAGCGAACACCATCCCTGTCCTGTCTGGCTTCGTGACTCCAGTGCTTGGACTCCTTCCGGACTCCGATCCTCCGGCGCCCTGCCCGGTCGAATCCGGTAGGCGCTGGTTATGGAGTTCACCACCGCGGACATCTTCGGCTTTTCGCCCTTGGCGACATCCTGAATTCACTAAAGTCTCTCTCTTTGTCGAGAGCCCTGGCGGACTATGGTCGAAGGTTGGGATGCGGAAGGCGAAGAAATTCGACGCCCACCCACCACCACTTTGTAGCCACTTGCCGAAAGTTTAAACGACGCTCAATTTCGACTCCGAAGACATCGACGGTATGGGCTGACGATGTAGGAGATAACCACGAACCAGCACCTATAGGATACTGGACAGCCACCGCATCTCACGATGTATACATGGTGGATACTCCTAAAGGAAGTGACGACGAGGAACAACGGGATGCTATGAAGGATAAATCCCTCGAAAAGCAGTCTAAACGGCAACGTAAATGCCGCACCAAGTCCCGCCTCGACAAAAACGGCAGCCACACAGACCCAGCCATCAAGCAGGTCGAACCGGTGGACGACGAACACGCCACTGAACAACCGTCCGAACAGGACAACTTAGATAAACAACCCGTCCCCGGCGAAGATAACAGTCCGGACGATCTCACACCAGACAAGTTGTTGGAGCAGAAGAACCTCCACAAAAGGCTCGTTGCCACTGCGCGTAGCCCGAAAAAGCAGAAGTGGAAGCTCAAAACAGCGGAAGATGCCCTCAGAATCAGATGGAGCAAAGTACTCAAAACCGCAGACAAATACCACGACAGTCGCCAAACAAAGAGCTACCCGAAGTGCAAACTACTGCCCGAATTCGATGAGGAGGCCTTAGAGCCCCCATAATCAAAGAACAAAGAGGCCGCCCGGTCGGATAGACGACCACATGACAAGCATAGAGCGGCAAGCGGCGCCGCACACAATCCGGCACGCGATCCGCATAAGGATTCACATCAAAAGGATGGCCCAGTTAGGTCCATCTATGGGCCAAGAAAGCAAGCTCTTCTAAGCAATGCAACACGCCAAATATCCAGACATTACGGCACACCCAAAAATAGGGGTGCCAAGACACCTATGTTTCACCGATGAGGTGTTGGATCACAATTTCCGTGAGATTTAAACCCGTAAACATAGAGGCATCTGACGGAACAACAGACCGGGAGTGCGGATTGAGTATTACATCCTACACATACACATTGATTGAGTATATGATATCCACGCCATAAAATACTTACCCCTCAAGCTCAAAGGGCCAGCACGGCCTTTGGCTTAAAAGCCTCCTGAAAATACCATTAGAAGTTGGGAAGAGCTCGAGGATGCTTTTGAGGCGAATTTTCAAGCGACTTATGTCCGCCCTCCGGATGCAGACGATTTAAGTCACATAACTCAACAACCCGGAGAGTCAGCCCGCAAATTCTGGAACAGGTTCCTCACCAAAAAGAACCAAATAGTCGACTGTCCGGACGCCGAAGCCTTAGCAGCTTTCAAACACAACGTCCTAGACGAAGGCTCGCTAGACACCTTGGCCAGGAAAAGCCAAGAACAATGGCGGCACTAACAAGCCTCATGACCCGCTTTTGCGTAGGAGAGGATAGTTGGCTGGCAAGATGTAGTACCAGCGACCCAAGTACATCTGAAGTCAGAGATGGAAACGGGAAACCACGACGCAGCAAGGACCAGCGTCGGACAAGGGTAAGCAGCCCGAAGAGCACGACAGTCAACGCCGGATTTAAAAGCTCTCGCAGAATCATAAAAAACTGCCCCTCAAGGATAACAGCCACGAGCTATCCAACTTAAACGAAATCTTGGACAAAATATGCCAAATCCACAGTACCCCGGAAGCACGCAAACCATACCCACAGATTGTTGGGTCTTCAAGCAGTCCGGCCAACTCAATGCCGAACAAAAGGGGCTCGACGCACCAAGCGAGGACGATGACGAACCCCACAAGCAGAGCACCGGAAAACAAAAGAATTTCCCACAAAAAGTCAAAACAGTAAACTTACTTCAAGTGACAAAAGGGAAAATCAGAGCGGCGCCCTTAGGAATACGCGCCGCACAGCCTATCCCAGCGGAGTCCCGACATTGGTTGTCAAAACCAATCGTCTTTGATCATCAGGATTACTCCGGAAGTATCCGGACGCAGGATGGACTGCCCTGATATTAGATCCTATAATCGATGGACTCCAATTCACGAAGTCCTAATGGACGGCGGTAGTGATCTAAACCTGCTATATCAGGACACAATCCATAAAATGGGGATAGACCCAACCAAAATTCGCCACAGCAACACCTCCTTCAAGGGGTAATGCCAGCCTACATGCCCATTGCACGGGCTCCCTACTGCTAGAAGTTGTGTTGGCTCATCCGACAACTTCCGCCATACGAAAATTTAACCTTCCATATCGCCCCATTCAAAAGTAGCTATCAAGCACTATTGGGACGTGAAGCTTTACGCCGCTTTAACGCAATACCGCATTATGCATCTCTTACACTTAAAATGCCCGATCCACGCGGCATCATCTCATTAAAGGAAGTATCAAGTGTTGCTCGAGCATGGAAGAACGTGAGACTGCACGGACAGTCACACACTAATCCGGCTCGCTAAATCAAGCACTGAACAGGTCATTCGGACCCGGACACGGCTAGACGAGTCGGCGTAAACATATAAAGGCCTACTAGCCGCACACCCCGCATAAGGGGCTGCATGCATGTACAACAAGAGACAATAAGGCTCAATTTTATTCGCTTTTCGAATCGTACTCCGTTTATTTAATATAAAGTACATTTTTCGCACGATCTTTCTTCAACTAAGTTCTTCTCTTTCACAGATGAACACCGTGCTACACCCGTCCAGGATACGGCAGAACGGAGACACAGGCGCAGACGTGCAGTAGCGACCCGTCGCAAGGATTCTTTTCAGATTAAGACCTGCGTAAACCTTTTTCTGTCTCTTGTTGATACACATCCCCGGTTTCTTGCTATAACCGAGGAGGAGGCTGGCGTTTTGGCATCGGCAGCGTCAGAATTTTTGCGGCGTGCACGGACACCAGGGGCTTAGGGAATTGTTCTGCCCGTTTTCATAAAGACCGAATACCTTAGGGAGTGTTCGGCGTCTCGAGTTAGGCCTTATATGCATCAGCTTCGAATCATGTCTTTGGTCAAATGTTGGGTTTGACCGGCTCCTGTGTTTTGCTGCCTTACGTTCCGATTTATCGGCTAACGCAACACCGGAGAACTCTGCGATTGTGCGGTTCGCCCGGTGAGCACCTCGATGAAAGCAGCCGACTGTCATGATGTAGCGTGAGACTGGTCAACCACTCGATGACCCACAGGAATGTTTAGAATTCCTCCGCATTAACGAAGGACCGTTTCCGGTCGAGCACATCTGGCGCCCGAACTCGGGGAGGCGCGGTGCCCCTAGGGGCTATATAGTAGCCCCACCATCGAACTCCTATGGCTAAATGAAAGTGATAAAGCATTATAGTCCGGTTGCCTAGTTTGCTACGCTATCACCTCCTTTACAGGACCAAGACGTTGGATTAAGTGTGAAAATGCGCCTTTTTGCAAACACTCCCGCACTATGTGCGTGGGGGCTGAAGCCAAGGACTACCATCTTTCAGGTTATATACACATATACATTAACGGCCGCACAGGAGGTAGTTTGCTACTTGAAGGCACAAATATAAAAAGCTCTTACATTAAATCGAAACGCTGTTTCACAAAATTACACATGTCATTCAAACATAACATCCTTCGAGCACTGCGTCTCTACTAAACAAGCGCCCGGAAGAACTTCCTCAAAATAGCGCTCGACTGGTACTCGGCTTCCGTCTGAATCTGGGGACGCGATATCGGCGGCCTTCATCTCAGCCCAGTATGCCTTGACACGGGCAAGAGCCATCCGCGCCCCCTCAATAGACGCCGACCGCTTCATTGCGTCGTCACGGTACCGCACCAAGGAACTGCTGCACTAAGCCAAAATAACTCTTGGCTGGGGTCCGCTGGCCACAAATGAGTCATGACATGCTTCATGGCAAGTCCGGATAATCGATTCAGCTCGGCCCATTCGGCCAACCGATCGCCAGCGGAAGAGGGCGCTCCGGACTATGGAATTGCGACCAAAATAGCTCTTCCCATACGTGCCCCTTCGGCCTCGGAAGTGCTCAATCGCGTCGCGGCGCTTCGCCCGCTAAGTCCAGATAAGAATCCTCCGAACTCCACAGCTTATCCAACTGAGCATACTTCGGATCCGTATATTTCCTCCGCAGCAGAAACGGTTTTCCAGCCGCAATATCCCCGGCTTGACACAGCTCCTCCTTGGCAGCTCTCGTAGCGGAACGGGCATCCTTGGCTTCGGCGGTGGCCTTTTTCAGGCCCTCTTGTTCCGCTTGACGTTCCTTTTCAAGAACCCCGCAGCGGTCGGTAGCATTCTTCAGCTTCAGGGCCATATTGGCCATTTCCTCTTTGCTTCGGCAGTGAGCAGCCCGTTCGGCTTTCAGCTCTTGGGCTGCCTTTAAAGCGTCCGCATTACTCTTTCGGGCTTGCTCTTTAGCTCGGGCGAGTTCCGCCCGCAGCCTCTCCACGGCAGCAGCGCCATCTGCATCAAAGCATACAAGTAGTAAGGCATGGGCGTCAAGCTCCCTTACCAGGTGCCCGCGGAGAAGTCGCATACCTTGTGACTCGTCAAACCGTTTATTGACCAGCGGATGTCCGCATTCGCCTCGTCAAGTTGCCGCTTTAGTTCGGCAAATTAAATCGATCCGGCTGGCCATGGGCGCCCGCCACCTACATAGGAACGGCGACATGTTAATCGAGATTATGATCCTCGGCATGCAGTCAGTTTTGACAACATACCGAGTCTCGTGGGCTACTATCTATCTGAGGCGCATTCTATATGCATAAATCGGAAGATACATCATCTTTTTCTCTTGTACCTCTAACCCCGTCGGTAAACTTACGGCGGCCGTGCAATCCGCTCTCGGCGGATGCAATTCTTTCAATCACCGTAGCCATTAGCGCACGGTGATCTTCTGAATAGACACTTTCGCCCGAGCAGGTCCTTGGCTCCTCCGACCCCAGCGCGCCCGGTTGGCGCCGGACCTTCCTTCCCGCCCGGACTCGGGAAAACTCTCCGTGACGACACCTCGGGATCCCCCGCCTCGCATGAAGGCGCGATAGGTGGAGGCGTTTCGCTCTCTATCATCTCCGGACGAAGATCCCCCGAAGACGAGCTCTGCTGAGAAGGGCTGAGATCCGAACTACAAGGTACAATTTTGGTTATCTTCAGAAATAAATACAGGGATATCCTTTATTCACAAGACCCCTTCTTTTTACTCACGGCTCGCTGGAGGGCTGAAATCCCTCGGGGAAATAGTGCGGCTGGGGTATTTCCCAGCGCCGGGCTGTTTGACGAAGACTTCTTTCCCCGCTTTGAGGCCTTGGCTTCCGGGTCTTCGGAGGCGGTCCTCTTCTCCCCTTGGAAGGTAGGATCCTTGATTCCTCCTTCCTTGAAAACCTCCTTCGTGGAGGCAGTTGTTTCCCTGCTCCCCCCTTCGCCTTCTTCAAAAGGCGCGGCCTTCAAAATCTTGATCAGCATAGGATCCGGCGTGGTCTCGGGGAGGGGAGCCGGACACCTTATCAACTTTGCCTTGGCTATCCACTCCTGTTCAAGAAACGGCTCCCTTAAAGGGCATATACATGATAAATGAATGAACAGCCTGTCCGGTTACAGGACTACTTACTTGAGTATCTGGGCGATTGCAGCTTAGTCCTACATCCTCAGTCAAGTCCGGACACTTCTCTTGTGATCCGAAGAATAGTTTATACATCTCCATGGGCGTCGCGCCCATAAAGTGTTGGAGAGCTCGTGGTCCCTCCGGATTAAACTCCCATGACGGAAGGCGGCGTTTGCGAAGGCAGAAGGCGCAATTAGCATAACCTGCGCCGCGCGACCAGATTGATCTCTCTTTCTGGAGGTCTCGAATCGGCCACCTGTGAGAGGAACGTCCTTGGGCGGCCCCAGTCGAGCCCCGGTTGACCCATGATGCCAGCGCTGTGGTGGACTGGCGGAAGGCGGGTGGCGCCACCCATTTGGTGCCCCTGGGAGCGGTGATATAAAACCACTCCCGTTGCCACAAACCAAGCTCCTCCTAAAAAGAGCCCTCGGGCCATGGAGCATCAGCGCACTTGCTTATGACCGCCCCTCACTTTCTGCTTGTTGCCCTCGATCATCTTGGCTCCACCTTGAAGGTCTTGAGCCACAATCCAAAGTGAGGGGTAATATGGAGGAAGGCTTCACATACGACAATGAACGATGAGATGTGGAGGATGGACTCTGGATCCAAGTCATGAAATTTCAGCCCATAATAAAACATGAGCCCCCGCACAAAGGGATCCGTCGGGAAACCTAAACCCCGAAGGAAGTGAGACACGAACACCACGCTCTCGCCGGGCTCGGGAGTGGGAATGACCTGCCCTGGAGCAGGCAGCCTATGCGAAATCTCGCCGGTTAGAGACCTGGCGTCTCGCAGTTTTAGCACGTCTTCTTCCGTGACGGAAGAAGACATCCATCGACCGAGCTGGTCGGAGCCGGACATCGTCGAAGGTCCGAAGCGCCTAAATCTGAAGCTTTGGGTGTTAGAACTCGAAGCTCGAGGCAGATTCGATGGAGGGAAAAAAGAAGAGGGCCTTGGTCTCATTATAAAGAGGTTGAATACCAAGAGCCCTCCCAGTGGCCGATTGGGACTCGCCCGATAAAGGAGGCGTGCCAACGAATGCAGTTGGATTACTACGTCCGTATTGATGAGAATCCCGGAATAAGGGGACACGATCTCTGCTTTGACAAGGCGTGCCAAGGAAACCGCCTTGCTAAACGCCTTGAGGTGGTATAGTAAAAGCGATTCGAATGAAGACTTGGCCGTGGCGTGATGGCACGACGGAATCGTCGTGATTGATTTTGTGTAAATATTATTCTCTCTACGATGTTATGTGGAAATTATTTTGCAGAGCCAGACACTGTCCTTGTGTTCAAAAATCTTCTATGAAGTATTCGGAGGAGGAACCTGCCTTGCAATGCCGAAGACAATATGCGCGCCGGACTCGTTGTCATTGAAGCCTGGTTAAGGGGCTACTGAGGGAGTCCTGGACTAGGGGGTGTCCGGAAAGCCGAACTATCATCTTTGGCCGGGCTCCTGGACTATGACACTAGTGCAGAACCGGCCTTTAGTGCCGGTTCGTAACGGGCTTTAGTGCTGGTTCGCCAACCGGCACTAAAGAGTGGGGACTATAGGTCCCCGGCCTTTAGTACCGGTTCGTCACGAACCGGCACTAAAGTGCCACCACGTGGCACGAGCCAGGCCCGTTTGCGTGGAGGGCATTAGTACCGGTTGGTAACACCAACCGGTACTAAATGTTTGGGTGTTTTTTTTAATTTTTCTTTAATTTTGTGTTTTCAATTTAATTTAGTGATTGTTATACACTATAATGAGTTGTTAAATCATTAGGTGAAAGTACCAAGGATTAGTTTCGACTGGATGCATTATTGGATATCTCTATATATAGCTAGCTAGCTAGAGTATATGCCATATCCATATTATACTTGATCAACTATATAATATATACGGATATGGCATATACTTGATCACTTAGCTAGGTAGGATTCATCCAGCTGAAACTAATCTGCGGTTTCTTTCATTAAATGATATAATAATTAACTAGCTAGCTAATCACCACCAACACTACTAGCTTAAAGAAGAAACATTCACTTGTACCAGAAGCAAAAATATTATCGATCGAGTTCAACATGATTGTCATGATATTATAAGCGTTCATATATAACACCACAAAAGCAAATCACTTAAGTTCAGAACAAAGAACACGGACATGAAAGGACAAGTACTAATTAAGAGCAGCATGAAGAACTAGCTAAATCACTCCTGCTAGCTACTCTCTCTCTGGTAAAATAGCATAGAACATGTGTAGCTCTCCTGATTGATCATACTGGAGCATGCCGATGAACCTGTCTCCTAATCATGGGCTGTGCTTCTCATTGCTGCCCCCTAGTACTTCTCTGCGATCATTAACAATTTTCCTCCAATCTTTCACTATTAAGCATTCATCGCTTCTAGAAATCCTGAATGCATTCATGTGCAATGCAGGATATCTTGGCCGTAAGCTAACAATTGACATCTGACCTTTAGTCTCGATCCCATGAGGCATAACTGTCATCGGGAGTCCCTGTTGAAGAACATTGTATAGTACTTAATTAATATACTTAGCAATGAAAGTTTAGCAAAAAAATTATGTATGCAAAATATGCACGAGGACAAATAGTAAATATCTTACCATCATTCCTAAATAGATGTGACCGTAGTTCAATACCATCACTATTGGTCGCACGTTTTGAGTACTAACATTTCTAAGTGCAGGAAGAAAATTTGTCTTGACAGTATGAAGATCCTCAAGCCATGAAACATAATGACTTATCTCCTCGCAGTTTAGTTCAGCTCCGGGACAGTAGTAGGTCATGTCTACCAAGCGCCGGACATGTTTGGTTGAATGGAGATAAGCTGTCAATAGAAATTAGTTGTCAGTTATTTTTGAATAAGCAATATCAAAGACAAAAATATAGTTGAGAAGAACTCACATAATGGTAGAACTGGAGGCGTCTGCACATCGACCCATATGTCTCTATTACCTTCAATATCATCTTCCGGACGAATATCAAAGGTGATAACCATACCAGGCTCAAATGCATAAGCCTTGCATAGTGCTTGCCAAGTTTTACATTCAAAATATGTGTACGTGTGTGTATTGTATAATTTGACGTTGAAAGTATAACCATCATGCTCAGTTTTCAGGTAAGCTCTCTTTACCTCCATAGTTTCCATATCTTTGAAACCTATCTTATCCAAGACAAAAATTCTTGCATGGCACGGGATGCGCTAGTAGAATTAAAATTAAAAATTATACGTCAGGCAAATGAAGCATATATAAGTCATGCTTAATTACGAAAACAGACTTGTTGTTGTGACTTATTGTATCGAATTCGAAAGTCCCATCCAGCTTGATGCTGAATCGCCTACCATCAACAAGGAAATTTCTGTCGCACTGGCCGCGCTGTCTTCACAGTATTCGCACATAATGAAATTTTTTTCGTCGTCAGACGACATTTCCTATGTTCATATTAGGCGAAACATTAATCACTTACTAATTCAATTAATTCAACTACTTCTATTAATTCAACTAAGCATTTACTAAAATAAACTAGTTATATTAATTCAATTAATTAAATCATTTACTAAAAATAAACTAGTTCTATATATATATATATATATATATATATATATATTAATTCAACTAGTTCAACTAAACATTTACTAAAAATAAACTAGTTATATTAACTAAACTAGTTCAAACTAAGCATATACTAAAAATAAACTAGTTCTATATATTAATTCAACTAGTTCAACTAAGCATTTACTAAAAATAAACTAGTTCTATATATATATATATATATATATATATTAATTCAACTATTTCAACTAAACATTTACTAAAAATAAACTAGTTATATTAATTCGACTAGTTCAAACTAAGCATATACTAAAAATAAACTAGTTCTATATATTAATTCAACTAGTTCAACTAAGCATTTACTAAAAATAAATTAGTTCTCTATATATATTAATTCAACTAGTTCAACTAAACATTTACTAAAAATAAACTAGTTATATTAATTCAACTAGTTCAAACTACGCATATACTAAAATAAAAGTAGTTCTATATATTAATTCAACTAGTTCAACAAAGCATTTACTAAAAATAAACTAGTTATATATATATTAATTCAACTAGTTCAAACTAAGCATATACTAAAATAAAGTAGTTCTATATATTAATTCAACTAGTTCAACAAAGCATTTACTAAAAATAAACTAGATCGATCTAACATAACATTTCTAACATTCTAAAAATAAACTAGATAGTTCTAATTCATCTAAACATTAGAAAACAGAAAATAAGTAAAAAAAATATGTGTGTGTAGTGTGTGTGTATATGTGTGTACGTACGTACATGCATGTGTAGTGTACGTGTAGTGTGTGTGTGTGTGTCTGTGTGTGTCTGTGTGTGTCTGTATGTGTTTGTGTATGTGTCTGTATGTGTCTGTGTGTGTCTGTGTGTCTGTATGTGTCTGTGTCTGTCTGTGTGTGTGTCTGTGTGTCAGTGTGTGTCTGTGTGGGCGGCGGCGGTCTGGGCGGCGGCGACGGCGGCGGGGCGGGGCAGCGGCAAGGCGGGCGGCGGCAGGGGACGTCGACAAGACTGGCGGGCGGCGGCGGCGACGGCGGCGGGCGCGTGGCGGCAACGACGGCGGGCGGCGGGCGGCAACGACGACGACGGGCGAAGCGGCGAGGGCTGACAACGCAGCGGCCTTGGCGAGTGCGGCGTCGTCGAGATCGAGACTCAGCAGAAGTGGAAACAATTAGTGGCGGCGATAACTGATTTTTAAATGGCGTAGTACATATAGGATGGGCCTTAATACCGGTTGGTGGCTCCAACCGGTACTAAAGGCCAATTTTGGCCAGCCCAAGCAGCGGGAAACGTGGGTCTTTAGTACCGGTTGGTGGCTCCGACCGGTACTAAAGGGCAACACATTAGTACCGGTTGGAGCCTCCAACCGGTACTAATGCCCGTGCGGTGCCACCCCGCAGTGCGCTACGTTTAGTCCCACCTCGCCGAGCGAAGGGAAGCCGCACTGGTTTATAAAGCCAGCCGCGGCTGCCCTTTCGAACTCCTCTATATAGCAGGCTTCTAGGCCTAATTAGGGTGCGCTGCCCTGTGAGCCTGCTGGCCCTAATGGGCATGTATTTGCACACCCAAGGTCTGGCAAGCCCACCGGGCAGCGCCCCAACATGTTTTTTATAAAAAAAATTCTTTGTGAATTATTTTTTTAGTATATGCTTTATTTTTCTTCGTGAAGAAGAGGCCCACCGGTCTGAATTATATAGTTATTTCTTTTCTGCTTTATTTTTTCTTCTATTTATTTCTGAATAGTTTTTTTTGCTGTATTTAGTTTCTTCGTGAATTTTTTTGCTTTATATAATTTTTTTCTTTTCTGCATTATTTATTTTCTTCTATTTATTTTTGAGTAATTTGTTTATA